>VXBC01005959.1:915455-1065189 GCA_013399945.1 Ploceus nigricollis | reverse complement strand
GTGTGTGTGTGTGTGTGATGGCGCTCACCGGGCTGCCTGCTCCGCAGTGCCCGCCCGGCCCCGTTCCCCGCCGCCGTCGGGCAGCACGGAAATGTCGGGAGTCTCGCAGCCAGTTTGGTTTGAGTACGACCGAGTTGAGGCGTGTGGATGCGGGCAGGTTTCTGTCAGATGCGTGCTCCAGACCGGTTTGGTAATGGGGACGGCTGGGGGCTGGATCCTTGTTATAGTCATGGAATTATCACAGAACGGTTTGGCTCGGAAGAGACCTTTAAAGGCCACCTAATCCACCTAACCCCTAGCAAAGGGCAGGGACAACTTCAACTACACCTGGTTGCTCAGAGTCCCGTCCAGCCCGACACTGGATGCTGTCAGGGATGGGGTGTCTGCACCTGTTTGCGGTGCTCTAGAAGTGTCCTTCCTCCGAGAGTCTTGTTCCTCAGGACGAGACCGTGGCTGGTTTGTCCCCTGCTGGCACAGCCGCTGCTATGGGCCATGGCAGGACTCACCCTCCGCGGCTCCTGGGCTGCCGCAGACGAAAGAGTGAGACTGAGAGGAGGCTGGGAGACCTGCCCTGCTGCTCCACAGCTACTAGGGGCCTGATCCTGCTTCCACGAGAGTCCCAGAGAGTTTCTGTACCGACTTTGGCTGGAGATTGGCTCCAGTCCCGCATCACATAATCTTCTGAAGTGAGCTGTGGCTGTGCATGGCTGGGCTATAAGGCAGCTGCATTTCCTCTTTCTCATTGTGGGGTGAATGGAACAATTAGCATTTGTTCATTAAACCCTTCTGAAATAAAATCTCATGACTGCCATCTCGCTGTTTGCTACATTTGAACTGGCTGGAAGATTGTTTAAATATATCTCATGGACAGTTTACAACATGAATTATTTCCTGCCTTTGAAAAGCCATAGTTTTAAGATATCTGGCAAGTTTATTACAATGAAATGTCACATTCCTCAAACAAGTCATTAAAAGAACAATTTTTAGCGAAGACTGGTTTCCAGCATTCACCATTCAGAAATGATGCAGAGTGTGATCTTGGTTTAAATAAAATAAATAGAAAAAGCCTGCATGTTTAATCTGCCCAGCATTCCTGGGTGTTCCAAGCAGGATTCCTACTATCTAGCCGAGGTTCTAAGGTTTTTTTTCCTTAGTACCCCTGCACTTGTGACTAGGTTACTACCCCAAGTTGCTCTCAGTTGGGTATCTAAAGCAGCTGTTGTGAATGCCCCCTATAAAAATGTCCAGTCCCTCTCACTTTGTAGCATATGAAATGGTTTCACGGAATACCATGTAATATGTATCAAAATGTTGGGAGGTGGGGTAGCAAGAATGGGTTAAACACACTAAAAAAGTGCATTTAGAATTATGGCCCCATGTGGTGGTCTTATAAAATTTTAAGTATTGTTTTTTTCTGTGAATGAAAACATTTTTGATGTTTTAATTTGTTCACATCTTTTTTTTTCTTTTTTTTTTTTCTTCCCTACTCAGCTCTTGCCCCTGTTCTTTGCCTCTGGTTTTGTTGGTGAGGATATCACAGTGATGTCTGCATTCAACCTGCTGCATTTGGTGACAAAGAGCCAGCCAGTGGCCCTGCGAGCCTGTGGGCTTCCCTCAGGTTGAATGGGTGCTGCTTGTTGTGTCATGCATAATAAAGGCCCTTGTAGGAAGGGGTGTCTCTGCTGCAGGAAACAATGTGCTATGGGTTGTTCTGTTTAAATGTTCCTTTGAAGCAGAAGTTTATTTGCAATTTTTTTTTTTTTTTGGTAAAAGTCACTGAGTTGAGTGGGCGATTTCATATCCAAGACTTTAAAAAGCTTGGAAATGCTGACTTCCTTGTTCAAAATACAGTCTCTTAAATTTTGTATTATTTTCCTCATTCTTGGCAAAAACTGTGTAATTAAACTGAAAATATTTTATTAAATGCCATTCCTAATTTTAAAAGAGAATATCTGAAAGAATTTCACATGTTGATTGCTATTAAATCATAGGACTTAGAAATATTTTTAGCAGTATACTATAGTTATACTCTGTTTCTTTTCACATTTTTATTATAAATCAAGTATGTTATACTGAAAATCATGTGCAAAAAGTGTGCAGAATTTAAAACTTAATTCTTTCATTCCTCTGACAGCATATTCCTTAGTTACGTGACACTTCTCTACATAATTAAGTGGAAACATGTAATTTAATGCCCACATGCAGCTGCACTTTTTGTGTAAGGCCTAGGTTTGTCCATTAGGTCTGGGAAGGGTGCCATAAGACCCCATCTCCATGAATTGATTATATCGTGAAAACCTTGAACCTAAGTATTTTGTATTTCACTTAAAAGGCAACAGTCTGTAATGTCAGTGTAATAATGTCAGTGTATAGGGTTATGTGGGAGAAAATATAAGCTGTACTGAGTTAATTTTGAACATTACTAGAAATTTTCTTGACGGCCAAATAAAAAAGATACAGTCCTGGCTGATCTGTGTTAAGCCTCAAAAATGGGCCAGTTTGGGTGTTTGTGCTACAGTTACAACTGGTTTGTAAAAGAATGTTACAAGCAGTTTCTCCCAGACCTGGACTTAGCAAGCATATGGAGGTGATGTTTTAAAGATTTTTTTTCAGTGATAAGACATCAGTTTTCAAGCTGATGGATTTTCCTAAAGCTTATTAGACTTTATTTGAACTAAATCTGAGTCCAATTTTTGCAGCATTTACGTTCCATTTCCCCCACATGTGCACAAAACTCCCATTAACCTTGATAGGAACTGCAAACACATATTGAGGAAGAGAGAGAATAACCCACATTGTGTCAGCTTGACCTTGGTTTCCTGTTATATTTGCTGCTGAGCCAGATTTAAAATCCTAAAAATATAGGGTAAGCAAATTTCCTTAGCCCTCATTATGCTCCTTTTGATCTGTGCACATATTGCTGTTGTCTACCTTAACATGGGGACACTCAGTCTTCTGGCCATTTTGTTTCCACTCTGAAAAGGAGATCTGCAAGCTGATCAGCTAGAAACACACAGAGCCCACGGGAGGTTTTGCTGTTCGGTACCTTCCAAAGCACTGCATTAGCTGTTCTATCAAGTTGTTTTTCTGTCATAATCCAGTTTTTTATTCCATTTTGGAATAAAAAGTTAAGACTACTGTTTATTCACATCCCTTAGATCCCTAACTGTGGGACCATTAATAGATTGAGTTCTACTGGCTGACTACTTTATAGAGATATATAGAGAGAGATATTTATAAGCCCAAATAAGCCCAAATTCGTCTGTTAACAGTGGAATAATATACAATCACATATCTCACATATTTTAAGAGTAATTTAAATTCCCCAGATGCTTAAAAATTAATATAGGCTTGCTTTGCCTTTGGTTTGGTTTTTTTGTCTGTGACATATTTAAGGGCTTGCAAGTAAATGGCATAGCGTGTATCCAATAAAACATGGGAAGGAAATGTAGAGCCACCTTCTGCTTAAATGCCACAATGCCCTGTGACTTTGGCTTCTGAATATACAGAAAACACCCAAATTCTCCTGAGTTTTTATAACATAACACTTTGAGCTAGTACTTTTCCCAGCATCCAGTTCTCTGTGAATTGCAGTCCTGTAACCATACCACCATGCCATGTGTCCACCAAGTCTGGGACTGTGTGGAGCTTGGCCACCTTCTAATTCAGTGGCAAATTCAATATGGAATGAGACTTTTTAACCTTCTGGAACCCATGCTCAGAGTAAGGAAGCAAAGTGCCATCAGAACAGTAAACTGGGCTTTCAAACAATGTTTTAAACATTATGCAGTTAAATATTTGCAGGACAAGGGCTTGAATGAAAGTATTGTTTCAATTTCTATGCTTGGAATGGTACCTCTATCCTTCCTGTAAGGAACAAAGTGACACAAGGCAATATATAATTTATATTTAATATATAGTTGTAGATCAGAAACAAGAGGGTTTTTTCTCCTCCCCCTCCTCCCCTCCCCATTAAATTAATTAAATACTATTGGGACATATCTTAGAATAGAGACGACCTATCCCTTCTTTGAACTACTATTTTGTAAGCACTTGTGAGTTTCACTTGTACTGGTAAAGTGTTTTCACTTGTTCTTTTTCTGTTTGTATATTAGCACCTGGAGTGTGGATCTGTTCTTCCAAATCGTATTTTTAAAATATTTTTTTTGTCTGAAGTTAAGACTAAACGTTTCAATGTGTGCACACCTAGTGCACTGTTTGCCCATAACATTTTTTGTAGACAAGATGGCAAGTCTGAGCAGGAGCAGGGGCTCCCAGTAGATGGCACTAGGCATTTGCTGTTCTGCACACCCAGGACTATATCAAAAGCTTCCCGTCTAGGAGTCATTCATACAGAAAGTACACCCTGAGACCTTAGGAACATTTAGAAGTATATTAAGAAAAGCAAGAATACTGGGAAAAAAAGCAAAATCTTTGCCCATATGCAAACTACCATCACATTGGTTCAAGGTGTCTTCATTTTCAGTGATGACTACAGCTCCATTATGTCTGTTGTGTGACACAGAAGTGTTGCTCCTTGAGCCCACTTTCTTAGAGTTGAATGTTCTGAATTTCTTTGGAAATGTAGGATGCACTCAGCACCTGCCAGGATTTAATTCACAAAAATTAAGTCTTTAAAAAAAACCCAAATCAAAATTGCAACAATTCCCACCAAACTTTTAGTATAAAAACTACTTCATCTGCTTTATGCATACTAAGAAGCAATTGATAAAAGTCATGATTATACAGATTCCATGTACATATGTTTTCTGAAGCAGACCACCAAGCTATAACCTAAAAAGATAGCTTATATTGCTTTGCTGTGTCTTTTAATTATTATGGGTTCTCATTTCTTAAAAAGACCCTTTATTTCTTTAACACTTTGAATGCTGTGCTGCTTACATCACATTTTTTGCATGTGATAAACTGGATTTTCCTCTCCTGTAGATCAAAGAAAATTATGGTGCTTGTAAAATTAAGTAAAAGTAATGATGAAAAAATTATAAGGGTAGACTTAGGGTTGGGGTTTTTTCCTGTATAATAAAGTCCTAGGTAATATTAAATTGTTGTGTAGTGCTTAATTACTAAAATAACTACTAGTAGGAAACCGTACTTTTCTAGCATTAGATTAAACTACAATGCATCTGTATGAAGATGGTGTTGGGCATATGGTGTAAGTCTTTATTAAGTAAATATCTATAGTATAGTTTCTCATTCTTTTATTAAATCTTTGTTAATTCTAAGTTTTAATATAATATCTTTTCATAAAATTGAAATTAATAGTGAACAGAAAATTACTGGGTCTTACAATGAGATTTTAGCAGTAATCTGTTAATATAAAGAATTACTTTTAGAAGCAGATCTTGAAAACATTTGCATATATTAATTATTTGTATGCATTTGTTCCTCTGAGCTCTCAAACTGCTCATGTCAATTAAATATCTGTGTGCATACTTCTTGCCAGATATGGCTTTAACAACCAAAAGACTAGTAAGGACTTTAGTCTTGTGGGTTCAAAGTATGGAGGTTGCTGTCAAACTTCGTGTGACTTGAGTATGACTAAACATTTCATATTGTCTGTTTCTATGTTCAGAGATATAATTTCTATAATGTATATTATAACTTCCCCATAGTTTTCCATAATGTGTATCACCAGAGATGTACTACTCCAGATGTCTGTTCACATGGTCCAAAAGAAAATAAAAGTAAGACTGATATTGTATAACATAAACCATCCATACAGCTGTGGTTAAATGCCTGTCAATGTTTTCATTATAAATTCATATTTTCTGGGGTTTATATCTTAAACATCAAAATTTGCTGTGGGTTTTAAGTATGCTATGCAAGGTCTCAGATGAATGCATTCGTTCCTCAGAACTGGCTGGGGGGCAAAAATTAAAACTCATTTGTATCCAGCTTTTTTAAAAATGCAGATATTAATTTGGATCAAAAATAGATTTTAAAATTTAGAACACAGTCTTACAAATACCTAGTTTACTGCCTCCCAGCGGTTATGAGAAAGACTCTTGAAAAGAGTGGAAAATATGCACTATGTGATCACAATAGTAAATAGCATGTGAAACCATTCATGTATCATTATTCTGTAAATGTCTGTGTATATGTTTGCCTTTTAGTCATATGATAGTAGGACACTGCATTATCATAATAGAGCATAACATTATCATATTTTTGGAATGGCTTTAAAATGAGTTTTAAAAATTACATATAGCTGTCTTAATGGGAGTATATTTGATGTTGTACTATATTTACAAAGGTTCCTTTTGTTCAATAGTAGTCCATCTAAAATGTCATACTTAATGCATTTTAAGACGAAATTTATTAGTAGATATCTCTTTGGGAGTAATACTCTTAAAAGTGCCTGATACTTGCCAAACCTGGGATCATAAAGAAGACTAGAAGCCTTCTGTTATGTTCCCTAGAGTTTGTACTCTGGTTTTTTTGCTCTTTTTAAGTCTTTGTTCTGGTGGAGTTTTGTACTCTTCCTCATCTGCTCAGGAGACAGATGGTGCTTGTCCCTGGCCCACCTGGATGGAGGCTCCTCAGCGATTCTTGCACTGAGAAGCACTGGGATCATGAGACATTTCTTGTGCTCCCAGATCATGCACAAAGACAGTCCCTTAATGATCCCTGATGGATCTTTTAAGGTTGTTTTCATTCCCTTCCTGCTCTCATAAAGGATCCACCACAAACCATTTCCACCCTTCTTGCAGGAATGTTTTAATTCTGGGAGTTCATAAATTTCCTATGTTCCATTCCTGAGCCTTCTGCAGCTCAGGCTTAGTGTGTTTTCTGCTTAGTTGGGTATGGAAAAGATTAATTTTCAGCAGGGTGTTTCTGAGTTTTAAAGTTTCTAAGGAAAAGTTACTTTTTTTTAGTTATTGGAGTGTCTAACAGGAGGACTAAGAAGTTCTTTAAGGACTGCCTTCACTTTTTCCCCTTCAATTAAAAGCAACTCCTGGCTTTATCTTTTCTCTGAGCAGTATGTGATGAAGGTTTCAGAGAAGAATGTGATGTGAAAGAGAGACGACGGCACGCAGAAAGAAATGAGATTTTCTATATTGCTGAGCTAAGGGAGGACAAGCAAGAAAATGTGCAAGAAGTGAATGTGAGCCCTAAAGTCAGTAAGAGTGTGTTTGGGAAACAATGGAGGAGATGATAATTTAGGAACTTTATGAGCTTGGAATTTGATGGAACCTTGAATGGGTCTAGAATGTGGACGGGGAATCAGGCCCTAGAGGCTTGAACATTACCATACCTTAGCTGCTAGGTTAACCATAGGTTGCTACAGCATAGATCATGATCTGGGGGTAAATGAGTAGAGATGAACTGTATCCCAGAGAATGCTAAGAAGGGGAAATTGTTCTTAGTTACAAGCTAAATATGTATCTCAGTTTGTGATTTCCTTCAAAAGAAGCTGTGTTGGGTAGGGATGCATGGCTAGGGTACAAAGGTGCCCCTTGCTCTGTCTGGAGAAGAGGTTCTTGTGGGACGGGAGGTGCTGGCAGCCCAGGTCTGGTGCTGGCAGCTTTGTGCATTGTGGGTAAGAACTCCCTCATCAATGCTCTGGACCGGGTCAGGGCATCCTGAGGAGAGCAGAGCAGAGAAAGGCTTGACCAAATCCTCTTAAAGCCCTTTTATAGGGCTTGACCCCATCTTCTTGACCAATAAGGGATGACTGAATTTTAACTAAACATAAGGAATTCCAGAAGGCCCATTAGGGAATGAAGTTGACAAACCTTTTTGACTGTTCCTGTACTTTTAGTCCAAGCAGTGAAGCAGATTGAGAGGGGAGTGGGTTACAGTGTTTTTTGTGGTGATCATAGCAGAGCATGAACTGGAGTAGAGTGTCCCAGCAGTTCCTGTCTTCATGCTGGGTATGTCCGTCAGTGCTTGGAGAAGTGGGATGAAAGGCCACAGAGCAGGCAGTGCTTTTGCAAAAGCATTCCTTACCCTCCACAGCTGGAGACAGATCAAGTTTTTCAGGGGGTTAGATCTGGGCTGTTACAGAGAATTGGAGGAGGGGAGAAACCTTCCCCCAGCTCTCTCCTTTCTTCCACCCCCATCCCAAGTACAGATTGCGGCACCTTGAGTCTTGAAATCCAGTGCTCATTTCACAGGCCACACATCACTATTGTAGAGGAAGCAGCAGGAGGATTTAGCAACAGCCTGAATGCCAAAATAAGCTACAGACCACTGCTGGAAAATGCTGACTTTTTAATTGTTTCTGCTGCAGGGTTAAACCTTTATTAAAGCTGTGTGAATAAGCTTATTTTGATGACTTACTGAAATATTTTAAATGCAAAAGGTAGCATAAAGCACTCTTAATAAATTCACCTTGATCCCACTGTTAATAAAATGCTTTTCCATATGTTGAGCACCCTTTTATTGATTCTGTCAGAAATCTACTGACCAGATAAAGAGTGCTCCGTGTCTCTGTCTTCCTTGTTTTTAATTTAAACAAATGTAGTGCCTGAGAAAGGTGCTAGGATAATATCATCAAAACAAAAGTCTCTTTATCTGTTAGGGGGAGAGGAAGAGAAATCCATCATTATAAATATTCCCCCCTCTACTGCTGTACAATAGATCTTGATCTTGTCTTGCCTGGTTTGCATCCAAGAGTAAGGCAAATAGGTCAGCTGCCCTGTGCACTCTGTCTTTGGCCATCTCAGCAGAAAGGATAACAAATGTGGCAGTTTATAACATAATGAGCTTTTGCTCCACTTAATTGAAGGTTCCTCTATTCACTAACCTCTGCTGAGCAGCCACATGCTGTTGTTGCAGCAATAGTAGTGAAAATGACAGCTCAAAAAGCTCCAGAGGAAGCTGCCTTCATCTCCACCAGCTAATGCAGAGTAGTGGTGGACTCCTCTCAGTCGTTATAATTTGGAAAGGTTGTGAGACCAAGATTGTGTCTGGTAGTGACATTTATTTCATTGATGTCAGACATGGAAGTAAAGTAGACATGCCTGGAGAGGACAAAAGGATTTCTGATTTTCTTTCCCCCTTTCCCACTACGCAAAACACTTCAGTCTTTTGTTAAATGTTTTTTACATTCACATGGAGGAGAGGCAGCTTCAGATTTCTTTTCCAGGGAATGTCTCTTTGGCTTGCATGGCTGCCTTAGTGTAACTTGCTGTAAGCAGGTTTGCAGACCTGTGGAAACAACAGATGCTGCCTATATGGGCCTGCCTGCTGGGGTCCTAGCACCACTTTGTGTGGAGAGAAAACAAGGGCATAGAGATGCATTAGCTGGCAGTTTGGGAATTTTTTTTTTTTTTAAATTTTTTTTATTAAACAAGAGCTGTGCTGATGACCAGGTGGAAAAAAAAACGTGACAGCTCTGTTACTTTATTGTATGGGAAGTTTGCAAATTTATAGAAAAAGGGCTTGCCCTTCCCTTGTGACCATCTGACCCTCCTGGTGTTAAGTAAATAATTTTTTTTAAAGACAGTTAGTTTTTGGGTGGTGTTTTAAGATAGAACTTGGAATTTGACCCAAAATTCAAACTGCTGTCCTGGTACCTGGCTTTTGGATTTTCAACGCACAATATAGTGGAAATGGTCTTCGCTCCATTACTTCTAATGCTTGCATGAAACTGCAAATGGTATTTCAACAGCAGGTGGGAGTTAGCTACCTACAGCAAGAAAGCAAAGGAACCACAGATCTGTTTTTCAATGTGTAAAACATTTACAGGGTTTTTTAATGATGAAGTTTGAATTTTACTTAAACCTGACCTCCAAACATTTCAGAGGGAGCTCTGAAACTGAAGTTTCAGTTTCTTTTGCAACATTTATCCTAGTCACCAGCAGGCTAAGGTAATTTGAAATGGCTCGTGAGGGGATTATAAAAAGAACTATCATGTCAAATACAGGTTTTATAAAACTGTGTTTTCCAAATACAAGCCAATAGAACTGTTTGCAATGTAACCGTTCTCAAGAGTTGTTCTTTTTTTAAACTAGATAGCAGTTCCTGGCTTGTTTGCAGTGAGAGGACGCTGCAGCATTCTCCCGAGGCTGAAGACTAGAGGCTGCAGAGAAGAAATTAAACAGAAGTGAAAATATGTGAGAGAGAGTTGTGAGTTTGCCTTTTCTCAGTCAGACAGTGAGGCAAAACTGGCAACAAGAGGCATAAACTATGAAATGAAATCGGAAGTAATAAGAAATGAGAGATTCCACTTTTAAAAATACTAAGTGTTAGCAATAGCATATGTGAGGATATTTATTTAAAGAAATGTATGCAAATATTTTTTAACTTTGTGGAATTCCTCTTAATATCAGTTTGAGGTAATTTACCATCAATCTACCAAGGTCTGACTCATTCATGATGGGACAGACTTTGGGAAGCAAAGAGATGTATACTTAGAGCCAGGTCCTGTAATCTGATGTACAGTCATAGACCCTTAAGTAGCTATGCATATTCTCAATGATCTGCCTACACAGGTCACATTGCAGGATTGGGGCTGGGGTGGGATATGAAAAGTAGAAGGTACTGTAAGGCCCCTAAAAAACTGCTTGGTTATATTAAAAGAAATAATACTGAAAACTAGAAGCCCGATTTATTATACGGCTGTGCTCTGCTGGAACATTTGATCTTGCTGTATTTAGTTCAGGAAGTCTAAGCGGTATGTGCTCAGTGCATGACCATAATGTCCATTAATGCTAGTGGAATATAAGCATAGGTAGAAGAGGGAAAATGTATGTTGTGTCTTCCATGCAGTTGAAATATTGATTTAATTTCAGTGACAGGAAGCAACAAAACATAAGAGAAAATTGTTAGGATGGTTCAAGAGAGTGTTTGATATAGGAAAGCTATCAGGCAAAATGCCACCATATTTCAGGGCATGTCAGACACTAATCACCAACCTCTGGTGTGTTGGAACAGGTGAGGGGCTGAGTTGAGGAGTAATGGCCTGCTAACTTTTGTCCGTCTGTCTGAACATACCTTGTTGCTGGTTTTCTTGTGATTGCTTATAAGGAAGAAATGTTATGAACCACAGGTTTGAAAAAGTCAGTTGGAACTTACATGTGAAGTGAGATGCTTAGTGTCTTCTTTATCAGGTCAACAGCCAGAAAATACTTTCTGTTCACTTAATTTGTACAGCAGACTTCAGAGCTGAGCTCTGAAATGCCCATAGTCTACAGGTGAATAGTAAATGGCAGCATGCATTGCCTTGCTTTTCAGAAAAAAAAACCTCATTCCTGAACACAAGAATACTGTGAAGTCTCCAAGAAGAGTTTATGTTGATATTTGTTTCACCCTCCTCAACTTTTTTTTTTTCCCCATTAAGATTTGTGAGGCTGGTCTTTTCGTCACAAAGCCTTCCATCTTGCTCCAGGATCATAAGTGCCTTTACCACTGCTGTAGCTGTTGCCAGAGGGCTGAAGGAGCTGCCTGCACACTGCTCTTAGGAATGCCAACCCCAAAGAAGGCACCATGGGGTACTGATTAGGGAGATTTAATCTGGCCTCCAATCCTGCAGTGGATCAAAGGGGATTTTGTCCACCTTTGCAGGCAGTTCACCTCTTAACAGCAGCATCTAACTGGAGTTCAGAACATAGCTGTCTTGAGCTTTTAGAAAAGTCATTGCTGAGAACACCATCTCCAAGGAACAAGAGTGCTAGTATAGATCCTATGAATCCAGGCTCTCTTATTCTCATACTGCATTTAATTTAGCCTCACCTTTAATCAGTAACCACACTGATATAATGCTGTTTGTGGAACTGATGACCTTTTGTCTCATTTGCCTCAAACTATGATTTGCCAGTGAACTCTGAGCCTGCCTTTATGGCTGAGCTGCAGAAGCGTTTTGTTGCCTGTATGGACCCTTTCCAGAGCCCAAACCTCATCCCATCTATGGAGAACCAGACTGAGGAAGGTGGTCAGGCTGCCCATTTATTCTCTGGTTTAATATGAGCTTGCTAACAGCTCCGTTACTAGGGGAAGTTTTTCTTATATTGGGAGTCTTCGTGTAGCTTTATGTTGTCCCCTCCCAGGATACAAACAGTTGGCTTGAATGTGACAGTCATCTCATGTCATAAAGGAACAGCTGCAAAACCAGAAGCAAACTCTTTTACTGAAAATGATGCACTTTTGTCCCTCTTGCACATAGTTTTTTCCTAACTGAAGGAATGTATTCCTAGAATCTCATCTAGTAGTTTTGCATTTTTATAGAAGCTTGTAGGCTATCCCCTTTTCAGATAAAATACTTATATCCTCTGCAGTCAGGGATGAGTCTCGCTTTACCTTCTTGCCTCTATGGCAATAGGGAAATACTGTGATTCATTTACTGAGCTATCTGTTTGCTGCCAGCAGTTAAATAATAAGTACAATTAACTGAATAGAGCCATTCTTGAATGCTGAAGGCTGGACCAAGAGATTTCCTTTATAATACGTAGTGCAACTTTTTGTGGATCAATATTCAAATTACAAACTTGAAAAATCCTTTACTGGGGTCAGTTGCATTTTACCCCAGTGTAGTTTGGCAAAATTCCCCTGCAGACATAAATAATTGTTTGTATTATAAAACATACGGTTAATTATTAAAACAAGGCATACAAAAGATCTTTTTTTGCTTCCTACTAGGAACATGCTTCCTACTTCTGATCATTGTTGTGGATCATGTGGCATCTGGAAATTTTCTTATGCATATAGTGAACCCATAGATTGGAGAACATTAAATTTGTAAACGAGATGAAAATTATTTAAGGAAAGTAAAGGGGGCATACTGACCATTTTTATAAACATTCAGTATTTTCTCTCTTTTCAAAGTGAAGTTATGCTTAGTTTGCCTTTTTTGTAGCTGCAGCAGCAGTGAAGTAGCAAATAGAATTTTTTTTTTTAATTATAGTAGATATTTTAAAAAATGAAGAGATGTTGGTTTGTAAGATTCTTTGTTGCTCTCTAGATTACTTTTTAAAACTGAAATTGTAGAGAAAATATTGTCTCTCAAACAATTTCTTTCTGAACTGTGTAATGCAAGATAACAATAGCTATTTATATAATGCATATGCTTCCTTTCCCTGTTAGCTCTACTTTGAAAGACTTATTAGTCCTAGAGTCCTGCACGTTTGGAGAATAAAAACCTCCAAAGTTTGACATCCTTAAATAAGCAACCAAATGTTATAAAGAACAAACCTCACTTACAGTTAGGAAACAATATTTACATTTAAGGTTGAAAAGCCAGGATGTAGGAAAATTTTGCTAATTTGGAAGGTGACCTTTAAGTGCACCAAAACCAAATAATTTGTAAGCTATGGCACAGGGCACATTCCTGCAAAATTTGTGTGAATACTGCTTTAGTGGTTCTTGAAAGACAAACAAAGAGACCTGGAATGAAATCTTTATCCCTCTCCCAAATAAGATTGAAGCTAACAAAGACATACAGCAGCGCTCTTTCAAAGCTTGCCATTAAAACGAAGACTCTGCAGCACAGCTAATGAGATGGGTCAGAGTGGAAAACAATCTGTTTTTAAGAATGTTTAGATCAAAAGTAATTTCTAATCTATGAAATAAAGTCGCTTTTCAATACTTTTCTTTCACTAGCAAAGCTTTTTATGTTTGCACTATTTACTTCAATCAGATGTTTTCAATTTTACTTTTTTCTTCCTGAAAATACTTCCTAGGGTTAGTCGTTAGTGACCAACAGCATTATTCTTTTTCTCTCTCCCCTATTCACCCACCCCCACACATTAAAAAATTGAGAAAAGAAGAGGGGGAGGAAGAAAGAAACATCTTTTCTTAAATGATTTGCAAGCATCTGTGCTTTAAGCTACTTTTTATGAACGCTCCTTAGTAATGACTCAAGGTAAAAAAGCAGAAAAGCATCCAATGTTAGGAAATTGCAATCCAATACCATGTAATTTAAACCTGCCATTGCCTCTCCTGTACTAAATGACATACAGATGGGTAGCTCTGTTGCCTCTACTTTGGGAACACAATTGGTCTTTTTATGAGTGTATATACATTACTAGCAAAAAATATTTTTGTCAGGAGTGTTTATTTCTTATTGTACCATATTTTAATTAGTGTCATAATTAGAGTGCTTTTTCCCTGCTGCATTTTGTCAGTTAATTTTTGCCAATGCTTATCAAAGTTACCTGAATATTTTGCAATTTATGTTACTACTTTGGGAATTTTCATTCCCAAAAGTAACCTTATTGTTGTTTTTTTGCTTTCCCAATGTGGATTTTTGCACTATGCAAATGTCGACTGTTTACAGTAATCCTTATGTACTCCTTGGATTTTCTGTGTGAACTAAGCAAAGTGTTAAGATTAGATTTTCAGAGGAGGGTAATTTCAACAGCAACCCTCCTTTGCAACAAATTTTACAAGTTTATTGTTGAACCTTGTACAGCTTTGTGCATAAAGAAATTACTTACTCCTTAGGACTCCTATTCTAGTGCTTCAACAGTGAAAAAAGAAAAAGGCTACTGTTATAAAGGATGAGGATGCAACTAGACATTAAATCAACCTTACTGTAATTCTGAAGGTTAGAATTGTTTTTCAGCTACTTTAAAGGGTACTGAAATTGCCAGACGTTATGGCTAAGCATCATATGCCCATTACCATAAGTCCAATATGGATATATATATCCAATATAGATGTCTTGTAAAGAATGTTTCAGCTGTAGTTGGGATTTTTGCAGATCTTTTTTTAATGGTTGAAAAATGGTAATTTCTTGTGAATGATTGTGTGCGCAACAATTTAGTGTATAACACACCAAAGGGCTTTGGCTGTAGCACATTGTCACTGCTCCAGTGGAATCACCTGCCTCTCTATAAAAATTCTTTTCTATACTTATATTTGAATAAATAATCAGCTGCAGTTCAGCTGAGCCATTCTTTGTGCATTAGGGACCAGCCTGGTCATTGACAAGTGAATGCAGAAGCTATACTGTGGCTGTCTGCCAAAGCAATTATTCAGGATTTAAGCTAAAAAGGCTCCTTCTCCCATATCCTCTCATTTTGCAGGGTCATGTAGGGATAAAAAGGACTGTAAGGTGGTCTTTTCCCAGGAGGAGCTGAGGAAGCGGCTGACACCCCTGCAGTACCACGTCACTCAGGAGAAGGGGACTGAAAGGTAAGGTGGGATGAAGGAAACTCAGATCTAAAAACACAGGCATCTTTCTTTTCCCCCCCTCCTCTTACTGCTGTTTCCTCACCTTCCCTACCAAGTTTTGTTGGTTGCTTTCTTCTTCTTCCAGGATTTCTGCACTTGTTTACTAACCCCTACAAATTAACACTACTGCAAAGACAAGCATCTGCAATAGGGGGGCCAGGGCCAAGGGTCTTGTGTGACTTTTTCTTTTAATGAACACTGCATGTGTTATAAAGTCACCAGGCTCATATTTAGAGTCTGTTTTTAGTTTACTACAAAATGTGTGGAAGTAATAGTGGTTTAGGCACACTTTTTTTGGAAGACATCGCAGTAAGCAGAACCACGAGGGAAATGGCCCTGTGCCAGGAGGCTGGAGTTTTGAAGGTGGCCATTGTAAGTATAGACGTTTTGGCTGCAGAAAGAAGGTAGCATAATTTAGTTCTTTTCCACCCCACTCCAATTTCTTTTTGAAGCACATGTGGAGAAGGTATTTATTGGCTCATTTGTGGTTGGAATGTCAAAAATTTTCAATAACTGCCCTCACATGGCTTTAGTCACTGGAACCCAGCTTCAAGACCTGGAGGGGAAAAAAAAGGACAGACTTCCAAGATTGTTTTTAGTGAATAAAGTCTCTCTCTCTCAGCTGATTCCAGCCAAAGGTAACTTGCCAAGGCCCAGCCATTTTTTGTTGTCTAATTTATACCACTGAGCTTGGCGTAAGGCCCTGGCTTTACCTCTGCTCTAAACGTACTAATGATGTAACTGCTTGTTTTCATTCATGAGCTGAAAGGACTCCCTGCTGCACGTGGGGTCCTGGTTAATAGGCAAACTTCTTCCTGGCAGCGCTGAATTTGGTGGCTGAATGTGCCAGAGAGGCTGGTGGGGACAGTCCCCCTCTCCGCTCCAGCCCTCTCCATCCTGCTGCAGCCCTGGCGGGGCATGGGGACAGTTGCCTTTGCTGGGAGGCCTGTCTTACCTTCCCCCCAGCCCTCCACGCTCTTGTGTACAGGACCAACAACGTGATTTAATGCACACAAACAATCGGAGATTAGGTCATTCTTAAAAATCCTGTTTATAAAAAAAATTGGGCCTCATAAAAAGGGTGAAAGGATAATAAAAACAAGCTGCTGAGCACATAGGCTTTTTGTTGGGCTAGCGCAGCTGATTCGTATTAGGTGAATGACCTCCTAGCCTTTTAGATTGTTAACTTAGAAAAATATTCGCTTAAAGCTGGAATATTGCTTTTCAACTGAAAATATAAGGCGCGCACAGCTTGAAATCCTGGACCAATTATTTCATTTTCAGCTACAATGTCTCTGCCGCCCGGGCAGCCGGTGTTGGCCTGACCCAGCGCCACGGCTGTGCAGCGCCTGGGCGGCCTCACACCTTGCTCCACTGCAGCCGCCGAGCCCTGCACACAGCCGAGACACGGACACAGCAAGGTGCGGCAGGTTGAGCTACATGCCAAACCATTCGTGTTTACAAAAACTTGACACTTCACTTGTTTTATCCTTTTTGGTTTTGTTGTTGTTCCAGCCTTTGAACTGTGGGACAATTTGCTTCCTTTTGCATGATGCGTAACATCCAAGGCACACTAACAAGGACATTCCCTTTTTCCTGTGCCTGCTTTATTTGCTACCTTTAATAAAAAACAGCTGCCAACTTAGAAATCGTGGGCTTCTTCTATAACATTTTTCTAAAGACTCAGCTACTTTAAAAATTAAAAAAAAACCTAATTCCTTTATTTAATTTTAAAATGTAATGTTGTTGTTTTCCCAGTGCCTTTGAGGGGGAGTACACACACCATAAAGCTCAAGGAATATACAAATGTGTTGTTTGTGGAACTCCTTTATTCAAGTGAGTATGCTAAATATAGTTTTGAGATTTCTGTCTCTTAGGTTATGTATAATCTTGTATATATTTCATGCATAATTGTATAAGGTCATTTCATCGAATCACAGAATAGTGAAGTCATTCAACCTTTTAAGGAATACAAGAGAAGCAATGTAAATAATGCCGTGGTAAAATTAGTCTCATAGTAAATATAAAAAATTATGATAAATAAGATAGGAAGATGACATTCAGGTAAAGGAGGAAATATGACAGGAAAAAAAATAAGTACCTTAAATTTTTTTTCTATATGCAGCTCTGCCAAGTAATTGTAACAGTCTTTCACTGTGTCAATAGATACCAAGTTTTGACTGTTAGAATTACTTACAGGTAGCTTTAAGAGCTCTCAGGTGGCAATGCTGAATTTTACATACAGCATTTTAGTTGATGATGGAGAAAAAAGTAGATGCTTTTTTCTTAGAATTCAAGCAGTTAAGAAAAGAAAACCAAGTAAAATTTCATTACTTACTGAATTTCCATTCATCCCAATTAGCACACATGGAGAGCTGGTTTAGAAATACTCTTTAGAAGTATTGTGGGAATTATGGCCCTAAATTTGATGCTAGAAGCAGTGCTGATTGAATTCCCTTGTTCACTGCATTGTTCTGCACAGATTCATTTGTTGTTTATGTGCTTTTTCTTATTTCTGGCTGCTTGTGTTCATTCTGATGAAGAATTTAATTTTTTTCTTTTTTTCCCCCCTCATTTCACCCTAACTTAGTCCCTCCCTTGGAGGTACCTTTACAAGAGCATGAAGCAGGATGGTCAGGATAGCACTAATAGTACAGGATATTGTGCCAGTAATAGGTTAAAAGAAAATACAACTGATGTAGTTCTAGAATTACCAGATGTGGTAGTGACAATTGTCCTCAGGAGACTGTCTGTAAAATGAAAGAAGCGCCTCATCTCTGTAATGTTTGATTCCTCTGTCAGAAGGATTACCTGCAGAAACTGGTAATAATGTGAATCTTTTGGGATGAAAATCTCATGGTTACAGACACAGCCAAGACAATAGTCTCATGTCATGTGTTGCTATGGTCCTTGGCTTGAGGGTGCAAAGTGGGGATCCAAACTCTCCATAACCTGTTTTTCTACTCTGCCGCTTAGACATTCCACTGCTTACTATAGCTAAATCTTTTGGGGGGAGATCCTGGCTCTGTTGAAGCAAATTCATATTTAGCAAATGAATACAATGGAGTCAGGATTTCACCTTCTACCTTCAAGACTGGCTTCCTTTCTATCATTTGATGGAGAAAGAGTAGGGTTTTTTTGTGGGGTGAGTTTTGGACAGCAGTAGTATACACAAATTAATGTGAACTAGTTTCTAGTTGCCTTCAAAATAGTTTTACGATGGGAAAAAACTGCAATATGAGACTTATCTGTGATTATCTCAAGTGCACAGTATGTTCTCGCATAGTCTTGAGTTATGAGTTGGATTTCTCTTTTTAAAATGAGCTATATGGAAATGTCTTTGTTTTCAGATTCTCTTTGAGAATCTTGTGGATTTTATGGGAGGAGAGAGAAAAAGAGGGAAGTTATTTTTTAATTTTAATAATTCCCAGGCCAGTGGGCACCTGAAGAAAATACCTGACCTATTGTGTCCTGAGATTAGACTGGCCTTAACTCAGTCCCCCCAAAGTCTTTGTGTTGCCTTATGAACTCTTGCTACTTCTGGCATACATCTAATTCAGCTAGTTTTTCTGAAGTGGCTGACAACAGTGGGAAAAAATGCAGAAGCCACTAGGAGTTTCTTCTTTTGTTTGTTGACCTCAAAATATCAGTATATGATGTCTTCCTCAACCAGGAAAGATAGATTTCTGAATCTTGGTCACTGATTCAGCTCAAACAGTTAAAAAAAAAGTGAGAAGGAAACATAGATAAGAGAATGTGAAATATATGCTTTTTACATTTTCGCCACAAAATGTAAGTTACTGAAGTATTTTCTTAGGAGTAAGATGGTAGTACAATACAAAGAAAGTCTATTTTCCCATTTAAAATGCAAGTAATTTTTGTGGTGGCATGGGATTTTTTTTGGTGGTTTCTTTTTGTAATTTCCAAATAGTCATCTGAAACTTGCATTTACATTTGCTTCTCACTGATGTCCATTAATTTTTTTGTCTTTATGTCGTTGTAATCTGTAAATATATATATTTGGACTATGGACCTGTCAGTTTAACTAGGAAAGAGACTGGAGCTTCAGCAGTAATATTAACAAACTTCAACTTTTAACATTTCTGATTTACGTTGTTTCATTACCATGTGACACATGAGGTCAGGGAACATATGAATTTTACACTCCAGATGAAAGACCTGTTTCTTGGTAAGTCTTTAAAACAGAACTTTGTCTCTATCACATGGAAGATAAAAGAAACAATTAGGAATGTCACATCTCTTCATCTACCTAGTTGTGCTAGAGTTATGAGAAACCTCCCAAGCTTTATGGAGGACATGCTTTAACTTTTTCCACAATCAAAGGTGCCTCACACATAAAATGCGTAATCATGCTATTCAATCTTATTATTCCATCTCTGAACTTTCACACCATGCAGTCTCCTACATCCCAGTAGAGCTGCCCAAAAAAGCAATAAAAGAGAGAGCCAATAAACTAATTTGAAGAACGTCCTTTTCTGCAAGCCAGTCCTTACGCAGTTTTCTGTTACACTTACTCCAGTCTAGCTGTAGGCTTATGCTAAAAGAAGGAGCCCTGCTGCCCCCGCCTTTCTCTAGGGTGTTTTTTCATGGCTTTCTCTTCATTGGACCTCACCTGGTGTGGCTGGAGCATGTCTCAGTGCAGAACTTGGATTGGATAGACAATTAATAAGCCCAAGAAAAAGACCTTATACTTATCAACCATACCCGCTTGTGTTAATTTTTTATCAGCCACGTTTATCATGGCTGGACGGTCTCCACAGCAAGGCTGTGTTTTTCTATATCAGTTCACAAAGAGCCACCTATGCCACCCAAATCTTCAGTGTTTTCTAAGGGCCAACTGTATTTGCAAGGTTGTGCCTACTTTAATTTTTCAAGGCACTTTCTTATACATTATTCAAAAATACCATTCTGTCCACAGCCATGGAAACAGGAGGTTAAAATGGACCTGAGTGAAATCCATGACTCATGCTACTACCACAGGAGAGAATCTATTCCATATTTAATAAACTGTGGTTATGTCCTTTACCATATGCAGGACTGTGAGAAAGATGTGGTATAGATGGGAACTGGGAAGCCTGGGAGAATGATTTCCTTTTAAAAAAGAAATATTATTGTTTTGTCAGTTTCCAGTTTTTAGGGCCAAAGACTAAATTACCAAGTCTTCATAAAACACCCATTGCTGCCCTTATTGCTTCCTGGAAGGAATTCTTGGTAATGGTGCTGGCTCTTCTGAACATGTACTAGCAGACATAGCAACAGCCTTATCCATGTTATGTTTTCATTTGGTTTTTGTTGAGCTGTGTCAGGTTTTCTCAACATCTCTCAGACATCCAATCAAGAGAAAATGTAAGAGTGGCTGGGCAATGTTATTGTACCATTAACATAGTACCACTCTTGCCTTCACAAGACAAGGAAGGATTTCAGTCATCAGGCTAGATCTCTACAAGGAATTTCTTTGCACCAGTGCTGTGTGCTTAATGAATGGTCTTTAAGCTTTCTTACTGATCTTTATATTCTTTGAGGAATGCACATGAAATATCAGCACTGGTTATCTGTCTGGGAGAGCTCATATGACATCAATGATATGGTTTCTGTAGTAAGATCCAAGAGAACTACTTGAGCAACTTCATAGGTCTTCACTGTCTCTTAGTTTCCTTGAAAGACTGTCAAACCCAGCAGTTTCTACTTAATGGCATGTGTTTGAAGTAAGTTTGTTCTCATCAGTATAGGAATCAACAAATTGTCTACGTTGGAAAAGACTATTAAGATCATTGGGTCCAACTGTTAATCCAGCACTGCCAAACCCACCACTAAACCATGTTTCCAAGTGCCACATCTACACATCTTTTAAATACTTTCTGGCATGGTGACCCAAACACTTCCCTGGGCAGTCTGTTCTAGTGCTTGACAATGCTTTCCATGAAGAATTTTTACTAATGTTCAATCTAAACCTCCTCTGGTACAACTTGAAGCCATTTCCTCTCATTCTGTTGCTTGTTACTTGGGGGAAGACCTCAACACCCACCTGGCTACACTCTTCTTTCAAGTAGTTGTAGAGAGTGATAGGGCCTTCCCTCAACATCCTTTTTGTCCTCCAGATTCTTCACCAGCATCCATATCCTTCTCTGGACACACTATGTTCTTCTTGTGGGGGGCCCAGAACTGAACAGGAGATGCAGACTAACCAGTGCTGAGTACAAGAAATAATCCTTGCATAGATTCTGATTTTACTATCCTTGCATAGATACTGATTCTAGTATGAATTTCATTGCTGTTTTCAATGTAAAAGTACAACGTATTCTTTGTAAACTTTTAAGTCGGATATATTTTTTCCCTTGTTTGAAATTTATGCTGCTTAGTATTGACTGTTCATCAGTCACTCTGCTTGGAAGAAGTCATTTTCAGCTGGTTTTAACCTACTTTATGCTTTGCTTTACTATGGGCACGTATGTACCTCATGTAAAAATCAGGTAGGGTGGATTGTTATGGATTACGACTGCAGAAGGTATATATATATATATATATATATATATTTATATACTTCATTCTGTCTCTCTGGACTGAACTCACCCAGAGACTACTCTTCACCATCACTGGAGGTATATAAAAGGCATGTAGATGTGGCACTTAAAAACACAGCTAAGTGGCGAACTTGGCAGCGCTTGATTAATGGTTGGACCTTTAATGATCTTAAAGATATTGTCCAACCTAAATAATTCTCTGACGTTAAAATGCTCATTTTGAATTTGGCTTTTCATCATTATGCAGAACAGAATTTATCACATCATCCATCAATAGTGATTTTTTTTCTTTAACCAGGCTTGTTAAGGAACATATACAGTGTAATGCTGACTCCATGTCAATCCTTTCATAATAATAAAACTGTATCATTTAATCTATTTGCCAGTTTCAGCCAAATTTTTCAGGGAAGTAGTTATTAAACCTCAAAGATATTAAGTCCTTAAAACAATAAGAAAACTGGGAGAGAGAGCATATTCAAGCTCTCTTTGAGGAGAGGCCTGAATAAGAGTTCAACTATATTACTAGATTACAGCAGATAATATTATTGTAAATAATATATATTATTGTATTATAACTGAGAATCCACATGAGGGTTGAAGAGAGACAGGCATTAGGGATGTCCAGCTCTGGGAAATATCTGTGAGTTGTTTTGATGCCTGAGACACCACAAGATCTGTCCCCTGGCCACAGCGCAGCAGCAAGTCCAGCTTTGCTCTTTCTGCTTGGTTCTTAAAGTTCTAAGTCTTGGGGACTTCTCAAATTCCCTGATGGTGCGGGTCTTATAAATTCCTAACTAGTTACATCAGGTTTTTTTTTTTACATTGGAATACTGCTGCATTTTCCTTTCTGGAAGCTTGACTTTCAGGAGCTTCCAGAAGCTATTTGGAACTTCACCTCATGAGTATGGCCTGGACTGCTTTCCAGGTAATGGTTTACATTTTCTGAAGCGTTATGTCTATACTTAAAAATAAAATGGAGATAGTCTCTTCTCGGCTCTAAAGGCAAGTGACAAGACACAGCTTGTGTTTTCAACATCAATTCCTCTACTCTGAAACAGAGTGGTCTGTTCATTCTGCTTTTGGAGAATGGTCCCTGGCCTGAGCCTCCCCTGCAGTTTGCCTAGTTCCTGTTTATGGTTCTCATCAGCATGATAAGGGCCAATGCAGTGTCCAGGGATATGTTGACAACTGAGCATTACTGTCCTGTCCTTCTTTAGCTTGCTAACAATGCTGTAGCAGGAGCACAGATACTGCAGCTAGGTATATTCTGTACCACTGGGAGGCAAACATGGGAGAGAGAGGATTGATTGTATTCTGCTCAGTCACCTGGACCAGGACATGGGTTGGCTTGGATTGCATCAGGAGCCTACTAGACCATCATCTCTTCAGCAAACTGCCCATGCCAATATGGAATAAAATTCTTTGAAAATCAAATACCGAAGATGTGAGAGGACAAAGGACTCTTGCATGATTTATAGTATTCTCAATCATATTCATAATTCCTTTAAGTATACATGATGCAATCATTAATACTAAGACTATTACAATCAACATGGTAAGTCTCTTGACTAGAATATTTTTTAACTATAGGTTAGTTCTTTTAGTACATGTCCATTTTCCTGTAAATATGATCCTACAATGATGCACCATCTTTATGACTGTAGCAGATCTTTACTCTATCAAAGTCCTTTCCAGAGAGAAGTAGTATATTGAATGTCTGCCCCTACCAATGTTCTGTTTAGCACACTTGAAGCACAGCCTTGCAAAGGAGCAGCCTGCTATAAACTGCTAATGCAAAGGCCTAGTAAACCCAAGAGGAATAAATTACTTCTTCCATGTTAAAATGCAAAGATCAGAACTGCGGAGTACTTTCTGAGAGAGTTGCGGGGCTTCCAAAGGCTGTACCCTATGTTCCCTCAACAAAACCTATACAAACCTGTTAAATGCTTCATCATGAAAGGTAAAAGGAAAGGCAATTTTAACACAACAGCAGAGATTCTGCAGTAAGTCCTCTTTTCTCTCTCTTTGACAAAGGCCTGCTTCCCTGGCAAGTAGCAGGTCTATGTTAACTTCAGCTGTAGTGTGTCTGTTGACATGGTAATTTGTGGCACTGAACAACTGCAGTTTAGTCATGCTTAGGAAGGCAGTAGTTTAAAATCCAGACTATAGGAACACATGATGCTTATCATTACTCCATTTCTCTCTCTTTCTTAGTGCTTGGCAGTCTGAAGATCTGGTATATGATGTCTTTTAGAAGAAACAGATTGAAACCCTGCATCTCTTTGCAGTACAGATAAAATGACCATCATATATTCTATTGTTTGTGTTTGACTTAATTATTCCTGGGATCTTTACAAGCATTGCAGCAGCTTGTGCTTAGCTAAATCTTTCCAGTAGCTCACTATTTCCTTGCATATGGTGTGTTGGTAGCTGAGCCTACTTGATATTTTTATTGCCATGTGTTGTGTGTATTTGAGCCATATCGAAGTTGGAAATGAAAAGCACTTTATAAATACCCTCTTGTTCCTCTTCATGCATATAGACTCCTTTCCAAAGATATTTATGAATGATTACGTGGCTTTCAGAATACTCCTATATAGGAGACAGAAGTAGAGAAAATATGCAAAAGCTATTATCTGTTCATTTGGGGGTGGGAGGGTGGGGCGTGGTGTTGGGGTGTTCCCTTCTGGTTGTGATAAATTATAAAAGACAATTTGTACAGTCAGGACCTGGCTATGTAATGCTAATGTAATCTTGTCTGTCAGGATGCTTAGGTTGGATATCAGAATATGTACTATGATAACAAACAATGTACTGAGGAGTTTTTTCCTTCTAGTTAATGTAGTTTTATAAATATAAAGGAGTCAGAGTGAATATTTTTCTGTGTAGCAGGGCATCCCTTTGGAATGCACTTTCAGTATTTAATTTTATCCTATTTAATGACCATGTTTAAGGTGAGCATTTTTAACAACTATGTGCAATTAGTCTCTGACATGTTGTCTAACGTGCTGTTGAGAAGCAGATAGAAATCCTGGAAGAAGGGAAAACTGCTGCTTTCATTAAAATGGCTGTAAGCTTTGTCACTCCTTAAGTAGCCAAGGTGACTTTGTGTTCTTGCAGAGTGCTTCTCTCACATCTGCCACTTGTTGCTTATTTACAATGCCAAAGATGCTTCATTATTTTCCTCCACTTTTTCTGTGCCTTACTAAGATCTCTAACAGTTTCTGTAATACTGTGTCCTAAATTTTACATTGTTTTCCCAAGGGGAAATGGTGACCATAACATAGGTGACCCTCCTGCTCTTGATGGCTCCTAGTACTACCTCCCATGTTGTGTTTTCTTTCATAGCTATTCTGCTGTTGCCAGACAAAGTTCGATTCATTTATCACCCCCATATCAGTTTTCTGATGTGTTGTCCAGTAATTTATGACTGTTTGGAGCTTTGGTACTCATTACAGTGCCCAATGACCCTTGTGACCCTCCTCCCCATGCGTGCTCTGCCACCTTGGCCCTTGGGCCAGTTTGTTGAAGCCACAAATTGCAGTGCATATGTCCATAACAAGCCATTCAGGCTGAGAAGCAAGAGCTCTCAGCTCTCTCCCAACTAATAGGGAGTATCTACAATTTAGGCAACGAGAAGCTGATCGTGCAGATAAACATGCTGCGGGTAAGATTCGTACATTGTGTTTGACTATGTAGTAGTGAGGTGTTGCTGCTACTGTTGATGAGCAAGAGAGAATAGTGTAGGCAGGTATACAGCAGCTTGAGGAGAATATTATAAATAAAACACTGACTAAGTGGCTTTAATTCTAAATTCTAAATTTAATTCTCAGTGGAATTTCCGCCAGGTTACCACATTTCACAGGGTGGGGACTTCATCCTGCTGGTCTAAATACCAATTGAATTATACTGCCAAACTGAGCATGGGCTGGTGCCCTGGGCTGATACTGGTGCTGATATTTGTGAAGGCATGTCAGCAACGTGCTTTCTTTGTTCAGTGCTTTTGGTAGTACTAAAAATATTAATTGTGAAGATATATCTTTTCCCTCTCACCTTTTCATCTCCTGAGAGTTTTATTTAAGACAAAATATTGTGAGCACTGGAGGAAGGTGCAGAATGAGCAGGATGGGAGAAGAGAGTTGTTTCTTTCTGATGACTTTAATAGTATGAACCTGTTAATTTTTTAAATTGTAATTGATTTCATATTTATTTGCTGTAGCATAGATATTTGGTATACAATTACAATGCGGGTTATATAAAATTGTAGAGTGCATGTAAAAGACATCTACATGTAACAGCATGTACTAGCTTATAAAATAAAAGTTGAAAATAAATCTGCAATTAGTTTTTGAGCTTCAGACATTTGTTTCTGAAAAAAGAAGGACTGTAACTTCCCAAAAATGCATCCCTTCCTTGATGCAATGTAGAAGGATCCAACATTGTACTTCCTCAGGATTTCTGGGGAAATGCATTTTGCTGCCAACGTAATCTGCTTTAACAGGTCTCCTGCTGGTCAGACCTTGTGTCCTGCTGTGACAGCCATGACCATGTGTGCAACTGATTGTTAGTGGGCGATATAAATCTGATTGGAACATGCCTGTTAATTGGTTTGAGAGCTCAATATAGACAATGCTGTCTTGTAGCAGATTGTGTAGATAGCCCTAGTCATAGGGTTAATTCTGCTTGACAGCACATCAGCAGCATCTTGAGTAATTACCCAACTTAAGTTTTCCCACAGTTGAATTGAGACCTTCAAAGGCTTCTACATTTACAAGTATTATTAACTGATATCTGAAACATGATGTTCCCACAAGGGCTAATTTTTTCTTCCTTTTATTAAATATACAGGTTATAGGGTTCATTTGCTAAGTGCTAAGCCGTTAGAAGAAAACAGTACTTGTTAGGGAGAGAAAAATCTGCAGTGCACAACCAAAGCTAATGGTGCATAATGCACACATCATTGTCTTTTTGCAAAGACTTTAAAACAAGTTAAAATTTAGGTCTGGCTCCCTTCCTCTCTCCCACCCCCCACTTTCCACTTTTAAGAAAATCAAACCACTTACTTCTATGTGCAGAATGAGTAAATTGAAGACATACACAAACAAAAACCTCCTAGGATGTTGCAGAATTAAGTACAGATCATTGGACACAATACATATGACATTAATGAAACAGTATCTGCTTCAAAAATAGATTGGAAACATTCATGAATGAATTAAATCCTCCTAATGATTTTCAAAAATGAAAATGAATGAAAAATATTTAATTCATACAAACAACTGTATGCTATGATGCACAGTATATACTTTAATCCTAGTTCAAATTTATATTTTATTTTCTTCATTTAGTGATTTGTCTTTTAAAACATCTTCTTTGTAACTATAGCATAGAAAACAGTAAAATATTAAAGGTAATAGTTATTATTTGGGTTCAAATGCCTTTGAATGCATTAAATGTTAATATACAGAGTTAGACAGTCTGGTTAAAGATGGTATTTGCTGGAGGGATCAATCTGACAAATGGCTTTTATGGCATAAACCAGTTCTTGTAACTTATGATCTTTTTATTTTCTTTTTCAGGTCAGAAACAAAGTTTGACTCCAATTCAGGTATGTTTACATTTACAGTGTTTTACTGAATGTACACTATTCAAGTTAATCTCAAAAGAGTAGTTTATCAGTTCAAGTTCAGCTTAGTTTTAAACAAACTGGGGTAGGTCAGCCTTAAAAATGATCTTCATTTCTCACCCTCTGAAAACAGCATTGTTACTGTGAAACATTTGCTTTCATTCCTTTCATTAGTTCTGGTCTCTTTACATTTTCCCAAAAGATGATAGAGAAGATGTAGCTTGCAACAGGCTTTAATTGATCCAGAAAAATTATAATACAAATAAATGAAAATACAGACTAAAGCAAATGGAGGATTGAAGTTTGAAAATGATCACTGCAATAGAGCAGAATGTTTTTCTTCCTGGTGGACAAAAACATTTTATGGGAATTTGAAGTCAGTGCAACCTCTCTGTCAGGAGAGATTTGTCATCAAATTTTTGTGACAGATGCAGGTACACAATGCATGCCAGACCAATCTGTAGAGCTCAGTTGAGGAGGATTACCAAAAAGCAATCTCTCCCGAGATGTCTTTTTAAAGAATTGTAATGTGTTGTAGGGACTGGGAGGGAAGTGAAGGTTAGTCTAACAGGTTAATGTGTATCTAACAAGACAAAAAACACAGGACAGCAAACAGGGGAGCAGTTGGAGGCAAAACCAGATATCCTAATACCAGACTGTTACTTACTCAGTTCACTATTCCTAGGTGTTTCTTAAAGTTAAACAATAATAAATTAAGAATAGTCTATTGTCCTGAAGCTAGGTGAAATGTCCATTGCCTGAAAAGGTAATTCAAAATACATTTTTTGTTAAGATGAAAAAGTCTGTTTTAAACAGGAAACCTGATATTATTATGGCAATTTTGGTTTTCGGCCAGTGTTATCTTCTATATAGTTTGCTTAATGCAGTGATTATAATTGCTTATAATGTTACGAATTTTACAATGTATATTAATTAGGTTGGAATAGCACGTTTCCTTTTATCCCAGTTCCTTTATCCCAGTGGGCTTGAAATGTGAGGCATTACATTGCTTTTTCTTTCTACATTAGATTTTATCTTTGGAACTATATGGGAGTGAAATCTGCAGCAGGAAGCATTTAAATAGCCAATGCCTACATCTTGTATACTTGCGTCATCTTGCTCCTATTATGATTTTAATCTGTGAGTTTGAGGTTACTTCCTTTAAATATTTCTTGAATAAACTCTATGTTAAGATGGGTTTTTGGATCTTGACTAAACAGAGGGATCGCATGAGGGATAGCTTCACACATTTTCTGCCATTACCCCCTTTATTTTAGTGCAGTCACCAAAACTAGGGTGTGGAGCAGAATGTCACATGTCTGCTTTTCTGCTGAAGGGAAAATGCTCTCTGCAGAGCTTCAATTTGCTTGGTGGCTTAAGCTACAGGTAGTTTTCTGACTCTCTTTTGAAGCAGTTCTCCTCTTAGGTACACTGTTCTGCCTGCCGCCACCTTGGCAGCGAAGGCAGGGGCATGGCTTTTCTAGCGTAGCGGTAGAAGTTTGGCACTATTGCAGCTGTGGTGTGGGCCTGCTCAGTACATGTCACCAGGCCTTTCTGCCCTGGGCTCCTGGTCCCATTTTAATCTTTGCCCCAAACACTGTACTTGGAATGGAGAGTTACTAAGGTTTAACACCTCAGTCTCATCAGTGCTGTGTCTCTCGGCACAGGTTTCGGCTAACAACCAAGGGTAGATGTTAAAACCAAGCAACACCAAGGCTGAAAACCCCCTTATCATTGTGAGAGGTACAGCTGCCTTCTCTTTACAGGGAGAGCACTCATTTCTTCCACCAAGAAGCTGTTCATGACAGTCAGATGGCACAAGGGCTCTAAGTTTCTCTTTTGTTCCCAATATGTAAGAGCATAGCAGAAGTGAAGATACCAGCAACATCTGGTTTTGTTTCCCTACCAAAGAATTTGCTATAACTTTCCCAAACCAGACAATAATCCCAGACCTCCTGCTGAGTGAATGCACCCTGTTCACTCAAGGTGTATTGGCGATGGCATCCTTGTTTAAAAAACCCTTCTTTTGTGTGTGGGGGTGCAGTACCCTGTGTAGCACCATGTTCTGCATTACATAGGCCTTTAAAAATTGTCAATGTAGTGTTGGTTTAAAAAGGGCTGCTGGCATCTGAGTCTGTATTTATGCAACCTCAAGTTTCTTGGAGACACCTTAAGGTATTTTCACATCCCTTATTTCATTCTGAATTCCCTAGACTGTCATTCCTAAGTAAAGTAATGATCCCACAAACTGGAACAAACATGCTTTGTTCTCATTTATCTTATGTTACTCAAAACAGTTCAAGTGTTGAACATGAGAATGAGGTAATTTTATTATAGAATACATAATTTTTCCCAGGGAGTTGTTCCACAACTATTGCTTGCTCTAAATTAACCTCAGTGTTAATTCCAGTTAACTTGCAAGTCTAGATATGCCCTTAATAAACATTTATCATTGCTTATTATACTTGTCTTTCCTAGAAATATTTGTGAAGCATTGAAGAATTAAAAGAAGTCTTTCTGAAGCAAGTACAAAGTCAGAAATACAGCATTTAAAGTACCCAGTAGGCTTACTGCAAATGTAACCCTGGAAATGTTGTTCAACACTGAAATATTAGACAAACATTGTCAAAAGAAGATTAATTGGAACTTGAGCATTAACTTAAAAGAAGGCTGCAAAATTCCTACAGCGATGATCAGGATTTATCATGCAAATAACTATAACATCTGTAGGGGACACACATTCTTCATATCATGACTAACAGCTCCATCTGAGAAACTTCTTTTTCTCTGCTGACTCTTTGTAAGTCCACAGCTGGCGGAATTTCTGTCTCAGAGACCATGGGGTTAGCTTCATGCTGTTACAAGATCTTATAAATGAAACAATTTTGCTTTCCTGTCATAATATGATGAATTCTACTGGTACTGAAAATAGATTTTTTTCTAACAAAGTACTTGAAAGCAAAAACAGTTGTAGGAAAAATATTTCTTTTTCCTCACAATTTGTTAGAGAACAAAGTAAACCACAAAAAAACTACAGGTGAAACAATTTTGTTCTTATTTTCAGTATTTTGTTAGTATCTGAAATGCTTATTGTGCTATGTGCTTGGTTAGAAGATTTCAGAATTTAAGAATATAAGAATTATATTGGAATAATTAATGGAATTAATTTGATGAATGATAAATAGATTTTTTATTTTTTAAAATTTAGAGTAAAATAAGTCTTCAGGGTGCTGTTCTGTAATAGGATGAAACTGTAGGTCTCAAAAGCTGTTGCTGAACACTTTAAATCCCACCTTAGTGGGATTTAAATACCAAAAATAAGCTAAGAAAATGCAAAGAACTGCTGCAGCATGCCCCCTAGTCACCAGGGAATGGTAATGGTGAATTTCCTACTGCCTACTGGGAGGGCTGGAGTTTTCTTGGGGCATCTCCTGTAATATTTGCTGCATTCTGCATGTCACTGTGGAAGTGAGATGTGATATTCATGTTAGAGTGCTCACAGTGAAATCACAGGCAAAAAATTTCCATTTTTTTCTGTGTTAAAAAGAAAGGACAAATTAATGGACAATATGCAAGGACTCCAGTGGAGTCTTTTTTGTATATCTGTCACTCAGACCATGGAATCCAGAAAGTCAGAGAGCACAGGCGCAAGAGGGACAGTCAGGGAAGCACCATGCTGTAGAAACATATCTGTGCACTGAAGAAAAAGAGTGCCCAAGGACACACAGTGCCTTCAGCTGTGTCCATCATCTGCTGTGCCAGCTTCACACTTCTCTCAAAAAAAGAGATGTATCTCCAAAACCTGTTCTTCTGCCTCCCTGCTTCTCCATATCAAATGAAATGTAAAGATAATGTATGTGCTTTTATGTCACTGTTTGCATCAATACTTTGGAAACATTCCAGTTAGTATCAGGAATTAAGATATAATAGCTGCCCATGCACCTAGAGGCTGTCCTGAGGGACGGCTACACATGAGCTTTTGTTGGGTTCTGCTGCCCCAGCAGTCAAATACAAAGCAAGTCAAGGAGCCCCCAAGAGTTCATGGAATTTCTTTTGCCTGCCTTGTCTGGACTAACAGTGTCAGCCAGTGACTCTGAAGGTCATTTCTCCTCTCTGCACATCGCATTTTCCACCAGAATGAGTGTATCCCCGTGTCTTCAGCACTGCACAATGCTGCCACCCCTATATCCCCATCAAGGTTCCCATGCTTTCCTTTCTCACCTCTTGTGTTTACTGGTATCTTTCCTTTAATGTGGCCACTACAATGTTCTAACTCTACATGATTCAGCACAGGTGCTAGAGAACAGATGAAGAAAATTATAAGGTTGGAGGTGATTAGATGTTTTCCTCTCACAAATTCCTCTTGGCTACACTTCCAGATGTTCTGCAATGGGCTTTCCAAACTCTCTGTATCAACCCTGATTTCCCCTAGCCTGTCATCAGTCCCATTATATAAAAATCATCAGTACAACTATTAAGAGTATAAGGAATCCTCTGCCCAAGTAAGAGAGAAATGGATACCAAAAGGCATTTTGAAAGTGAGTAACTTTCACTGACCTTTACTACCAGGGAAGCATAAAAGAAATATAACTTGCCTGATACCTTAGGTTGACAAAGCAGCAAGGTACGTAGTAAAAACATGCATTGATCTTACTCATCAAAGATTTAAATACAGATTAAGAAATAAGTTCCTACATTTTATTGATGTCAGCTTCTCCACTCAGGCTGTGTTAGAGCAGCTCTTCATTTCTTCTTAGGAAGGCTAAGTAGTTTCAGAAACAGGGAGGAGAAGTGATATTTGGTGTTCTTAACAAAATCATGTTGGCAAGTTCAACAGTCATCCTACAATCAGAACATTTGATTTAAAAGTATTAAAAGATCTCTTTCAGAATCTGTAAAAAGTGGCAAAATAAACTGCAGTACTGAAGAACAGGAATGCTCCAGAGCTTTTTGGATGAGGTAAATGACCTCTTCAGGTTCTCTTTCAACTAAGAGGAATTATTTCCTTCTCTCTGACCACCACTAGCTTGGATGCTTGAAAACGTGCATGAGCTGGCACAGAGAGATGGTGGGAGACAGCTCCTGCAAAAACAGGAGTAGCAGCTCAGATTATCTTGTCGCTACTTGTCAGTGCTATTTTGTTCTTGGCATTAACAACTCTTCACTCAGGTTGTTGGGGATGCAATGGCTGGGGAGCATGGCCTGTTATATTTGTTCAGCAGCAAGATGAGCATTTAGTCAGACGCAAACTGAACCATCTGGTGAATGTTTCAGGCCCATGCCCTGACGTGACTTGGAGTATTAGATGGCTGGGACATCTCACTGGTACATCCCAGGGAACTATGTGCTGATGTGTGATAACTGATTATTGCCTGTTCATGTATCACTTGTAAAGCTTGGCATCATTTCAGTTGTGACAATCTGGAGGTGTTTGGCACTGCCGTGACTAGAACTGAGCTCAAAGGAAATCTAGAGCTGTGTGAAGACATTGGGATAAGCTTCACACCACCAGCCTCATGAGCCTCCGGAAAAGAGGAGGGGGTGAGACCATGGCATTCAGTGCTGGAACCCCCCTGGAACCCCCATACACTATGTGTCAGATGGCTCTTTGCACTTCAACAGCTTATCCATGGGATAGGCTGCAGCCACGCACCAGGCAGAGGACTATGAGGGTGTTTTTTGCCTTTGCTCCTTGATGAATTTAACAGGACAGGGTCCTTATGGTCAGTGTGTTCACTCTTGTTCTCATTATTTTTTCACTACCACAAAATGCATTTTCCTGTTTCAGATTTAGGCAATGTTTCATTAAGCACAGTATCTTTTGTGGCTGCATGCATGTTGTCCAAAATAGCGCATCTTCTGTTTTGATTAGCACGGTTTATGGGTTTATGAATTTGAATGAGATGCAAGGTATTTTTATTTCTTCCCTCTGGATTTGTTATAGGAAAAAAAAACCTAACATCTTGTTTGTACAAGATGATGAGAATGATATCATACAGTATTACTTGAAACTAGAATAAATCTGTTATTTGAAAAAAAAAAAGAGACTGTACAAACTAGCTACGTGATAATTATTAACGACAGAAGATTCAATAAAGATTAAAATATTTAATGTTTTTCTTTCATTGATGTAGTGCTGTAAATTTATGACCATTAAGAAACCATATGAAAGATCTGTCAGCTTTTGCTATTTCACATTTTAGTCTCTTATCAAAACTGATTTCAGTTTTTGTAGTACTAAAAGTAAAGGGAAAATGCAAGCTGCTTTTAATCAAACTGGAATGTTCAGTGATCACCATCACAATCTTTAGTGTTGATCTGGGTATGAAGCAAAGAAGACTAGCTTGTCTTTTGTTGACTTAATTTAGTGGCAATCACAGCCTTTAAGGTGCAATGGTAGACAAGTTTGTGTCATACCAAGGCAACTGCCACTGTATATGTGAGCAGCCATCTGTTTAGAATTAAGTCCTTAGTCAAAACACCAATGAAGTCTAATGCTGCCAGTTTAAGTTAGACACAATTTGCACTGAGTTTTATATGAGTAAGGGCATCACAATCAGGTCTAATGCCAGACAACTGTGAATTTGGTTACAAGGCCTGAAAGCATTTCTGAAAGGAAAGAATTGTAGCCCTATGTGATTGGATCAGGAATCTTACCAATCTTGCTTTCCACTGGGGGGTGAATTACTATTTATTGTTTTGTATATAGTTGTCTTGCCCACTTAATTGTTCTTGACAAAGTGGTCCCAACCTTTTAATCAGCCATGGTCCAGATGTCTGAACAGTCTTAGACTGTATACTCCAATCCAAACACTGTGCCTATTGAGATCACAGAATCAATATTCACAGCATTTGATTATAAAACTGAAGCACCTAATCTAGCACTAACCTTTTCTTAACTAGTTGTAGCAATGGAGGTGCTTTCATTATCTGCATAATATCCCTTTCAGGTTATGTCTGTGCCTGGCTTTCACACAATCCCTGTGTGTCTGTGGAGAAATGTTTGCATTTCATTTGGAGGGATATTTTACGCTAGCTACTACCATGCCAGGGAAGTGGGATCATCTTAATTAACTGTGGCTATCTACCTTAACATAGCTCTCTGAGCTTCATCTCAAGTCAGCTGGAAGAGATTAACGTCCTCAGATGAGTTCATCCCTTCTGCTGGAGAAGTCTGTTTCAGGGTACACTGAATCACCCTTTTGAATGCCCATCAGTTTTAGAGTTAGGCACGTAACTTCGATGGTTAAAGTCATAACAGATTATCACTGGAATGGATGTTCCAAGAGCTGGGGATGAGTGGATGGGATCCCCAAGTCATCTCTATGGCTGATGCTGTGGAGGCTTAGTAGGATAAAAATCATAAATTTAAGAGAAGAACTACACAACTGTTCCCAAGTTCTTCTGCTGGGTGTCAGTAAACCTCTTGTATACAGAGCTTTTGTGGAGTGTATTCATGAGAAAGATAAGTTTAGCTGTGATTATTTTAGTTCTGTTTCTCTTTGGATGCATTTTCCATTTTTTAATCTTACCTTTCCTAAACAAATCCAAATCTGCTTCTGTGCCTCCAGTAATGCTTACCCCAGAGAACTGCTGCATTTTTATAACTTTTTCTTGAATTATGAGTAAGAATTTTCAGATGTGAAAAAGCTGATAAAACATGTTTTGCAAATTGATCATTCACCACTGTTCATCTGTTCACAGGCAGGAAGAGAAATATGTAACTCAAAGAGATATGGCCTAAGGATAATAAGAGTGAATAAAAAATGTATCATATTCAATCTAGCTTCAGTCAGGGCCCAAATATTAAACTGGTCTTTGGCATATTTCAGAAAACATGTGAAATTTTTGAAAAGCGTAGTAGGAAGAGATTTTGCTGATTTTAAGTCACTATTGAGAAACTTTTAGAAAGTCAAAGTCTTTTATTCTGTTAACTGCTCTAACCAAGCTAAGGAAGGCTGACACAATAAATGCAGATATGAAAACTGAAGGATGTATTTTTGAAAAATTAACATTTAAAACCAAAAGCATTCTGGTTTTGCCTCTTACTTTTCAAGGAAGTGGTCATGAGAACAGAATTCCCGTGTTTATACTACCATTTTAAAAGTGTTTACCTTAAGATTTATGGATTTTGAAAGTACTTATATACTCACTTCCATACTATTATCTCCTCTTCAGTCAGTGATTTTTTTTTCCTGTCACACACACTAGAAGGGATTTAAATGGAGTTCCAGGAATACTGAATCAAAGAGGAGTGGGATTTGAAATGTCAATGCTCAGCACCGATAGACTATCTGGAAACCACTTAAGACATATTTAGGTTGAAGAGTGGCAAAAAAATGTTCTTGTGAATAAAAAAATCTGCTGCATAAAGTACTGTGTTGAGAGCATTAGAGTTCTTGAAACAACTTTAAGATGCAAGAAAGGAAGATGCTGTGTTTCACTGGAATGAAAGCACTCCCTGCTTTCAAGTATAGTAAGAAAAACCTGAATGAGAGACTACTGTCAGAACTGTACTTTAGGTCATGATAGTATTAAGACTGTGGCAAACTGAATTTACATTGGTCATCACTTACCCTGTTAACTGGTGGAGAAGAGAATTACAGGAGCTCTCTTTTTAAATCATTCTATTTCCTTTACTATCTGCATGTGCAACTCTTCCCTGGCCCCACAATGACAACATATCTCAGGTGTACCTGTATCTATATTGTTGTGGCGGTATTATTAAACAAGGTAGCATTTTGCTGTTGAAGCTCAGCACAATGCTGATATCTGTGCCAGCAGCTGCTTTCACTCCTTTGGTTCTAGGCATCACAGCATAGCCCATACAAAAAGTAAGGCTCACTCCTAAAAAAGCAAAGAAATACATATAGCAGAACTGTAATCTTAACTCCCTTGCTCTAGTTTTTGTAAAAGTAATTTATTTAATGATACATTAACGTAAGTTTTCGTGTTCCCCTTGCTTTTTCACACCAGGAATGTTTCTTCCCAAAGATTGTGCTCCTGGCCAGGACACATAAGACACCAGTTAGACGGCCCAGTGGGACATGTCCCTTCCTGGGCTCTGATTTCTGGGAGGAGGGAGAGGATACCTGACCACCTTCCCACCTCCTGTGAAGACTGTACACAAGTCCAGGTTTGGGACCTGTGTCATCACTTACTTGGGTGCCTTTGGTACGGCACCTAGAGTGGCAAGGCAGCTTGACTGTATTTGGGTGGCAGTGAGGACAACGAACCTTCATCCCATGGCCTTGAGATGATCAAGACAGGGATGGACTGTACAGAGATTCTGTCCATCCCTGCACCCTCTACCCTCCTTCCCACTGTGAAAAGCATTATTGGGAAACTTCAGAAGCTCAAACTCATGAGATTTCTCCTGCCACTTTGCCTCTGGGAATGTTTCTACTTATCCACAAAATGATTGAGCTTTAATGAGTTTCTCATAATTTGTACAAGCACTAACAGTATATTTCTTTCACTCCTCTGCCAATTGTTCCTGCATGTTTTTTAGTTTTCATAAACTGTCTTGTCCAGTGCCAGGGTTAAACCTAACACAGATGGAGATGGACAGTAATACTGAAGTGCCTAGGTAATCAAATGTGTTACAGCCTACAGTTCTGCTTTAACATTTGGATGGGACTGTGTTACTTCAAATTTAATAACATAAAGGTAGTCTGTTAAAGAAGCTGAAAGAATAAGGCAGAGTGTTCACTGAATTCATGGAGATTAATAGATGTAGGGTATGCAGTGTCATCTTCACTGCAATGTAAAGAATAAGATTATCTAAGTTATGCAGACATTCTACCTTTCATTCAGGCTGTATTTACAGAAATGTACCACCCATATCTCATAAGTTCAATTATATGGTTTATTTGTTCGGGTCTGTTTTAGAACTAATGAATGATGAGGAAATAGTTACAGCAGTGATAGCAGGTATTTAAAAAAACATTCAAAGCAAGAGTGAAGAATGTCACCCTCTCAGGAAACAAACTGATACTTACTGAAGCTTATGCAAATATTTAAACGATCTGATAAAGATCAGTGAAGAAAAAAATAAGAAAAATAGTTGCATGGAATGGGCACAGGAAAGTAGATTGTTAAACACAGGGAGAGTAGAAAGATATGCTGGTACAAAGCTGCATATTAAATTATTGCTTGTTCTGCTCACCCAGTTTACATATTCAGACAGATGCAAAGTCTTTGCTATATGTTCTTACTGTAGAAAGAGGTAAAATGTTCAAACAGAGGATGCTAAGTCCCAGAGTGTGGGGTAACCAGAGCTAGACCTGTGAGATTTTTTTATTTGGGGACTAAACTCGTATATGCAAACAAGGCTGGGGACTTGTGTATCCAGGCAAGTTTGTTTTAAGTTGGCAATCCGAAGGAAAAGATTTTGGTTTTTTTCTATGTATTGAATTGGGGCAGGGTATGTACCACTCAGATTTTTTAACATGCATTGATATTGGAAAGGAAACATTTTTAACAAAGATTTGCACTATATGCTTGCAAAATGAAGAGTGGAAAACAGTTGAGCTATTTGATTTTTATCCAAATTCTCTAACTTTTCCAGTTTTTACAAAAATTAATAAAAAATTTTTAAATTAATTTTTTCAAAATTTAAGAATTTTTCAGAAAGTTTTCAAGACACCTAGAGACTCTGGTTTAAGACACTATTATTATTGTAGAAAGAAACTAAAACCAAATTCCCAAACCTACCATCAACTTAAAACTCAGGCCCCACTTATTTGGATGCTTAATAACTGGCACCCACAGGTTGGTTTCCTAGATTGCACAATCATCCAGCTGTGACAGCCTTTCTTTTCTGTTCTGCCCTGATACAATGCAATTGAACCCCTCTGTGACCCCTGGGAATGCCAACAATAGAGATGATCAGTCATTGCACAAACAGGTCGCCAAAGGGTGATCACTTTGTTTCAGGCCTTTCTAGAAAACAATTCATAGTTTTGCAAGTATTTTAGACTTAACATTTCTTAGGGCGTAGATCAAAAAATGTGTCAAGAGTGGCAGCGGGAAACAAATATTACACCTAGTGATAGTCGTGCTGAACACTGAAAAATAAAGGTTGAACATAGGAAATTTTGCTACTGAGGCTTCTTCCTCCTCCTCACTCCACCTCCTCCCTTGAAAGTACACCAATGGGATGGTGCCTTGTGCAAATGAAGCACCATCTTGTTTCATGCCAAAAAGTTTTACTGAGGGTGAAGGTGAGGCTCTGAAGCTGAAGTCAGATACGGCCTGTACAGGGGAGGGAAGTACGTTTATAAGGTCTGTTTCGGAACATGCGTCAGAGGTCCTCAGGTCCTCTAGCTCTTGCTCTAAAGCCAGAAGCTCCAAGGCTTGTTTGGGTTTTCAGTGAGCTGCTCTATGGGCTGTTGCTTTTGGCATGGGAACCAAGTCATTTGTCAGCCACTGACAGCGCTGTTGGGTCCATTCTCTTCCTGCAGCGGTTTGGACAGTATTTTACTTCTTTAGTTTCTTTACAGGAAAGAATCCTATTGAGAACACCTGAAGTGATACGATTACAGCATGAGCATTTAAAACCATGGGTATGTTGCAGTTTCCTGGGGAGCTGGGAAGAAGTTACAGTGGGCATAAAAAATTTTTGGTGTGACTGCAAACCAATCAGGGTACTAGACAACCTTTATATTTCAGTGGAGGTTTGGGCTTAGAACAGTCCCTTCTAGGCAACTGAAAACAGATATTTTTTTTCTAGGGTTAAGAGTGTCCTGCAGCCAGAATGTGCGTTTTTTTGGTTGCAATCTCATGAAGATGTGAAAGGTACAGAGGGAAGAGCCAGCAACCTCTGGCATTCCAGTCCTTCCCTGTCCCTGCAACTTCCATTGTTGCAATGCTGCTAAATCCCCTTTGACCACTCAGTAGTTTGTAAACAGAGAGTGTACTTGTGGGGAGTTATGAAGTATTTTTAAAAAATCTGAGTTTGTTGAATAGGGTTTGATCAGTACTGGAGTAGCTTGGTGTCAAAGGTTAGACTTTGTTATACTTAAAATAGGGTTGGGAACTGGCATACTGTAGCTTTTGAGTTTTTCTTAGCTGTTTTTTTAAGAGCTCACACTATGCTCAGGGAATGAAAAGTACAGTGTATTTCAGTCCCTTTCCAGAAAAGTGCATCCTCTGCTACCTGCTCACTTTGAAAAGATACAGCCCAGGAAATTTAATTTCTAAATTCACATACTTTGCCTTTTATAATGCTGTGACAGAGGAGATCTTTGGAACTGAAGGATTACAGGTTTATTTGAATTATAAAGGCACTGACCTGAAGCAGCCTTCTAGTCAAATCTGTTGCTTGTGTGGTCAGCTTATAATCATGTTTCTGTGATACTAGTGCACAGATGTAGTGTCAAAGCTGAGTTCAGAGGTTTAGTTTATTCTAACAGTAGAATTTTTATCAGTCAGGGATATCACAGTAAGTCATCCTTGCACTCCTTGCCCTGTTTTCTCACCTTCCACTTCATGTTGCCTCCAATGCTTGTTTAACCTCTTACTTAACTGATAAAGCTTGTTAGCCCAGAAAAAAAGTTGAATAATTTTGTTGTGGTTTAGTGAATTAAACTTCTCCCGCACAAATGGATAAGCACCTGAGTGGGTGAACACTGAGGAAGCAGCAGGACTAAGACAACTGAGGGCAGGGGAATGAGAAGGGAAAGAAGCTGATATATTGTTTCAGCCACCTATGACGCCTACGTCTGTCCTGTAAAGCTTCTCCACTTTGGATACAAAATATTTGAAGTTTAGAACAGAAGCTTCCCATGCATCTCCGTGGGACCTCCTGAGTAGCGGGTTACTGACTGTTCTTTGTTGAGAGTGTCTTTGGTGAAAGACATCCCTATGAAAAAGCCTGCTGCCAGCAAGTAAGCATTTCATGTTCCTTTTGTTTAAAAATCAGCGTTTTTAAATGGAAGATTTCCTACTGAGCTCTTGTCAAGATTTTGTATTTTGCCTTCTCTGGTGAGAGTGTTTGTAGAACTTTCCTTTAAGAAGGAACCACAAACTCATCTCTCAAACCTGAACAACGTCTCTGTACAGCTCCTTACAAGGGCAAATCAAGGCTACAGCTCCTTGACTTCTCATTCCCAAGCACACACTGCCTGAGAGGAAGCTCAAACACCCAGTTTGCTGCCTTTTTGAGTGAAAAAGGAAAGAAAGAAGTAGTGTAAGAAAAATCTAAAGAATAGAAGAAACAAAGTGGAAGGGCTGACAATGAGAAATGGTATACATAGGGTATAAAAAGCATTAAATCAAATTAAAATCTCTACCTCCAGCCATTTTTTCAGCCTAGGTATTTTTGTTTACTGTCTTGGTGTGGATGATGTTTCTGCTGCCTAACTGCTGTTTTGTTAAGAATTCTTCCAGTCCAGCTTGCCCTACGTGTATCTCCTCTCTTGCTTCATAGCAGAGTTCTCCTGGCAGAAGTTTTGGTAGTAGGGAACCAAATAAACAGCTGTGTGTATGAGGTGTTAATCGACTTAACTTCAGTACGTTTAGAATACCTTGCAAACTCATTTGGCACCATTTATCCAGGGTTTCAGCAGTTTACTTTTGGAGTAAATATTACAGTGAAATGAGCTACAGGGCACAAGTTTTGAATGTAGAGCATTATTTTACACCTCGTTAGGTCTATTTTTCCCACTAATACAGCCGTGGCAATTGGACAAGCGAAAGACTGATGGGATGAACAAAGGCAGTGTTACTTTCCCGAGCATGCCAAATTCGTCCTGTAAATGTGACATTAAAAAAAAAAAAAGACCCCAAACCACATGGCAAAGTCAGGCCTGAAAAACCAAGAAAACCTGCACTACAGCAGTTTGCACAACCTGCATCTCTTTACCTAATGTTTTCAGACACTAGAATGATAATTTTTCCATGTGCACCTAATTTGCTGTTTTACTTAGAAGGTTTTCTCAAGGAAATACACAAAATAGTATAAAAGTGGTCGGATGCTTTTCTGCTTTTGAAAATTTGAAAGGTTGAAAATAACTTGATCTTGATATTTAGCAAGGCCTTTATTAAGCTCTCTTAAGTAACAACTCTTACGCTTGTTTCAGGATCTGCTGGTCCCACCAAAAGCTTATGCTGAAACAGTTATGGTGGGGGAACTGTCCCAAGCATGTCTGAGGTGCCCTGTCAGAATAAATTGTGCAGGGGTGGAAACTTATTCTTCCTCACAGCTTCACACAGGCTGATGACCCCATGTCCAGAAGATTTAAGAGTACTTTTTTAGGAGTATCACATAGTGAATAGTTCAAGTGGTATCTCCCATCACTACCTGCATGGTGTCTCTGGCATCAGCTAAGTGTGAGTAAACCAGCACAAGAAACAAGGCATAATATGTGAACTGTTCCACACAAAAACGTGCACAGCTTTCACAGATGCATCAATACTGTTGTCGATTTAGTGATACTCTAGTTTGACGTGATAATGACAATGTTATGGCTTTTCAATGCCTCTTGGGTTTTTTTCCCTGTAGAATAAGCTTTGCAGTGCTACCACCCCTTCATACCCTGTTTTCTTTGCCTGCAAGACTAAGATGTAGGTGCTGATACAGGATTCTAAAAGGCTTGAGGGTAACGGACTGAATTAAACATTCCTCTTCCAGCTGCTGCTGTTCACAATACTTTTGACAGTTAAAATACATCACACATTCTCTTGTCTGTTTAATATAAACAATTAGTATTTTAAGTGGAGTCCAGATTCAACCCCAAATAGGAGGATCCAGACAGGCAGTTCAGAGAGAAAACTAAGAAGTGTTCTAAATTTATGTAAAAGCAGTTTGCAATCAGTTCAACCTATGCCAAACACATTGTCTACTGCAGCACATCAGACTGTGGAAGCTGAGAGACCAGTGGCTTGTCTTTTGAGGAAGAAGGTTTCATTTTACATCTCAAAATTATTTCAGCACAACTTTTTATCTGCAATTTTTAGTAAGAAATATAAAATGAAAGAGGAAAATAAAAATTAAAATATAGTATTTTTGTTTTCATATAATGAACTCTTTGTATAATGAAACATTTTAGTCAACCCAAGAGCCGTTTCAGAGGAAAGCTTGTTTACAGAGAATTATCCTTTTTGTCTCTTCTGGAAGAGAAGAGGTTTGAAATCATAGACCTCATTAAATAAAGCAAAAAAATCCAGCTTCTCTGTATGTTTACTTCCTTGAAGCTGAGGCAAACCTGAGATAACAAAAGGGCTTTAATGCAAGCTCAATTTTATTATGCAAACAACATGATGAGAATAGTGTCAATCTTTGTAATTTTAGGAATTCTAACATGATCATTGCAAAGTGCAATATGCTAAAATTTATTTCATTTCCTAAATGAGAGAATTTTTAATGAAAATGTTATAAACTGAAAAAGCTTCTCACTCCTGATAAAAGGCATTTGGGATGCAATAGTATTCAATTGTAAACCCCTTCTTTTTTGAGTCTAGACAATGTATAGCTCCATAGCACAGGGGAGGTAATGTTCTGTATAATATGACTTCACACAGATGGTCTTAAAATTCCATTTACCTAAAGTTTAGATCTTTGTAGTCATGAGGATCTCTCTGGAAACCTCTCTGTCAACTTTTCTGTGTCTTTAAGTATGCACCTCAGTATGAACCTGGACCAGATGTAGCTATCACTTTGGAATGAATCCTCTAGTTACTAGCATAGGTAAAATATCTGATAGGAAAGATTTAACTTCACTTCTGTTTGCCAGGGAAAAAGCTAAATGCTCAGTTATGAACTTTACATCGATGATTTTCCCTTAATTCCTTTGCAATGGTCAGTGGCCAATTGCACTTGGCCCTGAAGGGTCTACAATAGTGCAAATAATGAATCACAAATAAACAACTTACCACCTTTTCAAAAGAAAGCCAGGTAATTAATTTCTTTTAAATTGAGACTTCCTCTAAAATGAAAAAGTCCTGTCCGCTTCTGCAGCCATCAACTTGGCTTGCACCTTAAAAAAAAATTGAAGCAGGGCACCGGGAGTAAAAATGAAAACAGCTTCAGCTTATTCAATTTCCTGTTTGTTTAAATTTGTCCTTCCTGACATGCAGATTCACCACACTCTTCTCCTGGTGACTACTTCATTAGATTACTTTAGTTAGGTATTCAGAGGGATTTTTATCTTCTGACTCATAAAATTCTTGAATTGCCCCAAGAATTTCCTGTGTCTGACTGGAATTTTATGTCCTTGTAGTTGGAGCTGGACTCCTTGAAGAAGTTGCTGTCTAAATTGCTCTGCTTTTGAGGTCTTCAAACAGCAGGTCAGGAGCCAGTTCTGAGCTCGGTTCCTGCTTTTCAGGAAAACTGATCCGTGCCAGCACTTCACCTCTTAAAATTGTAGTCAGAAATTTTCTTAATAGTTTTAAACTCTTCCTTTCCTCACAGTGTTTCCCCTTGCTGCCCATGCCCTTCCCACGTGTCCACTTCAGAATATTTGTCCAATTCCAAAAATGCACCCCGGTGGCTCAAAGTGCAGCCTGCATGCTGTCCCATCGGGTTTTCATCACTCCCTTGCTATAAAGCAGAGAAGCTGAGGTTACGGGTATATCGGGCCATGTAGCAGTTGATGAGAAATGCCTTTGTATATCCCTTCCCTGTCTTTTTTTTACTCCTTTCTGAGGAGGGTGAGAGCTAGGTTAGGCTGGAGCCCTAGTGTGTGCTTCTTTTGAAGTGTTCAGCGAACTGAAGGTGATGCTTTTTGACATATGAGCTCCAGAAATGTACCGAGTGATTGCAGTGCCAACTCGGCTGCCTGCACAAGGGCTTCGCCTGCCTTCGCTGCCCTCTGGGCGCGGAACGCCGGCCCTCCCGTGCCCTGGGTCAGCGAGGCTCGGCCGTACCTAAGAGTGGCTTTGACGAGCAGGGAACAGACGGCGGAATGGCACCCTGCCTGTCTTCCAAAGTCTCAGAGGGAAAGTGGAAAGAAACCTGGTCACCCCTTGTGGTGTCGGTGTCCTGTCTCCTCTCCCGGGTCACGGTGACTGACTGCGCAAGAACAGCCCTGAAACACGGCTGTACGACTACCGACCCGTGTCCGTCTGTCTGTCTGTCTGTCTAGCCGTGAGGTTGCTTTCCCCCGAGTACATTCGCTTATGGGATCGGCAGGTGGAGACAAGAACAAGGCCATGCGCTGTGCCGAGCCTCCCGGGCTCCCCATGCCTGGAGGCGGCAGCCGCCGCTGAGGAGCGGCTGGGCGGGCCGGGGGCGGCCGCTTCCCGCAGCCCCGGGCCGGGCCGGGCCTTTAGTGTGGCCGGAGCTTGTGCCCCGCCGTGCCTGTCCCAGCCGTGGTGCCCTTCCGGCAGCAGCGGGCACGGGCACCGGCGGGGAGGGGGACGCGGCCTGGGCGAGGGCCCGTGCGCAACAGTGGCGTTGGGGCGCCGGCACCGCTGGGGCACTGGCACATCAGGATGGCCCAGTGGAGGGAGCCCAGGGAAACACAAATACTAATCGGCATTAGAGAAAAGAGTATCCAAAGAGCATCCATAGCTGATGTTGTGAATGGCAAGCTACTGCAGTTAGCCTGATGTTGTGGGAAGCACCACTTAATTGAGGCAAATCCGGATGAGTAGAGTTTTCTTTGAGTTAATTGAATGCCTCAGTGAGAGGCACTATGCTGCATGTCCACTCCTTAGCATCTTGCCGCTCCAGTTTTCTTCTGTACAGGGGCCCATTTCCTTTTGCTACTACTCTCTATATCTTTTATTTCTCCTCTTGTTCATAGCAACAGGTTTATTTTCCAAGCAAATTACTCCTTTGTACGCATTTCTTTGCCTAGAATATCGTAAAAGAAAACAAGACCCTGAAATGAGTTGTATGTTTATAAACCAGTATTATTTGTCTGTGAAAACATGTAATGAGTATAATTGACTTGCACTGTGAACATTTGCACCGTGCCTAATTACAAATGTTCATAGCTTACTTTGGAAGTTGCTTTCATGTCTTGAACACTTAGTGTATGAAACTTATGTTTTGTTTAAATTATTTATTTGAGTCAAAAATGTAATAGAACACTAATAGAGAAGGAAAAGAAGACATAAAAGACATAGTCATGAAAGAAATAGCACAGGCACAGAGGAGAATATGAGGCCTGTGCTGAGCTGACCTGTACAGCAGCTTTCATTCCATGGATTGTGTTACTGATGACATTGTATGGCTGTGAAACGGTTTCCTTTTAGAACCTTGAAAGAAAATGTAGTGTTTAGGAAAAAGGGCATGCTTTGCTCTACAAACTGTAACAGAAAACAAAAGGTGAACATTACAATCAGAAATATTAACTTTTCCATTTCAATACTTTTCAAAGTACAAAGTGTTGGGGAAGATGAAATAGGGAAGCCTTACTGTTTAGTAAATGATTTCAAGAATGTAGAAGCTAGAAGCGAGATTGAAATGAAAGCAAACTTTGAGATACCAAACCATAGTAACTAAACAACCAGAAAACAATAGTATAGCTTGCTGAAGGTAATCTCCCTTTGATTAGACAATACCCTCTTACTTACAGACAAGCTCAAAGGTCAAAGTATGTGGTGTTGGACTTTAGCTAAATGGAATGTTCTGCCTCACCCCTCAAAATGTATGGTTTGTCCCACACCTGTAACCCTCCCCTGAGCCATCATGTATCTGTAATCCCATTGGACCAATCCCTTTTCCGCGCCCACCTTGGATCCCCCTGATAAGGTGTGCCCAGGAGACCACGCGCTCTCTTGGTCCCTTCTCTTTGCCCCTCTCTCTTGGTCCCTGTCTCTTGCCCTCTTGCTCTCTTGGTTCCTGCTCCTTGCCCTTTCCCCTTGCTCCTTGACCTGCTCTCCCCCTCCTTCTCTCCCCCCTGCTACCTCTCTTTGGGGCCTGCTCCGAGCTGCAGCTGGCAGCTCCAAGCAGGGCCCTTGCACCCACGCCCTTTGTAATAAACAGCATATATCAACCCGACTTCAGAGATCTTTTGTCTCCAACCGTCCTGGACACCAGCATTCCCCACAACAAAGTTTTCTTCAGAAGACTTAAAAGGAGCGTGTGTGAGTGTGTGTGCACATGTATATTGTTTTTGCCAGGGTTTTCTGCGAAGAAAGGTCTTTATTTTCTAGTACACATTATTACCTACCTGTTTTTGTTTGCATAAGAGGTTGTTAAAAAGATTTAAACCTCTCTCCAAACCAACAGCAACTCCAAACAATCTAACCCTGCAAATAATTTTTTTTCATATTTTAGGATTTTATGTAGTGCCTGTGGCTTTTGCATTCTTTTATGCATGCGGCACAGTGTTCAACTGTGTGTTGCAGAGACAAAGTCTTAGGTAAAGGGTAATGTAAAGTTACCCTAAGGCCTAGGGTGGCAGAACTACCTCAGAAGTCTGCAGAAAACTGTAGTGAGTAGATCTTGCGCTCCCCATGAGAAGCAGGGCTTCAAGGCTAGGTTCCTTGCAGGGCTTGATGAGCGTGTAGTTTGTGGTGAGATGTTCCTGCAGTGTGATAAAAATCCTGGTCTAGAAATGTATCAATCTTAAGGACGAGCTTTGTGGATAAACTGTAATATTAGGCAAAGAGGAGGGTTTTGCTGTCCATAATGGCATGAGAAGGAGCCATGCGCCACATCTCCATATCCTCCTCCTACAGAGTCTTGTCCTGTGGCCAAATGGCCCTTGGAGACCTGGTGATTTGAAGCTCTGTCTTCACTCTGCTTTCAACGCTCTATTCTGTCGACCTTTGGTATCAGACATTGCCATCAGCTAACTGCCCCAGGTTTTTGCCCCAGTCCTGACAAAAGCTTTCCTTCATGGCCAAGAAAATTATGTCCATTTTTAGTTTGTGACCAAGTTCCCTCACCTAGACATCTCCTTTAATAAAGTAAATGGAAGAAAGGGAGTCTTTGTCTTTTTTATTGTTGTTTTGGGGGGGGTGTTTATTTTAATTAGTGTAGTAACACTTTCCCTTGATTCAAGGGAAAATTATACTAAATTAGAACTTTACAGTTGAGATGAGAACCTATTTGTCTAGCTGAAATGAGGAGGGTGCTTGTTGGCTAGAGCATTCAATACTGGGGGCATTAGTGAGGGAGGTTCATAGAAGGAATATAGCTGCAAACGGAAGACAGTACAGGCTTTGGGTTTTTTTGGAATTAAAATTAATTCAGTAACCTCTGTAGTTTCAGTTTTAAGTGTGCAGCTGAGTTCTGGCTGTTCTTTACAAACTTTATTTCCCAGACATGCATAACAATACTAAAAGGAAAATATTTCAACAAACAATTTGTGGATGCTCATTACTTGAAAGACACCATGACAAATTTTTCAAATATGTATTTCATCTGTGACTGCTGTTCATTTCAGTGCCAGATGTTGATTATTACAAGGTTGCATTTGCTGGGTTTTTTTAACTTTCTCTCTGTGAACATATTGCATTAGAATTCCAATTTTATCAAATCACTTCCATCTAAGGCCTGCCAGCTCTACTGCTATCCTGATTTATTCATCCTATATGAAATCTTTAGCTATTTTAGTGAGTTTCACAGATGACTCATTGATACACAAATTTCAAGATATTTTGCAATATATACATTTGTTTTACCAATACTGGTTTTGGAGGGAAAACAAAAACAACTATTTGAAGTTGAATGCTTTGGACTGAGGTTATTAGGTCAACAGTAAATTTTAAAAACTATTTGAGAGATTTCGTGATGGCATTTTAAAATTATAGCTTAAGGTTACACTGCTTCGCACAGTTCTGTTTGGCTCCTTTGATGCTGAAGATCTACAGCTGACTTATGTGTAAGATATATTTTTAAAAACATTAGCCATGATTTAAAGTAACAAGAGACACTATTCAGATGAGGGGAGAAACCCGTCCTTTGGGAGGAAGTGAGTTAAGTTCAGTAGTTTTGTTGAACCTGAACCAAGAAAGAAACCATTAGTAACTCAATCTGTGTAAGAAGACATGAGGAAGATCCTAGCTCCTGCCTACCTGTAGATTTTAGCAGTGGCTTGTACATTCAAGATGTTGAATATTACAGAGGAAGACTCTAAAAGAACCAGCTTGTATTTATCAGTATTTTAGACCACAGTGAAAGCACAAAGGAAGCAGCTAGGGCAAGAGCAGTATTGTGATAGAGTTATTAATTGCTAAAGAGAGTAGGCCCCATGCTTTTATTGCTCAAGAGACATCAGGGGCACTCTTGTTCTGAAAAATTCAGATGTCAAATGAAATTGTAGACGTTAAGTTTCAGCTCTCCCTTAACAATCATTTTAAACAAATATAACGTCCTCCCACTAACAAGGAAATAAATCTGGATTGCATATGCTGTTTCATGGTAAGTTGTTTGGATGCTCAGAGTGCTGTAAAGGAAGAAAACAAATACCACCTTTATTCATGGCTTTCACTTTTTTTTTATTTCCCAAGTGAGAAACATAAAGGAAAAAACAGATGGCGATTGTCTCATAAAAGCTGCTGTTAGAAGTTCAGTTGTTTTGAAAAATTCCCTTCCCACACTATTCTGGCAGCATGGTATTTACCTGCTGTAATACCCAACTTTGCTGTTAGAGACAGGTAGTATTGAAGAGAAGCTCCCTCTTTACTTTTCCTTCCAAAATGAAGTTTCATTTTGTCTTTGTGTTGTTCCCTTCAACCCCTGCCTAGCTACCACTCTGATGCTTTTTCAGTGTGGTCTGTTGAAAAGCAGTACTGTGTTGTCCTTCTTGTATCTGATGGTGCTGGAAAGGAATGTCCATTTTTTTCCCCATTGGAATACATATCTAATGTAAAGCTGTTTGCTGGTGAACAAGAATGTTTCAGTGCCTCATTCTGTTTCTAGCTACATTTGGATAAATTACATGAACCTCCACAGAAAGAAGTGTTACCTCGCAGTAAAATAATTGTAAGTAAGAATATTCATTATTCATTCATCATCATGGAAATATTAAGAAAAATAACCCAGGATGTTCTGTGCTAGCCAAAAAAAAGCCCTATATCTGTACAGGCACCCTACATAATAGCAACATGTCACTTTGTAGTTCTACATTAAACTTTTATGTGAGAAGTTACAGCTGTGGATGCCTATGTCTTTCAGATTCTGTTTCAATAAACCTTTGAGAAAGAAAAAAGTGAAAGCCCTTCAGCTTTACAGCAGTTTCAAAGCAGAAGCTTTATTACCTTTTTTTTAATCCTAATACCCTTTATGTTTTTACACAGACATGGTTTCTCAGTGAAGATAAATGATGAGATTCTACCTTAAAAAGCCTTTGGGTTTTCATTAATCCACATTAGGTTAAAAGGGAATCAGAATTCTAAAAATACAGCACATCAGAGAAACAAGGTATTTTTCAGGTCAAGGTCCTCTTTTACATCTGGTGCCATTTGGTAGTTCTAACATCTTCCATCTCCCCCTACTTCTCCATCTGTAAATAACTCACTGAAGTAAATGCTTGGAATAATTACAGCAAAGAATGATAAAACACAGGTTGGATTTAATCTCCTAGGGATCTAAAATGAAAAACAACTACGGACATCACAGTTATTGAGAAACTGGAACTCTCCAGTCAGCAGGTGTATGAAATGGGAATTATGTCAGAGTATTACATGCTTTAGGATTGCAGTTGTGCTGTTCAAAAAAATGTCAAAAGGCATACTAGTCAAGGATGGGGGAAAAAATAGCCTAGCAGGGCTGATTTTCAAATAATTATAGAGGCACATTCTAATGGTTAGATGTCTAAGTGCTTGAATCCATCTACTAGGAAGTTGGAAATCTAACTACAATAAAATGTGTGCAAACTTGCAAAACTGGAAGGAGGTTTGAGATGCTTCTAAAATTGATCAATCAATCAGCAGCTGGACTACTTTCCAAAAGCTTATGAGAACAAAACGTCTTTCTTTTTTTTTGCATGAGGTCAGAATTGCCCAAGAAAGAATCCTGGAGTAACCAACAAGATAAGGGTCTTTGAAGCTTCTTGGATTAATGTGAAAGAAACAATCTACTCCTGCTGGGGTTTCATATTTGTATCAGGAACGCAAAACGGGGGCTGGACTATGGGCACACTGTTTGTGCTTGCTGCCTTCCTCTAGCATTACAATTACTTTGGCTTCTCAGTTTGACTGTTCAGTTTGTCAGCTGTCTGGGGCTGCTGTGTGCTTGCAGCTGTGTTGGCCTGGTACCCACGTTGTGCCAGCTGCCTGTATAGGTGCCCACCGTGGGTCGCTTATTAGAAATACAGACTCAATCAGGTACCTGGAATAGGAGGTCTGGAAGTGAGAAAGAAGATGACCTCTTCTGAATGATTTTAAGCCCTCTGCCCAGAGTGGCAAAAGCAGCATCCAGCATTGGTTACAAGACTCAACATTTCTGTTCCTCCCTGTCCTTCTGTGTTGCTGCCCAGGGCAGTACCAGGCAAGAAAGCATTCTTTGATGAAGAGGCACAAACCACTGTCTCCTCTTTTCCAGAACAGGGACCATTATAAAAAACAAAAGATTCAGTTTTGGTGAGGGCATGTAGAATGAATTTTAGAAATGCTGCACAGCTTTTACAAAATATATGGGGGATGTCCTAGAAGGAGAAAGAATAGGACATGACTCTATGTGTGACTCCCAGCAGCATAAGATCCTCTCTGTTACTCATGCAGGATGGAACGGAAAAGATCTGTCACTAATGTTCAGTTTACACATGCTTTTCACTTAAATACTTGACAGAAGAAAGTTTCATTGCTTTATTTAGTGTATTTTAGATCTAAGAAATGATAATTGCTGTATATTTGAAAAACTACTCATCTCTTGTGGCTTGCTACTAACTTACCAGAAACTGGCCCTTAGGACATAGTGGCCTGACTCCCATGCAAAGGGTTGTTGGAGTGAACACAAACACAACAGACTCATATTTTAAATCCTGTTTATATTGCCAGTGTGGTGCAAAGTAGCTGTGAATCTAAGAATGAACCCATATAAAATGTCTATAACACAATAAAAATTGCTGGCAATTACTGTGTCATACTGCCCCTGAAACTAAACTTTGCAATCGAGGATAAACGTATTCACAAATCTTAGTTGCTGTTCACAGACACAGAAGTGTGAATGTCATTTGAAGTTGTTCATTCATCTGGGAAACTTCTCCCACCCTCATCTTCTCTCTTGCAATTACCCTTTGCCCCTTTCCTCCAGAGGCTGTGTCTTCCTAGCTGGTATGTTTAACCATCCTTCAAAAGATGGCCTGGCTCCTCCCGCCCATCAGATATGGGCGAGACTTGACAGAAGGCCATCACCCAAGGAGGGCTGGGTCTTGGAGCTAGGGTTTGCAAAGGGTGTCCACCAGCACTCAGCCTCTGATAAGGGTTACTGTTTCTCTCAGCTTAGCAGAAGCACAAGAGATCCAAAATGGTCATCTTCACCCCTATCCCTACCAGACCATGCCCTTAACAAGTAGTCAGATAGCCTTCAAAGGTGAGCTGAACATTTAATGGACAGCTTAGACCAGCCTAAAATGTAAAGGTAGCCAACCATTTTGCAGCCTTACCACAGGAAGGAGGCAGGAGGGCAGGAGTGGAGGGGCTGCAGCCAGGGAGACAGGTGAAGTGGCCTGGGGCCTGCAAAGTTGAGGCCACTGCTGGGCCATTTACCACTTATATATTTACCACAGCAGCTTTAAGGCTGGCTTTCTACACCACTGGGAGGTGATATGACTGATATGCAGGCAAGCAGACTACTGCTGCTACAGCTTGCTCCTGGCAGCTTTTGAAGTAGACAAAATGGTGCAAGAAGGCTTAGCAAACTATCAGTTTTCCACTCTACCTCTGGAGAGGAAATGAGACCGCAAAAGGGGATTGATTTTCTGGTCAGTATGGCTCATCAACTCAATGAGCAATTCACTCATCTTCCTTTCAGGGTCAACAGAATTACAGTGTGTGTCACTGTGCCCTTCAGGACATTTTCTGTTCCAAGGTTTGCTCAGTTTTCAGTTAACCCTCACAGAGTTAGTGGTTTGTCCTGGGAATGCTGGTGCCTGGGCTGCCATGTAGCTCAAGAAGAGATAGCTTGGCAGGGAGTTAAAAGTACACACTGTGGAGATCTGTTTCCTAGTCCCTCTCTTGGGGACCATATGTGGCAGTGGTGGAGCCTTTGGAACATGTGTCACATGTAGCATGAACTGACACTCTAATCTGAAGTCACTCCAGTTGGGTACAAAGACTACTTTAGGAGAAGCTTGCCTGTTTATATAGGTTTCAGATGACTTCATTTTTAGAAGTGCATGGAGTACATCCAAAGCAAATAATTTTTCTCTGGTGAATGGGAAGGCCAAAAGAAGAAGTCCAGAGAAAGAAGGATGGATGGTCTTTCTTAATGTCAAAGCTGACATAAACACATCTCCTCCAAACTCTTCTCACAAGATAATTTTCTTAGCAAGACACAGATTGCTTCAATCTCTGTGTTGCAGACTTTGAAGCTTCCCCCTCATTGCTATAATGAAGGAGGCATGGTTTTCTTTGAGAATTTCTGCAGCCCTGAAGTTTGCCTTCTCTTAAGGTTTTCACATGATCAGATGGCTGTTCCAAAGCGCTCTCTCTTTGAAACTCCTCTGCCATCACACAAGGGCAAACTGGTATGTCTGCTTTGCAAAATTACTAAATTAAAAAACAAACAAGCAACCAAACAAAAAAGGCTTCATTAAAAATATTCTGACTAGCTCTAGGCCTCAATTTTCATTAGACAGAGGCCCAGCTAAGAAGATGACAAATGGTCTTGGAAAGGAGCCACCAATTAGGAAACATCAATTTTTCTGTCAACAGGATAACCCCTTTTACAAAACTTGTCATATGTTTACTCCTTTTCTGTTTGTGAAGGTAGTTGTTTGACAGCAACATTTTGCATGAGGGGAAGGATTTATAAATGGTTTTTTTACAGTTAGCATTGCTGCACTGTTTTGAGTTCCTGTTTTGTGAGATATTTTCCCTGTTCGGGGTGCTTGCTCCTCAGTCTGTCTGCTGTCTGTAACTCTTCCATTTGTAATAATTGGAGAGAGGGTGATGACCCTTCTTGTTTCTGCAGGAGGTTCTGGGGTGGAAATAATTGTGGTGGTAGGGGGCACCTTGTGAGCATAGGACTTACGGCTTGCAATGCCTTCAGGTAGCTTAGAAATGCTACTGTATGTGTGTTCCGAAAAGGAAGAGAAACATATTTCTGAGCATTTGTTTAAAAAAAATATGCTTGTTATGCTTACATCCTAATAAATCTTTTTCCATATTTAATAATCTAGGATACAACTGAAGACATATGGATCTTTTTCCAGTTTACACATTTTCTCTACCAGCATTCAGAAAAGTTGATAGTTTCCGCATCTCCTTTTACTGTATAGAAAATTTTACTCACTTTTCTTATGGAAAGCTGTATACACCCTTCATTCATCTGCATGCAGTGATTCACAGCTACTGCTGTGTTTCTTAATAGCTTATTGCAAGTCATTTTACAAAATCATCAGTAGCAAATGCTCAACAAATATTAGGACAAGAAAGCAGGAAATTCTTTATTCTTGGGCATATGGGTAATACAGCGAGAGAGCAAGAGCTGCCTGTGCGTTATATTTGGCAGGAGACTGAACGAGAAGGACAGATAGCTGGTGAGATTTCGGATGGGCGCTGGTAGATGCTGACATGACCTTAAAGCCTGTCAGTTGCTTATGTGGGAGCCCTGCTTCAGGAAATGGAGCATTATGATGGCTTTTGAGGAGTGGCTGAAAAGTTACTATGTAATGGGTATCTTCTGGGTCACCACTGCCTTATTGTTTACCTGTGTTGTGGAGAGGGGGAGACTTTGTGTGGAACAGTTAAAGAGTGGAAGGTCATTATTTTGGTAAGTGGCCATTGCTGGTAGGTCAGGTACACATATCATCATCTGGTGTCAGGTCATGCAGCTCAGTGCTCAGCAATCAGCTGCTTTGAACGTGTGCATTAGTGAGTGCACTTGTTTTATCCTGGATGCAGACCACATGCAGATCATCCACTAGTGTCTAACACAGGCATACTTATGGTTCCACCTGTCCATGTCTGATCTGAAGCACTCGTTACTGTTATGACATGAGACATGATAATAATCATCTCACTGCCTCTAATGTGTGATGGTTCAGTATCTGAACACATCCTTTGGGTTTGCCTTGGTGAATGCAAAGGTTAAGGTGTGTTTTGGGGCTCTAAACTGCAATTTGCCAATTAATTTTTTAAAGTATCTTTATATTGCAAAAGCAAAAGCATTNGGCTTACCTGGGACCTTTGTCCCCAAGCTAAACTGCTATCACTGCTTGTGGTGGAATGCAGGAATCCCTGTGGAGCTGGAGGTTGGGCAGCTAGGGGCAGTTTAGTCCTTTCCTGTAAACAACTGTACTTGGGGGGGAAGTTTTCCAAAGTACCTAAGTGATTTAGGATAAAAAAAATCTCCATTTCATTATTTCCATGCTCTGGAGTCAGATAAATGTTTTTCAAAGTGTGATTCTGCTTTTTGCAATGCTATCTGCCACAAAGACACCCTCTTTTTTTACCTGTCTTGTTCCTCTTTTCCAGGCTGGCCTTCCTTTTATGATGTGATCAGTCCTGATGCAATTGCTTTCAACGATGATTTCTCTTATGGGATGCATCGGATTGAGATATCCTGCAGTCAGGTTAGTTTATAGCACACACAGACCATTCCAATGGCAAAGGCTGCAAAAACCATTACAGTGTGCTGTACTTTCCTTGAGATTTGCAAACCTTTCAGTTCTATTAAATAGTAATAATTGTGAGAGAGCACAATGGGTCCTAGATATAAAAGCTGGGTGGAACGAGCTGAAGGCACAAAGAGATCGTTGGAATGCATGTTGTCTCATGTGAGATTTAACAGATAGATGTAAATGGTTGGACTCAGTGCTGAGTGTACAAAAGTAGTGTTCCTGAAGAAGGTCCCTTCAAAGGAGCTCCTGAGCCTGAGCCTGTCCGGCTGACTCCACATGTGAGCAGTTGAGAGAAGTCGAAAGCAGTGGAGCAACTGTCTGTGTGCTGATTCCATCACTCTACATTACTGTGCATCCATGCTAACTTGTTCCCAACACTCATTCCCATCACAGTCCTAATGGCTGCCTCAAATAATCCCATCTGCCGTAATAATGAAGTCAGTAGTCATTCAAAACATGCCCAAATTTTCCGTTAATCTGTCTTGTTCTACTTTCTCTCATCCTTTGTGCTGCCCTCCTTTCTGTGAAGGGAATGGCATAATCATTACCTAGCAAAGGGAGAAGCTGCTGCATTGGTGTTCAGCAGCTGTAGCCAGCAGCTTGCAGTCCTCTAGCTCCACATTCTCAAACTCCTCCTGAGAGAAGCAGCAGCTTCATTTGGGCAGTGGTAATTTGCTGTTCTTCCAGCGTTGTTGCGGGGGTAACTGATTTTATCCCTGACGATATGCATCCTTACTAGTCAGTCAGACCTCATTATATAAGGCTCAGAGTGAGTGGAGAAACTTCTCAAAAGTATCCCTTAACTTCAGTCTGCATAGAGCATTTGGCCCAATATGTTAATGACCAAATTAGTGTATCTGCTAGTTTGTCATGTATACTACATAATTCTGAAGCTTTTACATGGGTGATATGCTGTAGAAGATCCATTCAACACTGTGGGAATATCCACTTCCCTAAATTTGCTAGCAAGGTAGCAATGAGACTGCAGATTGGGAAGTTCATGCTTCAGCAGTGGTTACTGGCATAATCAAAAATGCAGTTCAGTCTCTTTAGCTCTACTTAGTAGGCCTGAACAGTGCTAAAATCTGCTTATTGCCAACTTGCTGAGTCTGTATATGCTGACACATTTCAGGAGATGGCCAGAGCACCTGGAGAAGCCCAAGGAAGCCTGTGGTCAGCCAAGAAATCTGGGAATGTCATTTACTGTTACCAAACAAAATAGTGTTAAAAGACCTGAGACCAGTAATATTAGCAGCAGTCACATGCAGACACCACAAAATCAAAGCAAAACTAAAATCTGAATTTGAAGGAAAAAATATGACCAAGGTCATATTTGCTGTATAATCCAATAGCAACTTCCTACCAACTATTCCAACTTCCTGGGCAATAACTCCACAGATGATCAAGTCACATAGGAAAATAGCTTGAGGAGTGGTGAGCATCTTTGCAGCCAGTGCTCAGCACAGCTAATACTGCTCCATTGTGTATCTGCCCCTGGAGTATGAATCACACATGCAGCTGCAAAAAAAAAAAGTAGTTTTACTGCAACCTGCAAAGCAGTGTGATTGATATGACAGACCGTGGTAGAACCAAAGGGAAATACCATCTCCCACACCCAAAACCTTATTAATCCTTTGCAGATGAAAAAGTAGTTGATTTTTCTTTGAAAGTCCTTCCCACCTGTCTGAGACAATAAAAGAAATCTTTTTTAATGTTCTTCATTATAGAAAGTAAACACAGGGGAAAATCACTGCAATATTAATCAAATACATCCATGGGATTATCCTAGAAATAACTTTCACAGTTTTTGGAACACACCTTGGGTGTATTTAAAAGTGATTAGTGACAGGTAGAAGTTAATACAAATACAGTTGAGGAATTATGTAAAACTGGTCGTATCTCTTTTTTTCCTCTGTCCTATTCAAGCACCCCTTTCCCTGTGGTCTTCCTACCTGCTATTTTTCCTGTACAAATCAATAAAATTCCGTAGTCGCAGGAGTAGTGTTTGCACACCAATATCTTGGACTCTCAACTACAGCAGCTGACTGCAAGCTGCTTTTCATGCCTCCCAGCAGTATATTAGAACCAGGAGGTTTGGGAGATCCAAGCATACTGACAGTTAGCAGTGACCCCCCCTCTTTCCTGCTCCCAAGCACAAACTTGAGCAGTGATCCCCCCCCTTTCCTGCTCCCAAGCACATACTTGGAATGCTTTAACCATTTCACTGTCTCAGTTCATTCTGCCCAATATATTTATGTGCAAAGCTGCAATAGATAATTGTTTATTTTTCAGAGGCTCTGCAGGCATGTATATATGTCCCAGAAAAATGGTCAGCACCTATTATGTGTGGGGAGGATAGTAAAATCAATTCATCCTTTGTACTCTCAGTTGAGTGCCAGGTTTCTTATACTGTGATACAAAGGACTGAAATACATTTCTGTTTAGGGCACATAAGTTATAGAGTCCTCTATACAGAGAATTGCTACATAAATTTTTGGTGAGGAGTAATCTCAAAAGGTAACAAATTTTGCAGTAATTCAATCCTGGAGTGATTCTGCCATCACAAAAAGGTGTAATGAGACTACCTTGGACTCTCATACAGCTTCTCAGGTTTTGTGAGGAAAACCTTTTTGATAGATTGTCTTTGTAGTCTGTGTGTGAATATATTACTTCTATAGAGCATTTCTCTCTGCAGTTTCTCTTGTTCTGTTTCTGTCCAGTAGAGAGGGAATGATTTATCTTTTGCTAAATGTTAGTCTGGAAAAGATCTGTTTAACACTTCCAGCCAGGAGGTTTTGAAGCACTCTTAGTTGAGATGAGATGATTTAATTAGGATGCTGAGCATTTAGAAAAATACTCTCTCTGGGACACTTACTTTTTCCCCCCCCCCAAAGGTATGGTTATAATCAGGTGAAATGCTTCATTGTTAGACACCCCATTTCAGAAACAGCTCAGGTTTTTTGCACACACTAATGTAAAAATGGCCTTCAATATAAAGGAAAATGATAAAAAGAATAAGCAGTGGATAACGGAGGAAAGGATGGCAAGACTGCAGTCTTTCAGGAAGAGGACTTGAAACTTAGTTTTCTCTAGGTCCCATTCAACTTCCTTTTACTTATTTCCCTTGTTTTGTCTTCCTTCCTTACAAAGCTGAGCAACTGCTACTTAACTCAGTCATGCATGCCATTTTCCGTTGCCTGTGGGAGTTCCTTCTGCTGATACCATGGGCTAGAAGTCCTTGGTTTTTATTGGGATCCTTGCTGGACTGCCATGGCTGTCTCAGTGACACTTCTTCAGGAGCAGGGAGCTTGCTATGGGATGTGGGATGTGTCTGCATGGGTACAACCAACAGGTGGGAGCACTGAAGCTTCACTTCTACCTGCCCTGCTCCTGAAGGCAGTGAAGATTATTGTTTCAGCTGTCATTAAATGAGCAGAGTTTCTGTCCCACCTAGCTGGTATGAGAGCCTCCCCCAGCCTTTCAGTCTATTTAGAAAGTTTAACCTGGAGGCAAAACCTTACGTGCTTCTACAGACACCTTTCCTGCTGCTTTGGTGAATTAAAGGCCATAACAGCAGGAGAACATTAGCAACACGTTAACTGCAGGGTAGAGATTTGCCATCACTAATTCATTCAGAGTTTGGAATAATCACTATTGCCTCTGTGTATTTCGAACACTATGAATTAATTAAATGTTAAGAATAATTTGCAGTCTTTAATTTTTGCTGTCTGACTGTGAGCCCATGAGCACGTCTGTGATCTCAATTACATCATTCCACCTCTCACTGAGATCTGCTATTGCCTTGAAAGGCCAAGGCTCTTTGGTAAAGCAGCATGACTTTCCTGTTCAAGATAAATATTTCTCCAGTGCCAGGTTTTATTTTTTTGTTTCTCATGGCAGGCTGTAAAAATGAACTTGTGGAATTTAAGTGACTAATTACAAGAAGTTCTTATCCAGATAAATTGTCAGCCATAATGTGCAGTGATAGTAATCTTAATTTTTGAATAAGGATCAGCAGGGTTAGCTTCTTCAAAATACTGTATTTGTAAAGCAGTCCTTGTAAAGCAAAGGACTGTTATGTTTCTTAGAGACAGGATCAGAAGTGTTCACCCTGAATAGCACTGCAAGTATTTGGGCCTGATTCATACAGAGAAAAAGTAGCAGCAGACCATTTGTACTTTCATATTCCTTACAAAAAGCAAAATTCAGCATCATTTATAATTACTCCCAGACAAAGATCATTAATTAAGACATATTTTACATATCTGCACTACAGGTATTTTTCAGTCACCCGTCCCTATCTTGTATGTACTATAGAAATTATTATGAGATGAGTTGGTTGAGCTCCATCCCCTCCAGGGGCAAGAAGTGCACCCAGAAGGACCTTGATGTTCAGAAGAGTGCCAGGCTATAGAAGGGGGGGAAAAAAAAAGTGTGAGAGCACACTCCAAAGAATATCTTTAGTGCTTTAGGTCCTTGCCAGGATCACCAAAGGGTTTAATTTTTTTTTACCGAGGGTTGTAGCAGATGGTTGCAGGCTGAGGAGAGCCCAGAGCTGAGGCTGTCTCTTTCTTACACAGATATCCTTACAGCAGTAAGTGAAACATGGGCAGTGCTGTCCTCACTACCATGTTTTTAGCTGTGCTCCTGCCGTGAAATCATTATAGAAACAGGCAGCTCCTCAGAGATGGTGGTCCAACCAAGCATACACAGTGGTGTGACAGGAAACACCCAGAAAATTTGGGCTTGGATTCTTAGGTGCCTGTGGTATCTCAGGTATCATCTTCCTGGATCAATCCTGCAAATAAATGTAGATTGTAATTCCCACTTGGAAGGGCGATGTAAGCACCAATGCGCTTCCTTGGAAGCAGCTGCTAGTCATTGCTTAACACCACAGTGATGCCACCAAGGAGTGGCACACAGACACAGTGATACTCTATTGTGTTTTGTTTCAGTGTGGTGCTCACCTGGGGCACATTTTTGATGATGGACCTCGCCCAACTGGCAAACGGTACTGCACAAATTCTGCTTCATTATCTTTCAAGCCAGCAGACAAGAACAACGCTGGAGAAGGCAGTGTTAATGCCAGTCCTGCCCAAACAGGCAAAGCTGAGCTGTAGGATGAAGCAAAGTCTGCAGAAAACTGCATTGATCCCACACAGCTTACAAGGAATGTTTTCTAGTTTTCAAGTTGCCTGCTCTCTTATATCCTAAGAATGTTCAAATGTATGAAAGCATTTTGCACCATCCTTCTTCTTCCTCACCTTTTCAGAACTGAGGCCTTTCCTGCCAGTGCATTTACTGTATAATTGGATTGAAAAATGTATTTACTGAGTCCACAGGTTTTCTTTTTTCTTCTTTTCTTTGAGATTGCTTTAGGGAATCTTTAAATTGAGAGGCTTTGACATCATTAACTATTATTTTCTTCTTAATACTGTGTTATTCTAGGTTTACACACTATTCATTTTTGCGTGGGAAATGGGACTTGTGTTTATCTCCAGTCTATAGGAAACTTCTGGGCATAAGAAAATTCTGAATTCCTAGCACATCTCTGCTTTGTTCTGACTTGTGAGGCATGCAGCCTTTGGTCATATGTATCTAACCATCTCCCAGCATCAGCCTCACCTTGCAAAAACTTGTAGTTAACGGCTGTTCCTTCCCAACTGAAAGAGATGGATGAGATGTTAAAACCATCCTTTGGCTAATTTACTGCCAAAATTTCAAGGGTGTGGTTGAGAGGATGTAAACATTGTCTCAGCATCTGTGTTTCCCCTTTGTTTGGTATTTAAATCAAGGTTTTAACTAGTAAGGCTCACTTTTGTAGGCTACTAATGAGGCTTTGTCTGTTTGTGAGGCCTATTCAACAAGTGTAACGCAAATCTGAATTAAAGTTGAAATCTGCAGGGGGTAATTATGGGCAAGTGCAGAGATAAACTTGCAAAGTGAAGTAGATGAAGGATGACACTAGGCTTTTTTTATGTGTTGGTTGCTACAAGGATTCAGAAACATGACAGTTTCTGCTAGAGAGAAGTTTAGGAATGAATGCAGTAGAAAGAGGGAGACCCTCTTGACATATTCAGTTTTAAAGATTAGCTGGTCTGGATGCATACTGCATACAGGATCCAGTCTTTAATTTGTACAATGGCAATGTAGTGACATGAGTGACAGTGTTGGTGTAAGAAATTAATTTGAAAAAAGCCTGTCACAGTTCCAGAAATTTTTATTTAAAATTCACTGTCCCATGAGGTGTTTTTCACAGCTGCTTTTCGATTTTTTTGAATAACACTTAGAATTGTGCATAATACTGTTCTTTAAGCTGTAGTACACAGTATTTGCTACCACTTTGCCTTTAAACACTGAGAGACTTAATGAATACGGTATTTACTTCTACTAGCAAACTTTGTGACTAAGATGTTTGGATCCAATTTTTTTTAGTAGGAACAAAGCAACCACTGATTTTTATGGAAGCAGGATTGAGGTTGCTATGTCAGTGATAATAAACATATTATCTAAAGTTCAAACACCCTTCAGTTAAAATATAGCTACTGTGAAAGCATATGGAATGGTCAGAATTGCCTTTTTTTTAGCAACATTAGAAAGACACGAGAAAACATTAAAAAGGCAGCATCTATAAAAATGTGGTACATAAATGTGGTTTAATTCCAGATTGCTGTTCGATTTAAGTATTATCAAATTTCAGTATATTCCTGCCTTATGTTAAAGAAATGTATTACTTAAGCTTCAGAACACAGTAATGTGTGCTGTCCTACAGGAGATTTATTTTTGCAGGATATGGAATGCAATGAAATGAATCAATATGTTGAGGTGTATGTGATCTCTGGGAGTTAGATCATTTAATATAGGAAATGCATTGTTCTTGTGCACAAGCTATACCACAGCACAGTGCAAGGTAAGACAGATTTCCTTTTATTGCTCTTAGAAGATGCTAGTAAGGGCTAGTATTGAGCCCTCCAAATTTGGTTTAGTCTGGTGATGATCGTGACAGAGGAAACATGGGAGCTGAGCACAATGTATAGAATAATAGAATATTTCTGTATGTTTAAATTTTGCACTATCTAGATGCTTATAAAAACTGAATGCAAACTGTGTAGAAATAGCAAACTATATTTTCTAATATATCGATTTTACTCAGATGTTTAAACAAGATACCTTAAAAATCATGTAAGTCACACGTTATTTATATATACTCTATATATATATATATATAAAATTGCACATGTTTTTTATATATATATACGTACACACACATATATTATTTGAGTATAATTTTAGCCTTCTGTACCTTTATAATAACTAAAACCTTTCCATAAGAGGGTTCAATACTTTTAAGAAATCAAATATACATTTTTCAAATCAAATTTGTTTTCATATATTTGCTGTACACAAATATAAAATAAATTTCTTTATTAATAATTCTGTTCTGCTTCCTTATTTATCTGGTTTTATGTCACGTTTCTGCATCCTTCGCTGCTGGGTGTCTTAGGGAACTGCTTTTACTTTGCTTTCCCCTAACTTATTGTGAATATTATACATACAGTGCCTTATCTCCAGCGGTTTCTGGCTGGGACACAGCACTGCAGGGTACCAGGTATCCTTGCACCTACCAGCTTTCAAGAGACTATCACAAACACCCAGGCCTCAGCAGAGCAAGGAAATGTATGGAGAAAGGCTCAACATTAACTTAGCAGAAGTTTTAGCCTCTTCTGAAAGATTCAGTGTGGGATGTGGTAAGTTGCAGGCAAGCATGTCATAGGAGCCCTGCAGTGCCCAGGCTCCATCTGCAGTGGAGAAATGTAGCTGGCAAGTTGGTTTCTGCCAAAGTTTCATCTCCAAGGATGTAGGTTTGGAGTACAACTGCACAGGCAGCAGGTTATTGCCACTTGGTAAATCAGCCCTGCAGTGGGTTTTAAAAGATAGGTGTAAGGGAGGGGTAGGAGCTGCAGGCTTTGTTTAAACTGGCTGTACATGTTTATGTTTGTGGGAGCCAGAGTTACATTGAAATTAAATCCCTTGCTAATTTTCTCAAACATTGCCAAGTGTCTAGATGACACACTGCACACCTGTTTACACGTTTAGTATGATCCCTCTTAGTCCAGAAATTAATCCCTTGGGACTCTGTGTCCCACCCATCCACTGCACTTCCCTCTCAAAACTGTAGTAGTTTGATATGTCTTAAATGAGGTACTAACTTGTACCCACTAAAAGGAGATGCAGAGCTGCATGCCCCGTGCTGGCTTTGCCCTGTGCTCCCAGCACGACCTGGCCAGTCTGTCAGCACCCAGCGGTGCTATGCTGAGGTAGATCTTCAGAGACATTAGTCCTTTTGCTGGTGCTGCCCTGGCAGTAGATAAGGGGGGATAGCTCTCTGCTCCAGTCTAGCTCAAGGCAGGCTGTGTCTTGCAGTGCATGGCATGCAGTTTTTCTTAACACATGTGTACCCCACCACTTCAAAACCAGAGAAATTCCTGGTAAGAGACACTCTTCCAGCTGCTCCTGATGCTCCTCAGGGTGCCCCAGCCACAGGGTGGGAGAAGCAGTGGTGGCAGGATCAGCCACACAAGGCCAGTTAACCATCTGCTTTGAGATTCTCTTGTTGCTGTAGCTTTATGCCTTCCATATATAAAAGGCATTTGAATTGTAAGCCTTTTTCACAAGCTCGATCAGGTCTCATACACTAAAACAAAACCCCAGTGTGTCTATATGAAGCACTCAAAACTGAGGCCTTACCACAGTGACTACAGCACGAAAATAAGACAGTGTCATAAGTCAGGGTTTCTGTTGGGGTGGCAGCAAAGAATGCGTTGTCACAAGCATGCTGCTAAGTGTGGATGTGAATGTTGGTACACAATTGTACTGAATAGTCTCAGTCTTATTTCAGTTAACCTTGTTTTGTAGTCCATTTACCCAACTGAATTTATGTAAGACCTTCTCTAACAGAATTTTTGAAATGAACACATTCATTTTTTTCTTACTGTTCATTCTGTTACAAAATGTTTGTGCTAATGTCACTGCATAGCCAGCAGTCCTCTTGTCCTTTACCCATGGTCTGGGAGGGAACAGGAAATAAGGATGGAAACAAAACAGATGTTTGCACTTTCTGCATTACAATCAATGATTTTATATATATATATATACACTCAGTTTTTTATAGAATGAATGGCAGAGTATTCAATGGCACCAGAAGCAAATTTGTCAGCTTCCAAGTTCAGTATGACAAAAAGTTGCTTAGCACAGGGGGAAACTGCACTAATACTTCTTGTTTTATTGACTATTAAAATGAGGCCACCTACAGGTCCCACAATAAACCTGCAAAAATGTCTAATCCTGCATGTGTGAAGACCTGAATTCCAGTCTGGCTTGCTCCCACTTTGTTATAAAGAGAAGTCATACAGGACAGGGCCTGACTAGGCTTTTCAGATCAAAGCCATGACAGCAGCCAACAACCCTCTTACTTTTACAGTCACCTAAAAAACCACAAAGATGAGGTAACACCTGCAAACGTGCCCCAGTGAAATCACTGTAATAGCCAAACCCCATGCAGTGCACGCAGGTGACACTATGAAATCCCTATACACAGGCTACCAGTGTAGTGTTAAGTGCACTAAACAAAAAGGTTTTCATTATGTCCACATATTTTTGGGATCAGGACCCACTTGAGCAGCCCAAATTAAGCAGGAAAAATACAGAAGCCTTCCCCAAAGACCTCCTAGGACTTATAGCCAGTCTACTCAGACATTTTGCTTAGCCAATATAGCCAGCAGAAAAGAGAAACAGTTCCAGAAAAGAAAAGACAACAGGCTTCCATTTTCAAAGTCCTGTTTTATTCTTGTCAGACAGCTTGAAAACAGTTAAGACATTTCACTCTGCCGATGTCTTAGCTGGTGCACTCTCAGTTTTTGCTCTTTGTAGTTTTCCAGACAATGGCACATTATTATTTTCTTTTCACTATGGAATAAAAACTGTCTAAACTGTTGCTTTATCTTGGCTTAGACCTTTTACTTATCACTTCTTGTATGCCCAAGTGAAAGGAGTATCTGTTCCCCAAAATACAAACAATTGCCTGTTGGCAATATAAGAACCATGACAAGTTGTACGTGCCCACCTGCTGGGAAAAGTAGCAGTTCTTTGGAAGGGCAAATAAAATACATCTTTGTTGGCCTCTTAAAGAGGACAAGTTGATTTTGTGTGTGGGCTGGTTAATGTTCATGTTTTTCCTGGCTGCCCTAAAGCCCTTGTTCTTATATTTCTAGTATTGTCTTGTCCAGTTTACAACTTTATTTTTGTATGTTTCATAGAAACACAAACTGGAGAACATCCTCAGGTATAACTGCTGGGCAGTGCAGAAAATATCTAGTGTGATCTGAAACAGCTTTTTCTTTCCATGAAAGTACACCTCTGGGACTGGGAAATTTCAAAGGTCAGTAATGGTGTAGAGATCCTTTTACCTCCAGAACTCCACTTCACATTTGCCCTAGGTCTGTAAAAGCCAGCATCCCTGGTGATTTCTTAGCTGTTCACTGATTTTTTTTTTTTTGTGAAATTAGTTGTGCTGGGATCAGTTCACAGAGATCACTGTGGCACTGATGCTACAATTGGTGAGGAGATTGAATTCCTTGCTCTAAGAACAGTTGGTTTCCATCTAGAGATCAGTCAGGAGATGGAAGGGTACACGGAGGGTGGGAAAAGAGAAAGAGGAACTTGCATTTTGCCCCATGCTGTTTGCACCTCTGATTCACCTTAAATTGCATGGATTTCCATCATGGCATTGTTAAGGTCACATTTACTCAGGACAATCAAAATAACACAGACTTGTGAAACCCCGTAAAAATAGGTCCTAATTCTTAACCTCATTCTGGTATGTGTCTAACATCACTTACCTTAGTGAAACAACGCTCCTATAAATCTGAAGTGATGGAAAGAACTACTGGGAAAGGTGTCTCAACATACTTGAGATAAAATATTTTCAAGAATCCTTAAAATCTTTGACAGGAAGACGAGGCCTTTGGAAAAGTCCTACTCCCTGAAATAACTAGTTCAGAGAATGTAAGTCCTAAAAGCCATGCACCATATTCTCAAAAGAGAGATCTGTACCACCAAAGCCCACACTGCTGACTCCTCAGTGAGCCAGTGCCCCGGCTGCCTCTCTGCATGCACCCCCACTGCTCTGTTTTCATGCCTTCCTTTACATGCTGCAGAAGGTAGTTGCAATCACAGTATTTTCATATACTTTTGCTGCTTGAGCCATGTAGTACTGGATTTGGAGAAAGGTGATCATTTTATCTGGTTCCTAGTTTGAACAATTTCTTGGGGAAAAAATCCAAACAGCTTGTTTTTCCCCCCAAAGCTGAGAAAAGTCCAAACAGTATCTGGAGTTTGTTGTCATTATGTTGTCAACTTCAGCTTTGTGGGCTACCACCAGTCCCAGCAGTCACCAGTGACCATGAATTCAGCATTCTCTGTTGATAAATTACAATTTTATCTTTGTTTGGCTAGGGCTTTTAGTAGCCTGCCAACTCAAAACCGTTGCCTAATATATCATTAGAGGGTAAATATGTTCCTGTGTATGTCTGTGGCGTATAAGCAGCTCCTACCACAGCCTGGACATTCCAGCATCCTGCTGAGGAAGGAAAGCAGTGCCTCAAATAATTTAGGCTGCAGATTTTTCTTTTCAAATAAAATATTTTTTTGTTTTTCAAGGTCAGACACTTGGGGCTGTTCAGGTCACAAGACGCCAGAGACTGTTTACTTTGGAAAACAAGGACATCCACAGTGGGAGGTGCTTTTAGCAACAACCAAATCTGGTGTTTTAAACCGAACAGAAGCCTGGGCAAAGGGCAGCTTCACTCATCCTTACTGACACCATGACATCAAGGGAGAGCGTCCAAGAGCTGACTGATGCACATGCAACAGGGGTGGTAGTTAGTATTCTCACTTGTGAACTCAAGTACCTCAAAGCATATGGAAGATCCTCAGATGAGAGGAAAAAATATTTTGTGTTGACTGCAGTCAGTGTTTACAGCAGAAAGTGATTTCTTGAAAGGTTAAGAGAGTGCCCAGTAGTGGGTTTTATCTAAAAGCATTTTGGTCATAGTGGAGCAGCATTTTTCCTACACCCAGATACAAAGTGAGATGGTAGGTTTTCCACTTTCCTTTGAGTATTTTATTTCATCTTTCAGTTGCTTAAACTATTCAGGCTATGGAGATTTCTAGAAGTCAGATTTTCTTCTCAGTCACCAGTAGAAAAAGAGAATAAATTATTCTTTGATAAGCTGATATTGGGTGGCAATAAAAAAAATTTTGTGATAGGATGCTACTATTAGTACAAAAGGAGGCACTTTTAGATACGGTTTTGCCAATGCCATTCCCTTGTGAATGACATTGCAGAGCTGAGGCTGACCAAGTGGGATGCACAGCTTTGCCTCTCCTTGCTAACTGGCCAAGCCTGCTCTGTCTAAGAGTACAGGAATTGTCATATCTGTGGACAGCTTGGCTGCAAAGGCACAGTCTCCTATACCTTATCAAATCCGCTCTGGAGAAAGCATCTGTCTCCAGCCACTTCCATCCCTCGCTGGGTGGCCATGCATGAGTTCATATATACTGTTTAAAAATGTATGTGTCTTTCTGAATGTGAATTTTTTTCCATCCTAGCTTTTACGCCACAAACCACAATTGCCGTAGATAACTACTTTACCTCTGTGAAGACATTTGTTTCCTGTTGATATTTAACTAGTAGATACATTCCATCGGTCAAGTTAGAGGGCAAAAAATAAAAGTAAATTTTAGAGGATTCAGCCTATTCTTAACCAGCATGGTATTTAGAAATGTTAAACTGCAATAAAAATCCACATCTGTGTGGACTCACCTAGAGTTTCACAACAGCAGTGAGAATAGGGCACAGGGCTTCCTATTTCAAATGTCTTCAAAACATCCCTTCAAAGAATCTCTATTAGGTGTTAGGAGTAGAACCTGGGGCATCCAGTTTCACAGTTTTGACCATTTAAGTGAGATGAATAGAATAGGGTTGGTTTCAGAAATGCCCTGTGAATGGATTACTGTTTTAGCCCTGAAAATACACATTTCTTCCAGCAGTATAAAAGTGAGGGGAGTGTTTATGTCACCAGTGTAGGAAACACACATCTCTTTTCTCCAATGACTAAAGTAGACTAATGAGAGCTATCAAACTTGCTAATGACTGAAGGAAAGTCTTTCAGTGCCTCACACTGGTGAAATCTAAGTGTTTGCTGTAGCTTTACGTCAGATTGACACCAATGTGGAAGAGAGACAAATAGCAGGCAGCATCAGTGTACCACAATAGTCCATGTGCTCTTTATGGCAGCGAGTTAAATATGGAGAGGCAAGCGCTGCAACCCCAGGAGGCAACTACATGAACCACCAAAAGCATACCCAGTTACCTTGAGCCTAATCTAGCAGATATACCTGCATTTAAATTAACTGCATTTAAAACCACGGGTGTTCCAGATAGAAGGAGTATGAATTCTGTAAGGAAGGAAAAATGGGCAAAATGGCAGTGCTGAGCCACTGGTCCAGGAGACCAGTGATATGAGGACAGGTGAGAAATTGCTCATACAGGCAGATCCCAAGGAGTCATTGACTTTCCAAATGCCTCCTGGGCAATGCATAATTTCAATGTGTTTGTCATTATATAGAGATAAATCTGAACTCCATTCCACTCAATCAAGCAGCTTGTCCTTATCAAGTCTGTGGGCTGGCCAGTCAGCTGTTGGAGACCTGTAAAAGGGTAAGCCTGGGATTGTTCACAGGTTGGTACTTAGAGATGCCTTCAAATCACCTTGGGCAACCACTATTTTTAAAAAGACAGATGTTACCTAAGAATATTTATATTTTGAGAGAAACCAGATAACTTGGGACAAAATGCTCACCTTCAGCTCACAAAGAGTTTTCATGCCTGAGATTGTATTACAGCTTCGAAAATTCACAGCAAAGGCTCCAGGTTTGTTTGAAGACATGCATGAAGAATTATATGGTGAAACATTTCATTCTGGCTGTGAAAAAAGTTAATTCAAAACAACTAAAACATCAGCCATAAAGATGTAGAACATTTTTCAGGAAGCCCTGTCCACCTTGAACTAATGTTTTCTTAAAAAACAGCCTGCCTGTAATAATCACTGTTATTGAAAAGACATCCCAAGGTTGCTGTATGGAAATATGTTAAATACGTTCTGAAATCCAATCTAATATAATTTCAACATTAGAGCTCATTCATAATCCTGTATTAAAAGCCTATGCAATTTTCATGAAATATGTCTGTCTGTGTAATCATGAATGCTGAATATTGTCATGGCTTTCCAGGAATTTTCAGCTTCAATGCAGAGGAAAGAAAACTCTTCCAACTGGACTTCTACACCACTGAGAAGAAATAACAATAACAGCTCTAAATGTAAAATAAACATTTCTGGAAAAATACTATCTTTTCAAAGAGGCTGTAGTCTGAATTTCAAGCTACCAGTAATATGACACAGAGGCTTCGAATGCGCCTGTGGTTACAGCTCCTTGCTTTGTGTGGCACTGGGGACAAACAGTCCCAGTAGAAAGGAATCTTTTTACTCACACCTAGATTTAGAAAGTGATTCTTCAGATGGAGTTGTCTTAAACTTCATTAATATTCCTGCTTTGAATCACTAATTTACAACTGGATGCAGCTGTTACTGTGATCAAGTATTGCCAATTCTTTCTAATTACACAGCACCTCAAATGCATGGTTGGAAAATTAAGAGAAATTTTCAGCATCACCATATGTCTAATGTGAGTACACTAGCTGCTTCACAGGAATTTCTCTGTGTTTATAATTTTATAAAGAATCAAAGCTTATAAAGTAGCACTTGGATATACGAAAGGGGTGAGGAGTGGGAAAATTCTTCTTCTCTCTCTAATGTTCCTATTCACTGATGGCTCTTTGATATTTTTCCTTTTTATGAGCAACCTTTTTTATTAGTGGAATATTTCTGGTTCCGTGGCATAACTTTAAAATGATAGGAAAAATTATACAACTGGGATCTCAATTATTCAGCACAGCCATTTTAATCCTTCATGTTATTTGATCCAGTACAAGGTAATATACATCTTATTTCCAATTAGAATACAATTCTCACTATATTCATCATCTATTGATGTCTGCTTTTCCATTTGCCAGAGACATGAAACTCTGTGATTCAAAGGGTGCCATTCAGCCTACCCTACCTGTGGACAATTATGTAGTGTCAGCAAGGCTGCCTGTAGGTTTGATGCTGTAGCCTAAGGCAGCTGGGACCTGCTGTGCACTTTCTTTCCTGCAAAATTCCTCGCCAGCTGACAGCATATTGCAGAAATGGTTCCTCCATGCTTCTGCAGCCCCATGCCATTTGTATGAGCAATATTGCAGAGCACATTGGTTTGAGACTCCTCAGCTGCATGTGGCAAAAAGATCACTTTTCGTGCCTGAGGGCCATATTCTGCAAACCCCTTCATAGTGCTTGTGCTCCGTGACCCTACGCTTTGCTCTCCCTGCTGTCCTGGGACAAATTCTGCTATCGACTTCAGCAACTCTTCACAAGTGTGTCCCTTAGACTTAATGGGTGTGTATCCAGCTTTAATTGGCCAGGAAGCATGGAAAAGGCTTTGTCCAAAGAGGACTTTGTGATAACCACCTTGATGCACTTAAGAGATTTCATGCAGACTGTCAGTCTCTTAGATTTTAAGGTCCCTTTGAAAGTAGGTTTATCATTAGTCTTTTGGTAGTATTAAGTATGCTATAGAAAAAGATGAGAGAAGATAAAGACTGAAGATCAGCTGCAGAATATTCAAAACTCAAAAAAAACCTTTAAAAAAATGGCCTGTGTTGGAAGAGGAGAGGGACTATGGCCAGCATACCTGTGAACTCAAAGGTGAGGGCTGCAAGGCAGGTGACTTTAAATAGTGACAAGACTCCTGTGACACTTCCCTGGAATTAGAGGTCAGCCCATTCTCATTTCTGTGTTTGTTAATGTGCTGAACTCCCAACATGATTCATGTAGATCTGAGCTGAGGACAAAGCTATAGTATTGAAATGGACTAGTGGTTTCTAGGTTAGGGTTAACTTGAGTTACAAAATCTTCCCTAAAAGCTCCTCCAAAGCCATTTAGACCTGGTAGAATGGTGGCAAGCAGTGACCTTGTGAGGGACCATGTCTAAACTAAGAAGTCACACAAATGCCCACTTCTCTGTATGCAGCAGGCTTCATTCTCACACTTTCAAATGAACAGGCTGCTTCCCACTTTTGCAGCTGTCAGAGTGGGATTTTAACTATTTCCGTCTCAGACCTTGCTTCTTTGTCTGTGTCCAAAGTATCCTGGCAGATGACCAAAATACTGTAAAATTATGTTGAGAAGATGGATAGGGAGCTCTCTTTCTTGTGGCAGAAGAACTAGAGGGATCCAATGAAATTTCCAAGCAGGAGGTTTTAGAGGAAGCAAGAGACAGAACCTTCCTGTACAACACTGAGTCACTCTGCTGGGTTCAGTACCACAGAATGCTATGGGATGCTGGTAAGCTCTGTGCAAACCTTGCTTTGAACTGGCTTTTTTTCAATTCATATTCTTATTACAGGTGATAGATGTCTGAACTAATCTAAATGCATGGTGTTTTGCAAAGTTATGGAAGAGCATGACCTCACAGGTTTGAATTTTTGTAATGATTTTCCATAGCCCTCTTTAAAAACTGCCCCCTTGCTAATCTCAATAGATAGCAAGCTCTAAGATTTATGCTAACATTGGAAAAATTTTAATATCCTTAAAGACACCTCCTTGTAGGGGCTTTTGCAAGCAGATCAAATGGCAGATCTATATATTTTTGCATAATTATTTTACAAGTGTTATGGTGAAAATACTCTTTTTTACTCTAGTGATGGTGAAAAGGATCTTAATAGCTGTGACATTACATAGCATTGATGTCCACATTTACACAGAGAACAGCTGAGATTTAACTTATGTTTGTACTGACCAGGAACAAGCAATTTCCCTATGATGATGCAGCCAGACCATGTGCAGCCTCTAAAGCTGCAGAAAGCAGCCAGATCGTTTGAAAGGTGAATTAATGCATCCCTTAAAAGTGCACATCCTCCAAAAGCTCCTGCCCAGCAGACGGCAAAAGCAGCAAGCTGCCATGTGCTGCTGTTTCTGCAGGATGAGTAATCCCTGCTGCTCAAGGCATCCATTGGAAAGGCTGCCCTGGAACAGATGTTCCAGGAAGGGGTGCTGAGGATCAATATTTTTACAAAGGTGTTCAGCATTTCACTTCTTGCAGAGAGCTTGGAGGCTGCCCTACAGATAAGCATTTTTTGTAAGGACCAAAGGAAGGAGATTTCTTTGGTCTAGACAGAGAACAAGGATGACCATCAGTGGGGAGAGGACAGTGATCTCTTACATCATTTGGTATACTTAAGTTGTGGGTCTGAACCTCATGCTAGGATTTCACACTTCCATAAGATGCAATGCATTGAGAAGCAGGACTTCTTCAAAACATGTTTTAAATTATTTCATTCAAAGCATTAGCAAATACAGATGCTCTTGGGCATTGAACTGAATCAGTAAGAATGGGGGAAGAATATAGATAGGAGAAAAAAAACCATCAGGGAACACATAGACTTGTTTAATTTATGTAGGAGGAAACTAAGGCACAAAAGCAGTTATGAGTGGTCTGAGGGCAGTCAGAGAGAGGGGAACCTTTAACTCACCATCTTTGGTTTAGTCCCCAGACAAGCATGGACACACAGGAGACCCTCGGTTCCTTGCTCTGGATGCTGTCCTTGCTCCCCTGCTACTCGAAGCTGAGCAAGCAGATGCTACTTGGGCTTAGAGGAAGAAAGAGGAAGAAGACTGTGGGTGGAGGGTGCGTGTCACAGGTGAAAGTGATGGTGGGTGGTGGGGTGGCTTTGGGTTTTGAGGGTAAATACATCTATGTCAGGTATCAGAAGTTACCAGAGGGTAACTATTCCAGAGGGGACCTCCAAAGTGCTGCCATCATGGGCTGTAACTTAGTAGCAGTAAGAGGTTACTTCTCACCCAGTAGCCCCAGGGAGGCATCCAAAGTGTTGTAATAGAGCAATATCTTGACTACTCCATGGAGGCCAAGACTTTCTACCTCCCTGTTTTTGGCCTTTTTCCTGTCAGGCTTATGTCCCTCTGCCTGTCCACTGCATTTGCACTCAGACATTGGCAGGGGGTGTTGGCTGGTCTGGGGTCACCACGCTGCAGAGAAACATGCTCTGTCGGGTCCAGAGTGATGTGCTCACTTTCATCACATGTGTCAATGTGTGTCTTTAAAGTAGTTCAAGTAAGAGATATGGGAGAACAGATGAGGAGAAGGGAGGCAGGAAACATGTCATAAATCCACAGTGAGAGGGACTCTGAAGTAAGAGAATTAAAGACTCTGGAAAACACATAAAAATCTGCTGTAGAAAGGGCACTGTCAATGCATCCTGTCAGTGCAGTTTGGTTTTTATTTCCTAGTGTGCAATATGATATAAAAAACGTTCACCATTACTAGATGATCCATGGAAGCCCATATTTCACATGAGATTTATTTTTCATGTGAATAGGCTTGGTGTTTCCAGACACTGGTGGATATCAGTCGCCATCCTATAAAACAAGGCCACCAGCACCTGTGGTCTCCCAGGGACTGTCTCTTCCAAGTGCTGCTCCTCACACAAGGGCCACTTCATTGTTTCTGCTTTGTGTTTAAGTAGAGCTGAACTGAGGAATGCAGAGTTGAATAAAAATAATGGAAAAAGATCAGACTGAAATTATTGCCCTCCCCCCCCCAAAAAATCCCACTTGTGCAATCATCAGATATGTGAGCTTTGGGCTTTCTCATATTGCTATTGTAAAAATAGAAAAAACTTGAACCTACTCAAGTATTACAGAGGGTCTCAAATACTACAAAGAGTTTCTATAGACATATGTCCCACTGCAGGAATTTGAAATTCCCTCAGCACCCAGAATATTAAGCAATCTGGGGCCTGTACTTGTAGATCAAGATTTGTGAGAAAGGAACATCCTGCCTTGCCTAAAATGACTGATGAAAAGAAAAATTGCCAGTGCAGCAACCACCAGCCTCTCTGGCAGCCAACTATTCTCATTCAGCCATCCCCACAACCTTCATGGGACATAACATGTTCAACACGGGCAAAAGACCTCCAGGTTCTGTCTGAAAGACTCAGTGATGCTAATGAACAATGAGGAGGAGGCTTTACACTGTGTAACCCACTTTAGGCATGATGAAAAATAATTTCTTTTCAAACGTGTATGAACTGGGACATCCTAGACTGAGAGGAGGACCCTCCTTCCTTTGCCACTCTCTGTACCTCCTTTTCTTATTCCTTGGCCACACTGCATAGTAGCAAGGACACATTCCAGTAATTTTGCTGGCACCTGATTGTGAAGGATCTATTGCATGGCAATCCTCTGTCCTCATGGTATTCCTACAGACTGAAGTGCTGTGTCATAGGGATGCAGATAAGGAAGAGACCACTGCACTTGGACTTCCCTGTGGGGACCCACGAGCCAGACAAGCGCATTGCTCCCTTCCCTCAGCCACCCATCTTACTTTAATTTTTTCCTTCCAGCACAGCTTGAGAGCTATTGCTGCTGAGACTGCATTTTCATTTCTTCTGTTTCATTGCTACTCTGTGATTAATGTGTTAGTGGTGTGAAGTAGAGAGGAAGGAAACAGAGGGGAAGCACAAGGAGCAAAGTAAACATCTTCAGGGAGGTAAAGACTGCACAGAGAAATGCTCACTCACCCTTTTCAGCCAGGGATTTAACATGCTTCAGCTTTGCATGACAGTCCTGTGTGCAGGGTTGCCCTTCCAGGCTGTGCCAGCAGCCACGGGGGTTGCAGAGCCCCATGAGTCAGGGTCCCACACACTCATCCTTTATCATGCCAGGCCGTGTGGGACCTGCTTTCAGCTGTGAGGCATTTGAAAAGTACAGGCACTTTCCTCTCCAGATGAGAAGGCTGCTTGTATTGGGACTTCAACTGTCTTTTCCCCAGTGGTGGGATTTTTGGACGGACAGTTTTCTACATGCCATGGCTCAGATCCTGCCAGTAGATAAGACTACTTCGGCTTACAGCCTTCTGGGTACAGAGGTGATGTCCATCCCACAAAATCCTGAGGTGCTGTGAGAGCAGGCAGGGCATAACAGACCCCACTGTTATTTGCCAGACTCCCAAAGTCACATTGTCTGTGTGTGCAGAAGGACCCACGGAATCTCTAGCCTCTGTCGTGATGAAGGGCAAGGTCAAGCTGAGGTTTCCTTTGGGAGAGCCAGCAACCCCATGGGCCCCCAGCCTGGCTGAAGGACACATGGCACAACCCCTCAAAGCCCTCACACTGCTTGCCCGGGGAGTCTGTGGTCCTCTGCAGAGCAGATGCATGACAACTGATGGAGAACAATGATATCATTTATTTGCCTGTTAACCAGGGAAGTGGGTAACTTTAGTGACCATCAGCAGAATAGGTACAGGTACAGCATGGGTGACTGTTATTGAGCTGTATGGCTTTACCCAGGTTCATTCTGCATTTCCTTCTCATTATTGTACAGCCACTCTGGGTTGGGGCTCAAAGTGACTTACTCCTTTGCTAAAACTAGAACCGTCTTCAAGTGCGTCTCCTGCCTGCTGCCAGTGCCTGGCTAGTGCTGTGATGTTGAGAGAGCCCTATTTTTGCTTCATCACAGCTGGAGGCCCCACTAGCAGCATCAACGCTTCTAAAATTTATCATAGCCTTGAGCTGGAGGCATAGGCCATCACTGGCTTATTTTATGGTTCCTTTAACCTCTGTATTTTGCAATGGCTACAGAAGTGTGTCTGCTTCAGTGTTTTCTGAACTAACTGTGCTTCATCCATGGGAGAGAAGCAGGAGATCCCGCATGCACACGGCCTCTTCCCAGAATCTTAACAGCTGCTCATCCCAGATTTCACCCTGATTTTTTTCCTTCAGCTTTGATGATCTGACTGTCAAGTAGCAGTGTGTTGCTGCTGCACCTGTGCTTTGGAGAGGAGCACCCGCTGAGTCTGGTGTAGGGAGGCCATGGGGGCTGCAATGGGCACAAGCAGCACCACCAGTGACTTGACATGGGCTGGCCCCTGACTGGTGCAACCTGGTCCAGCTGGCTGTGGTCTGGCAGGGCAGAAATCAGCCCTGTACCTTGGGATGCAAGCTGGCTGTGGGGCTGTGGATGAGGAGGCACAAGGCAAAGAGCTGCAGTGGAAAGCATAGCCTCTGGATGCACATGGCTGAAAGATGAAGATGTCTGGTGAAAGAGCCGTGGGAATCACATATGGAAAAAGGGTATGGTCTGGTGCAGGAACAACAGTAGAGAGCCTTTGGGGACACAGGGATAGTGGCCAAGCCAGGGCACCCAGCTCAGTAGGCAGCCATGGCAAGTTCCTCATGTTGCCACTGGCCAAGTGACACAAGCCACATAAGAAAAAAAATTTTTTTTGGAAGCAAGTACAGAAATAAGTGTCTCCACCACTGGCCCAATCGAGCTACCCCAGGGCACCATACAGCTTTTTGGTTAAAATGGTGCACTAAACAGAATATGCCATTGTCCTTACCTATACATGCCCAGTCCGTGGCTCCAGTGCAAGAAGGGCTGTAGGAAGAACAGGAGGGGTTAAACCGTGCAGCTCCAAACACACTGCATCCTCAGAAACTGGCAGGAGGAGTGGGGGGGACCTGTTCCCTTATGAGGCTGGAGCAGCTGTAACTGAGGGTCCCACAAGGGTCCCGTGGGACCCGGGGCTGTTTGCTGACTGCCGCCCCCAGCCCCTTGGCACTCAGCCCAGCCCCAAGACATATAAACCAAAGAAGCATAAACAGATGATCACATGAAAAATATATCATGATTAGCCAGATAGATCCCAAATGTTTGTTCTATAAACTGCGGCAGGCAGCACAAGTGCTCATTGCAGCTGTAGTTTCTCATCTTATTTGTGTAAGTGTGCCATTAAGCTTAGACATGGGCAAAATAATCTTTCATTGATTCTCATTTAAGAAGCTGCTTTAAAGATATATTATATCCATGTTTGATTCAATCCTTTTGCGACTGGTATTATATCGTAAACTGCTTCTTGCTTAATAGAAAATCTTTGTGCATTTTTTCTCCTGGGTTACTTCCTTTTCTCTCTGAAGCCAGTGAAGTGGTTTGTTTTGTGAATGAAAGCTGGATGCCTTTAGCAGGATGGCATTAACACTGACCTCTGCTCATGCATTGAATTCCTGCCCAGTGGGAGGTGAGTTGGAGGAAAGGGTTAGTTCATTGATGGTCAGAACCTGCTGAGAGCAGGACTGTTAACCTGCCTGGAAAGGGAACTGCTTAGAGGGCTTTTCCCTTTCTTGGATTAGCCCAATGAAGCGATCCTTTTCTCCCTTTAGTTTTAACCATCTGCTGGAAAGATGGTTCTGATTCATCTCAGCTTGGTAGAGATTATTTTTGTATCTATAAAATGGCAGTAAATTGGGGTGTGGGGTGTGGAGGAGGTATACACTTTAATTTTCCTGTTGCTACTTCCTGTATCGGAGAAGGCTATCTGAATTTCACAGCATGAAATATTTAGCAAGGACAATGCAAAGAAATCAAAACCAAACTCCTTCAGGCATTTCTCAAGAAATTTAGCATGTTTTATGCCCCTTGGATCTTAAAATGCATCCTGTAAAAAGGGTAAGCAGGAAAAGAAAAATTTTGTGAAGCTGATTGCCAACAGCATCTTCTGACAACTAGTGCATGAGAGTTGTTCTGAGGGAGACTGGTCTATAATTTATAATGAAAAAGTATTATGTAAAAATAGCAACTTTTCATTTGATAGTTTTATCTGCTGACTATGGTGATAATACCTGTGCTCTGCTTTATTTAGAGCTGGAGAGGACACAGAGTGCAAGTCAAAACCCAGAAGGTTCACACAGCACAACTGTAAGTTTTTCTTTCCTTTTTGTCCTCTTTGTCCTTCAGAGCCAAGGGAACATTTGGAGAATCAACTGCATCTGTGCTCCTTTTTACACAATCAGCAGATTCATTAACTAATCCTTCTTCCCTGTCACTTTGACTACCAAGTTGCTTCAGGTGTAAGGTGGAGGAGCAACTGTCCTGAAAGAAGAGTGCATAGACCAAGTCAAAGTGTGGCCACAGGAATTAGAAAGAGAACATCTTATTTTAGCTCTCCCATCCATGTCAATCAAGAAGAAATCCATTGAAACATCAAGAAGAAATCCATTAAAGTCAGTGGAATTGCCCTGGCACAAAGTTGCTTTCATTGAGATTAGGGTCTAACTTTGGTGTCTGTTTTATTTGTAAATTGAACAGATAGAAGCCACTGGGTGATCATTAAATCGGAACTCAGAAATTTTCATTTTCACTTGTTTTTTTTGAGTAAAACCATACTTTGTTATCCTTGCAGAGTCTACAAGGACTAGTTTGAACTACTCTCACCGGCTAAGACAACACTTCTTCTCTATAAGGTGAGCACATTGAATAAAGCTTATCGATGTAGTTGTTTCTTTTTCTTTTAATTCACCTCCTGACCTTTTAAAATTACTTTACTCAACAAAGGACAATAGGGCCAATCCAACTCCCATTAAAGTCAGCAGGAGTCTTTTCATTAACTTCAGTTGAAGTTGGGCTGGGCCCAATAAGAATAACTTTAAGAGTAAAAAATAGCAACTCATATAGACCTTTATCTTGCCCCCTGTGGCTTGATAACTGACCTCCCATCATGTTCACTGGGACAGGATCAGGCTTATAAAGCCAAGTAAAACTCTTACAGGCTTAATCCTATAACCCAAAGATTATAAAGTATTTGAATTTTCTCTTTTTAATCACACTGGAATATTTGAGAACTATTCATGACTTTATGAACAGGGAGGAGCTTCCAGCTGAACAGATTGGATTCGTCTTTGGGTTGCTTTATGCCCTAGAGTTTTCTAGTTTTAAAACAGGAGGATGACAGGGGTAAGGGGCTGAAAAGATAACCTCATGTAACTCCTTCACTCTTCGGCTTTTTTTGCTCCATCTTCCTACAAAAGTACCATTCTACTTCCTGGCCAGGTCATCCCAGCTCAAATCCTCCGCACCATTTGCTTTCCCAGAAGAAAGTGCCACTGGTCTTCTCTACCTGCTTGTCCAAGAGGGAGCAGAGCAGCATCTAGAGGGGTTAAGCTGGGGCAGAGTTGCAATGTGGATGCCTCTTGGTCTAATGGGAACAGGCAGACTGGATTTTGTTCTTTGTTACACCTTTGCCCCAAGATGTTCAGCATTTGTTTTCTAATTAATGCTTAAATATACCACAACACAGGGAAAGTTCCAACAACTCACAAACTCTCAGCCTATGATGTGGATTTTGCTCTGGACGTGACACGAAGCTGATTTTTTTTCTCTTTCTTGGTTTTTCATTTTGCTCTTTTCCCCTCTCTTTCTAATTACCTTACAATGAATCTACGTGGAAAACTCTGTATCAAACACACTGATTTGTTTCACCACCAAGAGAAGCAAGGTCATTTGGCAGCTCTTTGAACTGTTGTAAAAAGCCCACCTACTTGGTAGGTTCTTGTATGTTTTATTCTGGAGACCCTAGATCACAAATTTTGTTTTCGTTAACAATGAATCTACTCACTTCCATCTGTGGGGAACATGTTCTGAAGTCAGAAACGTACGCTGCCATCAGAGTAATTTGTAGCAGCCACCCAGGGAAAGGTGGGCTTGGTGACACAACCACGCTGTGAGGCAGGACGCAGAGCCGCAGCAAATGCTGTTCTACCTTCAGCCCTGTGTCACAAACCCTTCTCCTGTTTCAGCAAAATCTAAATTTACGCAGTCCTTTAAATATAGACCCACAGTGTCTATATTTAAAGAAAGAGCTCTCAGATATCCTCAGCTTCTCTATGCACAAAGAGGAAGAGCCCCCCGACTCCTGACACCATCAGCCCTGGTATTCTCTGCACTCACCCAAATGCATTGCAAGCATCAACATCAGTCACTTCAAAGAGCTCTTTCATGTACCACAAACTTTTTTGTCCAGAAGGCCCAAGCAAAAGGCAGATCTGGCTGTGTCTGGCTTTATTCGGCTCGCCACTTGTGTGGCCCCTTGGAAAGGTCTCGGAAGAGCGAACAAACTTTCCATGCATTTTCAGCTGCAAGTACAAGATACAAAGCTTTTTCTGTCACTTGTTGTTAGCAGTGCAAGGCAATTAATGGCTTTGTGTTGCTCTCAGGTGTGTTATGATGCTGCTGAGGGAAGGATTCCTCCCCCACCTATACTGCAAAGTCCTGTTCCCTGGTTAGACAGTGCCTGGAGATGGGTAGATTCCATTCCTTACTGCTGAGGCTCCTGCTCACATCTCAGGAGGGAGCCTGCCGACCATACCAGATGAGGCTGCCCTCATGGCACTCAGCAAACAGCTGGGACTATGCCAAATTTCACCATAGCAGGGTTGCTCTGGGAAGCCACCTGCAGAGAGGTCAGCTCTTCTGGGATCAATGTTTTGATGAGGGCAGCACAATCCCATTTCAGAAGCCTCTGTGTAGGGAAGCCTGGTGAGATGTGCACACCTGTCCCACCAACTCACCCTTGCCTGTCCTGTGGGTGCTCATGAAGTGAGGACTTCTGCTCTCCAACCCTTCTGATACTCTATGTTGCAGCTGAAGGAGCTAACCCAGCAGTGCTCCTTTTGGGGAAAACTGTGATTCTGCACAGCTCAGATGGAGCAGACTCACAGGAACCTGTCTGCACCACACAGAAAATCCTTTTTCAGATTCTTGCTGATCACAAATTGTGTCTGACAATGTTCAACATCATAGGTCTTTTCTGCACAATTCTTACTAATTTTGTGCAACAGGCACCTAACTTCAGGGCCTTAATCACTCCCTGTTAGCTCTTCTGTCATCTAGTTCACTCTTTGAAGAAGTCCTTTCTCTCTGCTAAGAACAGAGAAAACCCACCAGAAATAGACATTTGATTTGGAGAGTTAGGTGCCAAAAGTCAGTTGAGATAAACCATTTCAAAAATTTCTTATTAGGCTCTTTCCCAGCCATTTAGTCTCCTGTGAACAGATCTGATTGAAGATGATAGCTCACTTTCTTAGGAATCTTCTGATGAATTCATGAGAGCTGATGACATTGCTTACCATTCAAGTGGCACCTAAAGCAACAGTTGTTCTTAGTGATTTATGTAGATGCAAATATTCTGGTAAATTCTCTGGAATCTCTGTGGGGGACACAAGCCAGATTCTGCACTCTCTTGTTAACTAGAAGCCAGGAGAGAGGGGAGTGCACATACCAGATTTGCTGAATACACCTTTGTTGGCCAAACAAGTCATACAGCCAACAGTCTATTCCATGTTTTATCCTGCTTTTGTAGCCAAATGAGAATGGCAATGCATATAGCAGGAGGTTGTATTTTGCTCTCTTGATTCTTATTACAAGGTTGGAAGTGTTTTGTTTACGTGCTCAGAGAACAGAGGCTGATTCTCTTCATGTTTGTAATTACTTGGGTACAACTGGCAAGAAAGTTTGTTTTTCTCAACTAGAAAGCAATTGTCTGTAGCCAGTCACATATAAAAGACTTCTGGTACAGTTGTATCCATTTCTCTATTCTTTTAATATTAAGCAAAAAGTAGAAGCTGATTCCCTAGAGGGTATAATACTCTCTGCTGCTGCAGACTGTTGTGTGCTTACCAAATATATTGATTTTCTTTAGACCCAAAGATACTGCCTTTTTTTTTTCTTTTTTCTTTTAATGGATTGAATGTGACTGCATATTTCTAAAATACACAAAGGTGGAACAACCACAAATATCTAATTAATGAATTGTTCTAGCCATATTTACTACAGAAGTTACCAGGGCCTTGGGTGGAAAACATAAAAACATATCCCTCCTGGTCTGGGCATGCCAATATGTAGTATATTTTCATGAAGTTATATTATATTAATGTTTTCAGGAATCACTTGAGTTCTTCCACTCTGCCTGCCAGAAGTGTTGTCCAAATCCATTCCCTATTTAATCGTGAAGGAATGCTGTTCAAAAGATTTGGGGTCAGAAGTGCTCAATAAATCAATCCAGATACACCCCTAATGAGTGGTGAATTAAACAGCATTTGCTTTAGGATCAGAGGTCCTCCTGGGAGATTATTTTTTATTGCTAGCAGGATTGTTCACTTGCAGGTATCAGGAAGCTGTGAGTTAAGGTCTGTTAGGAAGGTCTACAAAAGAATCTGTGTCTTTACTGAACGCATGTGATTATGTCCAGACAACAATGATAAATAGGTGAGACTCATCCTCCACTGGAATACTCTGTTTCCTAAATTAAAGAGGAAGAAAAATTTTGTAGCTTCAGGTGGGATAAAATTATTCTACATTTATATCTCCAGGTTCCTGTCTTGCAAAGCACAACAGAAGAATTTAGAACAAGGAGTGTGAAGAAAATAGCTGAGGTGGAAACGAGATGATTAGAATCCACACTGACCAGCAGGAAAGGCAGCTCACTGTAACTACTCCAAGGAATCTCTGCAAGGCTGGGCAGGACATTTTTTCTTGTGATAGGGAGTGAAGGCTAGAGAGGCCAGAGCTTTTTGCCACCCTAAGAGATAATGTGCAAAATTGAAGGCAAAACATCTGAAATGGGAAGTATGTTGCTTGATGTAATGTTTAGTATATTTCTAGCCTTCTACGCTTTTGAAAACTGGTGTTTTTTCAGAGCATTAGAAATTAATAATTCCAGATTTCTGTCACTCTCACTTCCCATCACCACCCTTCTCTGAGCAGGCCAACAGGTTCACTTGTGCATGGAGGTAGCAAGTGGATATAAAATGTCCCCATGCAGCCCAATGGCATCATCAGGAGCAAGTGAGAATCCCTGAAAAGGCAGGAGAGGATCAGGTAGCGACAATACCTGGGGAACTACACTTCATGCTAGGAGAAATTAAGAAACACATGCATATAAGAGTGGTACATGGCCATCCATCATCATTCAATATTATCAGGAAAAGTGTAGCCAATTCCCTGTCATGTTCAGAGAAACACAGATCCTTTCTCTTTGCACATTTTTATGTTTTTATCACACATTGCTCACTCTGAATCACATAATTTAATTTAATTCTAGTTTAAACAGATAGTCTGGCATTGCATTTTTTGTCACAGTACCACATTTGGACACAAATCCCCACAACACGGTAGTGTAATACACAATCATGGAGGGGAGACACATGGATGAGGTGACTTCCAGGTGAAGGATGTGGATACAGAAATTTGAAATATCCTCATAAGAAACAAGGGCTTTGAAACCATGGTTTCCGCAGAATATTTAGCAATTCATGTTCTGAGACTCAGATTAAAAAGAGATTTTAAAAGAAAGTGTAGGTCAAAACTTGGCATGTTGTTTCTGTGGAAATGCTGACATTTCCAGACAGTTTCTTGTTCCGTTCTGGATTGGAACAAAGCCTAAAAATGTTTTACCTTTCCTGTGGAAATTAAATTCTGAAAATATTTTGTTCTAGGAAGCTCAAAACATTGTTTTTCGCCTTTTCTAAAATCAAAGGAGCAGACATGCTTGTGGGGAGGAGGGGAGTGGTCTTCTCAGGTAGCTGCTGTGTCTGGAGTGCAATGGTGTCAGACGTCACTCCACAGCATTTCTTGGACATTTCTACGACATGTGGAGCATGGAAACTCCTCAGTCCCATTCTTTCTTGGGCCTCCAGACTGGCCATCGCCCTGCTGTGCTGCAGGGCCTGGGAGCTGCAACCCCTGAACTGGAGCTGGGCATCGTCTGCTGCCAGAGAACACAGCCTGCAAGATGACAAGAAAACTCCAGTCTGGGTATGGCAAAAGTTTCCAGAATGAAAAATATTTTCATGAAACATTTTGGCTTTGACATATGGCCACGAATCAATCACCAGTTCCTGACTAGTTAGGAACCATGTAAGTTTCGTGGGTAGTGAAGCACATTATGGGTCTTGGACAATCCTAGTGGCTCTTATGCCAGTCACCAGTGGGACAACTGGGTTATATCAAAGAGATTAACCTGTGCAGGAAGTAAGAATTACCTTCAAAAATCCTGAGATGACCCTATGGATATATACAAGCCCAGGGAATGTCACTGATGGAAGTATGAGTGCGCAACTCATGTGCAACAGGAGAAGGACTGAAGAGCTGAAACAGTGCAGGGCAGCCACACTAGGGTTTGGGTTATTTATGTTGGTTAGCTATCTACATCTTTTCACTGGTTTAGATCTCACCCCCTTTTGAAAATGGGTTTTGGACTCATAAGTTATCTGGGCATTTTTAATAGTTTTATCTCAAATTAATAACTCTTCCAAGAATAACTCCTGTATTTGCACATTCCCTATTTTATAGTAGATATTAGTTATCCCCACGTATGTTGGTTCAGAAGGACAGACCATTCAGAAAAAGATGTGGCTTTTTATATAGCAATGATGGATGGTTTCTTTATAGAAACCACTTGCATGTGAGAGAACAACTGTTGTGTATTAAATACGTTCCCTGTATTATGCACAGAGTTCATACCTGTCATTGAAGTAAAAATCCAAAAGGGAGGGAAAGAGCAAGAAAGCTTATAAAAGTACATTAAATATCCACATAAATATCAAACAGTACACCATGATTTTTGCTGTGACAATGAGCATCTATGGAAGCCATGATGATGCAGTGCTTGAGAAACTTGGCAAATGCATTGGAGTGCCTGGGACGTTTTGTTCCTGTACTGAAGAAGGATGAAAACAGCATATGGAATGGTTAGTTACTCATAAAACATTAATAGCTGGAGATTTGCCAGATCATTATTATTTTTTTCTGGGAATGATATTAGGCACTATTCAAGGAGATAAGATTTTCTTTCTGTATGTCCATACCAGTTCAGTACTGGAAGGTGAAACACATACCTAGGGGATTACAGGCCCAGAAAACACCTTTTCCAGGAAAACAATCTGAGTGAATCACTTCAGACAAAAATGTGTTGAAATGTTAAACAAGTGCTGTCTTGATTTAATGTTCTTGTTAATTATAAAAAAAAAAATAACCACCTCTATGAACATGCAGACAAGTTAAGGCTGATATTGTTTTATAGAACTAAGGGAAACAATGAAACTGGGTACATAACCTCAAACTATTCTGAAAACATATAAGGAAAAAATTGGTCCTGTGTTATTCCAAAGAATCAGAATTGTCTTAGCCTTGTGGTTTCTGCTACAGGCCAACTAACGAGGACACAGCTTAGATGATCTCCAGGTGGCAGAGTTGTTTTCAAACCTGGAGCCAGACAGAATTTCTCTGGACATGTCTTGAACCTCAGAGACAGCACAGCTTGGCCACACCCTCAAAATGAGGCTCATCCCAATGTGAAGATTGCCCAAAGACATTCCAAGACATGGGAGCACATAGTTTATAATGCAATTGAAACATTAAACCATCACACAGGCTCTCTGCACGGTCCCTCAATCAGTTGTTTAAAATTGTTATTAGGGTCCTTCACATGCTGAACTTCTTCCCTGAATTCAGTGTACCCACAAAGTGGAAGGCAGTGCGAGGATTCTCTTGCCTTCCCTTCTTGAATGGGTTCCCTGCACACACATATGTGTGTGTGTATATATATCAACATGCATATCTTCAGAATGGGGACTGGGAGATTTAAAAGGGCAAAACCTCAACACTTGTTTCTGTTGACAGGACAGGGAGGAGAATAGCTGAGCTATGAGAGCTCGAGACAGACCCCTGCCAGCAGCAGAGGAGCACAAGAAGCTGACTGCACCAACTGAGATTTCTTTGCCAGTTATAATTAAGAGAAATTTATTTATTACAAAAATTTGCATTTAAAAGTTGAGAAAAAATGAGTTTTTGTGTCCCACAAGAACCAGGGGCCAGCAGACATAGGAAGAATAGTGAGATTTGGGCTAGGATTTGAGTAACAGAGCATGAAGAAAGGAGGAGAGTTTCTGGGAAGGAATATCTGACCAACCGGATATGTCTCTAAGAGACACTGTCGTGTTTTTTGTCCTTATGTAAAAAAGCTGGAATACTTTGGGGATGTTCTGGGCAGTGAGGTGGTGGTAGAGAAGAAGTGGTGAAAACAAGACTGATGGCAGCAAGTATCTGGCAAGATAGTGTTGGGCTGAATCTAATAAAAAGAGCAGCATAGATGTCTTAGGCCTTTCTGCCAAGCCATAAAAGTGATTACTTTTCTTGGAATATGCTGTAATCTTCCCTGAATCCACATGCATTTCAGGTGCAGGACAGCAACTTTCTCCCTAGTTTTCTCTGAGTCTGGGAAGATTCACCAAATTTTCCAAGATGATACTTTATTGTTTTTCCCTTCTTTGTTTCAGTTCTTCTAGTAAAGCTCATTTCTTTAAGTCCTGGTAAAGTCTGGTAAGTAGAGAGGTTAGTCCTTCCTGCTGCTTAACACGGGACATTTAGTTCTTGGATCTCCAGACAGCAAGTTTAAGCTGGTGACACTGAATTTTCACAGCAGAAAATCAAACCCAGCCCAGACTGGTCAGACTGACAGTAAATAATTGCTAAAGGGTTGCATGAATAGTCAAGCATATATGGACATCTTTAGTATGTAATCCTTTAATCCAGGGAAATAAGCCAACAATATCACAAGTACAGTACCTAAATGAGTATGTTTTGTTCTACGTATACTTGTAAGGTATGTACAGGCATGTATTTAGAGAGAGAAGGAGGGAGAGGGCAAGAGTAAATACACCTGTGGAAAGCCAAATAAGGCAAGATAGGAAATACAAAAGCCCAATTACTCAGGCTCATGATGGCTGGTGGCACAGTAATTGCACCCCAGCCAAGGCTCCCAGGGGCTTGAAGGCAACTTCAGCAGAGGGACCAGCCTTCAGACTTTCATTAAAAGTCACTCACCCCAAAAGCACTGACATATAATGAAGTCATTGCTCCAGCAAAAACCACCCTTCCCTTGGCTGAGATGAAGGGCACTGATATAACGGGGCACCTTCTCAAGGAGCTGCAGAGGGTGGCTGGCTGTTCCCAGCCCTCTTTCCCTGCTTCACTTCCCTCAGGGATCACCTCTGCTACCATTCTGTTGCCTGCAGGCAAACTTGGACAGCACAGACTTCAGCCACTCGGTTGGTCCCACATGGCTCTGATTTCCAATTCTGCACAAGCAACAGCCAGCAGGCCTGGAAGGCAATTACAAAGTCTGTCAAATACTGCCAGTTACAAGGCAGTGTTCTGCTGAGAGCATGGCCTGGTACTGATCACTACAGGCTCTAAGCCCAGCCTTTTTTTTCCTTCTGCTTCAATTACAGGGCCTTGAAAGCATCTTGTGTTTTCAGTTGTGATTGTCATCACACTTCAATGCAGCATGTGCCATGGCACGTGTGTGAGCACAGCTGGGTTTCTATACAAAACCAAAGATATTTTGCTCTACAGGCCTGTGCATACAGTCCCCACAATCTGCTAACAGCCAAATGTGTTGGGCTACCATTTCCAGTGGAGGATCAAAGAGTATATTTAACTGTTTCTATTTCAACATCCAAGTAACTACAGAAAGTCACAGGCAATGGGGGTGGCACGGGAGTGGAGGAAATGAGGTGTTAGAAGAGTGTCTTCGCTGGGTGCACATGTGCAAATTTGGCTGCATGTGTTCTCTTGCTGGGTGTGGGACTCACTCTTTGGGTACTGCAGCCAGAGAGAGGGGTGTTCCTGCTGACCAGACTAACCCTCTATTCCTGCTACGTGCCCTGGGGCCTAGCCACACACAGGAGAGCCCGTGCTGCCTGGCTGGAGAGCAGCAGGGCTCCCAGGTGCCAGAGACTGAAATGGTTAATAGCTTAAACATTGCTAAGATCACCAAGAGACTTGTCCACTGTAGCAAACTCTGAAGAAACAGCTCCTCATCTACCGAAGCTCACCCAAGCTGAATATGCCGACTGATTTGGACTGCAAAAGGACCCTGAGATAAGATAAGGTGGTACTATTGTCCAGCTATCCAGGTCAAAGGAGAATGTATCCAGAAGTGTAAGAAATTGAACTGCTAACATTTGACCACCTGCAGTGACCGCCCAGGTGCTGCAAGAGATTGGTGCTCATGGCTCAAACAGAGTGGTCTCCCAGGTGCAGAAGGGCAGGCACACCTGAGGCTACAAACTGGGTTTCAAGATAAGGGAAGAGGCTGATAAGAGGCAGATCCTGCTAGGTGGGATAGAGTCCTTCTTATCATTCCAGCATCCTCCCTTACAAAATGGCTCAGCTGTGAAAGCCCTCCTGGGAGCGCCAAGGACATTCACACATAGCCTGATCTATTAATCTCGGATGATGGACCATAATGGGCTGTGATTGATTCAACTAGTCTGATAGACAGCTGCAACATCTTAGAAGGTGTCAAAGACTCATCAAATGTTCCTGATCCAGTATGACATCATCCAGGGGAGGTACCAGGGGCGTTTCCACCTAGCCCCCTGAATAATATAAGCCCCACGAAAGGAGATTTTTGTGGATTCTTTTTCCCTACCACTTAATGTGTACAGTCTGCAACCACTGAGAAGACCAGAAGACCAATGAGATGCCATCAGAATCTATGGAGTGGTGATACCTTTTTTCTACTTAATCCGCTTCTCTGTCACTCTCTTTCTCTCTTTGTCTTTCCCTTGCCTCTCTCTACCATTCATTTACTTTTAAATAAAATCTATGCTATTGATTTCGGCATATGGTTTACATCTTAATTTAGGCAGAGTCACCTCACAATTTCAAAAAAATCCTATTGTAATACCGGGAAAGGGCAATTCATCTTTAAAGTCCATCTGCAGCACCCACATGCAGGCAGGGTGGGCAACCCCTGAACCCGCCACGCCTCTTCATGCCCCCACACAAGCATGGGCAGGTTTGTCTATGTTATGACCTGTCTTCCCAGTCCTGCCCTGGCTGGGGGCTGTTTTGGGCCTAGGCAATGAAAGAGAAGTATATGTCTCATCATATGGTGGGAATAACCTCTCCTTCTTGCTACATGGTTTCTCTCCATTCAATCCAAAAAGGTTTGGCAGAAGCCAGAAAGGCTCACGGCAGAGTAGCAACCTGCCATTTAGGGAAGAGAGGCTGGAAGCTTTTTCCTGCTCATCTTTCAATCTTTCCTTTTTATGGCTTTGTAGCAGTGTAATGAACAAGTTCCTGGTGTTCCCAGGGGACGCAGATGCTCTGGGCGGGCAGGGCCTTCCTGGTTCCCATGGCAGCACTGGGACCCTGCCGGCTCTGGCTGAGCACCGGCATTTGAGATGCTAATAAAGCTGTTTTGTTCTGTTTGTTTTCTCTAAACTACCTGAAGGTAACCTGCCTCCCCCCACCCACGCTGCCATTCTTGGAATAAGCGGCAAATAAGAAACCCTTGGGACCATGGGAGCATTTTTGGGGGATAAAGACACCCCTAAATAAAGGACTAAGCACAGTAGAGGGGGCTAGACAAATGCCCTAGCTCAGGAAGAGGGGGGACACATCTCCTGATCGGCTTTTGTCCCACCACCATCACCTACAAAAAACTGGACTAGAGTAGGCTGTAAGAAGCAAAAATGAAGAGCCAGAATTTCCTGGTGTTGCCACGAGGAAAGGAGTGGGGATAGCTGTTGCTCTGGACCTCAGTGACAGACTCTGCATTCCTCCTTCCCCTTCGGCTACCTGGGAAAAGCTACAGCAGCGGGGGCGAGTTCCGTGTCGGGCCCCCTGCCCAGCTGGTCTTTTTAATAAAGAGCTGAACATTAATAAAGGCATTAGCCCTGTTCATTTCAGCAGGAGAAGGAAGATCTGCTTCCCTTCAAGTAAACAACAACAGACAAAACACCTGAAAACAATGACTGGAGCAAATCAAAAAAGCATTACATGGAACAGCCTAGAAATAGCTCCATGTCTGTCCCTGCCCCAGCAAGTATGTTACATGGGGAGGTAATGATGCTAAATGTTACCTATTTTTTGTGTTATCCTTTCACTTCTATAGAACAAAGCATATGTAATGACTGACACCTTGACTGATGTGTTGATTTTTTATAATACATTAAAGACTGTATTAAAATGACTGCATACCACAGCAAAATCTATAGTATGTATTTACTGGTATAACTTATCTAAAAGCCTAAAGATTAATCAAACTCCCCAAATTCTAGTGTATCAGAGTGGCACATTTCAGTGGTCCAGTGCTGACTGGTCCGGACCCCAGCTCCAGCTGCAGGTGTGTCCTGCAGAAGGGAATTTTGGCTCCTGAGTTATTGAGGTGTTTTGGTGCAGGTGCTGACCTGACACAAAACTGCTGCAGGTTGAGCACCACCACCAAAGCTGGAACAGGCAGTGTAGTGTGGAGACACCCACAGTGCAGGGTAGCCATGGCTGGGGTTATCCTTGCTGCTATCCACTATCAGCCCTTGATGGATGTGGCTACTCCTGAGCACGGCTATTCACCTCTGGTGTTCTTGAAAAGATTTAATGCGCTATCCCTGGTTTAGCTGAGCACACAGCACCTGCCTTAACTTAGGTTTTACTTTGTTCATGCTATGCCTGTGATGTTCTTTAAAAAAATCTTCTTTTTTGATGCATGTGCGCAATAGAAATTTGCCAGGTCGGAAAGGATTTACTTTCGTCTTTCTTTAATATCTTTTAAAAACAAAATGCATCTCTTCTCATCTAGGGTTAACCTCATTTTATGTAATAGCCCTGTTTCCTGGTAGTGATGCAAAACAATGGAGAGTGGTATGGAATTATTCTTTCCATTCAGGAGTTATAAGCTGATTTCACTGTTGGTAGAAGATACAGGACTGTAACAATTATCATAACTCTAACCACTTTTCCACACTCTGTGGATTTTCCTCTGACCTAGGATATGCCTAGGTGGGAAGTTACAGCTAGCTACTGTACCTGTGAGTTTGAATTCCAGCAAACAAGTTGTACCAGATTTATGGTATCCTAGTAAATGACTCTTTTTGCTCACAAAATAGGGTATTAACATCAGTCAAAAGCTCAAACTCACCCCTTTTTGTCCAGGTAGCAGAACTCGACCAGAAGCCAGAAAGAGAGTTAGAAGGTGGTCAGTCACTGAAATGTTGGAGCTTTCTCTCCTTAGCACAGCACTAGGTGTAAGTAGGTGGGTGATATCTTCTCAAGTTCATTCTGACTTACTAATAATTTGAATTAAATCATCAGAAGTATGTGAAATTGACACCAAAGAGCTGGTGGCTGTCTGTAGGTGTCAGTGAGCAGCTAGCTGTTTTGAAAGCGGTGTGTTTGAAACAGTGGTACACCCTCTTTCCTCTGGGCTGTAGAAAAGAGCCTGGGGACCTGTGCTACCCACACAGGCAGAGGTGACTCTGCCCCACAGTACTGCAAACCTAGCATGAACTGCAGAAAAAGTGGGAGGATAGCTTGTAGTCAGGATGGCATGAATCAAATTAATCCGGATAGTTTCCTGCTTAACTGCCTTGAAGCCAGTGTCCATTAAAACACAACCAAAACATCTTCAGCAATCTGGACTTGAGGATCTGGACTCCTTCAGAAGTAGAATCACAGAATCATTTTGATTGGAAAAGATCACTAAGATCATTGAGGCCAACTCTTAGCCTAGCACTGCTATGTCCTCACTAAACCATGTCCCTGAATGACACATCTACTGATATTTTATACCTCCAGAGATGGTGACTCAAGGACTTCCCTGGACAATAGGGAAGCAGCTTTGTTCCTCTGCCTAGAGATGCCCAGCTGTGTAGGCAGCCTCTCTTCCCCACTGCACATAGACATTTAAGATCAGAAAAGCTTGGAATTTCATAGAAATGGTACCAGGTAGTGCCTGCCCTGCTTCATCTATTGGTGAAGGTGATGCTGCCCTGGACTGGACCAAGGACTCCTGCTTCAGTTTCCCCACCCACTTGTGATGGGGAAACTGCCCAACAATCACACCTAGTTTCCTGATTTGTTTTGTTGTGACTGGTAAAGCAACAGAAAAATTAGCTGCGATTAAATAAAATTTTATCTTAGGGTCATGCATTAGCAGAGATTGAATGATTAGAAAAAACCCAATTTTCTTTGTCTCACTGCGCTGTCTGCTGATATGCCAAAGAGACTAGCAGGAGACATTTCATTTTCAGTTTTTCTCTTGGAGGTGTTGAAGAAAGGCCTAGTACCACACCAAGAAGAAGATTGGGAACAGATGTGCAAGGTGTGTTTGTGAACTTGTGAGGAGCGTGTGCGGGATGTGAGTGAGCACGATGTGGGTGTGGGTGCGAGGCATGTACACCATAAGCAGGAGTGATGCATTTGTCTGCAAAAGGATGTGAATGCAGTGCAAAGAGGAAGGCTGCAGTGGGGCAGGTGGCCACAGCCCAGGTCAGGACTGTGACTGGGGATGTGGGGAGGCTATGCTGCCCCTTGGTGCAGGAGAAGCATTTCCCAGAGGCACCGCTGCCATTTGTGCCCTCTCCTCCACATCCCACAGCTCCTCATGGCTCATTTTCATCTCACATTGTGCAGCTGGACTCACAGGAGCCAGCTTTTTAAAGATGCACATTTACAAATCAGCTGTAAATTAGGCACCCAGTTAGGATATGATCATAAGTACTAAATAAATGACTTCTCAGCCAGTTCTCTTAAAGCAAATTAGTTAACCTAGGATATTTTAAACCAAGTATTTATTGGTTAATTAACAGGTTTGGGTTGCTCCAGGCACCATCAGTTGCTGGAGTAGGAAAAAAAAAACCACAACAACCTTCAAAGATATGAGTCATGAGAAGAGCTGGGATATATCAGTAACACATAGTTGACAATATTTCCTGCATCAGTTCACAAGCCGCCAGGATGTCCCTGGTGAACTATACACAGCCCATCGTGCTCTCAGGGGGCATATGTGTGCTGTCAGTCATTGGCAGCATAGCAGGGAAACCAACAATGAAATAAAAGCCTCAGCACACCCAATGGAGGTTGCGGGATGCTGGGAAACTCCATGAACAGCTGAAATGCTGCCCCTGAGCAGATGATCCAGAAATTAAATAAGAAACTGGGATGCAGAAGCCTGGCTGGTTTTTGTGTGAAATTCTGTGCTAGCCCCTGGAAAGACCCCCTCTCTGTGTCCTAGGGAAAGGAGACTTAAGAAACTGTGGGGTTGTGTTGGCATTTGAGATTTTTAAACAGAGATTTGGGAGAGAAAAATTCAAACTCCACTTAAATGCATTGAACTCTAGAACATATTTCTGGAGAGAGAAAGAATAAGCAGGAAAGTTGAACTTTTTAATAAAGTAACATTGTCATGAGCTCCACTTTAAAAACACCCCACTATTTGCAAAGGTAAGTTTTTTTCCTACAGTGACACGCAGTGGACATATAATATTATAAATATTATATAATATTATTATAATATAATAAACAGAGGTTACCTACTGACTGATATAACATAGATTTTATGTGCCATTTGAAAAAACATATTTTTATTCTTTTTTTGAAGCATGCTTTCGCAGAACAAAAACTGCAATGAGGAAAGTTTAAACTGGTTTATGGCAAACCACGTACCAGTCCAACAACATTAGCCCTGGTGCTTTGCAAGACTTTCTGTCCCACAGTCTCTAGAATTAACCATGCTTGCCCTCCTTGACCTAGCCACCTTGCACGATGTCCTGGCAGTGAACAGCTGTGCTGCACCACAGCAGCTAACCCCTCTGAGGAGACTTACTAGAGAGCAGATCCTTTTTTGGGATAATTCTTCTGTTAAAATAATCAGGATTGCATCTCCTGTGTAACACGAAGAAATACTGGTAGAAAATTACACCATTTTTCTTCTAGAAACATGAGAAACGCGTTAACAAGATTTTAAAATATTCATAATGGTTATCCTGCATAGTTCCTTCAGTACAGCACATTAATATCAACACAGACAGACCATGGGATTTGTCTTCTCATTGGGGTTATATTGTGTTGTTCCTCTCCAAGACTCATCCTTCTCTTCAGTAATGTACCTACTTATGTTTCTGCTGATGGGGAGCTTAAAACACTTCTCCTAAGACTGAACATGGCCACATCAGTACCAACAGTGTCCCACATGAAAGCCCACAATTGTTTGACCCTACTGCTAACAAACTCTTATTCACAGAAATATTTATGAGAAAGTGAGCAGGAAGGTTCATCCCCACCTTTTAAATGAAGATTGACAGCAGATAGGAAAATGGCTTTTGTTTTCAATTTTACTCCATATGATTCTGGAGTGGTTGCAGGATCAAGCTATTTGTATCAAAAAGGGGACATTCCTTCTATAGATATGAAACATCCAAGTATTTGCAAAACCTAAGAGAAGTGAATAATTCTGGTTTTACTACCTTTTCAGCTGTCCCAGGAATGTAGACCAGCCTGCACTAATGAGTTCCATTTCAGGAGTCCTTTTTGTTTTGAAAAGCAGATGCAGAAATTCAGCCTATATTCTTTTCAGATAAGAGAAGGAAGCATGTTCTTATGCACACAAATATAACATTCAGTCAGTAATTTGCATATGGATACTTTACATGCACATTTAATGCCTGTGTCATCACTGGTGTATTTGATGTTGGATATTCAGTATTTAGTTACCACCCAAAGTGCATTTATCTTTGCACTGTATCATTATTTTGATACATCCTAATTTGAATCCTATGAATATGATTGTTAAAATCTTTATTATATTAAACTCCAGAGGAAAACGCAGTTGGCTCAGGTTTGAGACACTTGGTTCTGCAGAGATAATGAGAACAGTCCTGTCTAAATTCAACAAGATAAAGATATGTCAGTCAATTGAATCCAACATCTAAGACTGGACCTCTGACAAGAAAATGGATACAATTTTATGAAGTTGGCTATTTAATGTAAAGGAAAAGCTATTCACAATTTAGCATGAATGGGAAGAGCCCTTTACCTTGGAGTCACACTCTGCCTGGATTATGCTTCCAGCCTCCAGATTCTCTCACCACGTCAACTCCTCCCCCTCCTTGCCCACTTTTCCCTCTTTCTCCACTGTTTCTCTAGCTGGGGCCAGAGGGAGCTTCCAAACTCCCCTGTCTCTCCTGAAAGTTCATCTTGAGGCTTTCTGTGATGGAAGAAGGAGAGGGAGAAACATGGGTGGTGAAGGGTGGTGGGAACCTGTCAACCATGACCATGACGCTGAGGGCCTTTGGCATCCCAGGGAAGGTGCAGAATGAGGAGAAATGCACTTTTACAAGATACTGTGAAGCTGCCCCCAAGTCCTTGGGGACACACAGAGAGGCTGTGTGGGCCTGCTCAGGGTGAGAAGGCTGGGATATTCATTGGTTATCCCATGCACTGGTACAATCTCTTTCTGCACAGAGAGTCAAGAAAGGAATGAGGAAAACACAAGGCGATGACTGTCAACATGATGGAAGGAAGGATGATGAAAGGATGCTACCATGGCACTACCCAGGATGAGCAGCCAGACTTGGAGTTCTTATCAGACAGTGAGTTTCCTGGCAAGAATGTTGGGTGTTAGGACCCAGCTGCAGCACTACACTGGACTGATGAAGCAAGCAGGGAGTGGCACAGAAGGGTAAACACAGCAGTGCCAGTGGTTGGTGCCAGCTCCAGAAGGACCTTTCTGCTATTACCCTCAGTCAGTCAGGAGTAACTACACCATGTGAAAATGTGGAATGCTGTCTGCTTCTCTGTCACATGTCTAGGATCCAGCCAAACTTCTGGGTGGCTGCAAGCAGCAACCCTGCAGAAGATGCAGACATCCCTGTCTCTGCAGTTTCTGAGTCTAGACCCAGAGCTCAGCCTCATTCCCCTGGCTGTCAACCTCCGAGGAGTTGCATACATCTTTCCCTGGAGAAGGTCCATCGGCCAGTCCCAGTGCTTTTCTGAAGCAGATAATGGTGTCTGGAAAGCCCTTCATTATCTCTTGTGTTGTCTGGAGATTGGGGCTCCCTTCCTGCCTGGCCTCCGAACTGCACTTGGCACTGTCTGCTCACGGCCACATCTGCCATTCTCTGCCTCACAAATCCCTCTCTCAAAATTATTGTTTGCTTTCTTTGGTTTTTTTTCCTCTTCTTCTAAAAAGTGAGGTGACATAAATTCACTCTCATAATATGCGTCAGGTGAAGACTATCTGTGTTACAATGTGCTCCCTTCACATGAGAGGTGGGAATAGTTTTTATGTCAGGTTAAATGAAACCCATGAGAGAGGGAGACCTGCATCCACCTTCCATCCGTCTTGTCACAGAAGGGCTGGCAGGCTCCAGAGCCAAGGGCTGGCTGAGGTGGACCCTGTGAACTTGAGCTCTGAGGACAATGAGAGGACATGTTTACTGGTGAGCAGACATATACATGCTGTGTCCAAAAATGCCTTCAATTGGTAGGGTGTGTGCAACCCTGAGAATAGTCTGGCAGCTGGAGCCCTGCCTGCCTCTGGCCCCGATCCTGGTGAAGGTGATACGGGGCCCATCTCCTCTCTCTGCTGACACAGCATGGCTTTACACCAAACATGTCTTGGGCAGTCAGACTCCTCATCCCAGGTCTGCTGGACCACATCTCCCTTAACCTGTGGACCTGCTGGAGTGGGCCCAGAGGGGGACTGTGAAGATGATCAGAGAGATGGACCACCTCTTCTATGAAGACAGGCTGAGAGAGCTGGGGTTGTTCAGCCTGGAGAGGAGAAGGCTCTGGAGAGACCTTCCAAAACAAAGAGGGCTACAAGAAAGTTGGGGAGGGATTTTCCACAAGGGCCTGTAGTGACAGGATAAGAGGTAATGGCTTCCAACTGTAAGTGGGTAGGTTTAGATTAGATAAAAGGAAGAAATTCTTTACTTGTGAAGGTGGTGAGGCATTGGAACAGGTTGCTCCGAGAAGCCTGTGTATGCCCCATCCCTGGAAGTGTTTGAGGCCAGGTTCGTTGTGGCTTTAAGCAACCTGGTGGAAGGTCTACCTCTGCATGGAAAGGGGATTAGAATTAGACAATCTCTAAAGTCCCTGTTAACTGCAACCATTCCATGATTCTATGACCAGCTGCAGCCAGGACACCTAAAGTGGGAGCCTCCAGCAAACAGTCTGAGGCCACAGGGGAATTGCTTTGCACAACTTTAAAAAGCCGATGCCCAGCCACCTCCCAGTCACACAAGCTCACTAGACAAACAGTGCCAAGAAACAAACGCCACTTTTTTCTGCCTCTCCTCCAGGACCTCAACAATCTTCATGCCATGATGAAATCCTGACCAAAATTGAAGTCAGTAGGTGAGCCATGAAATTCAGTGGGACCAGAATGCCGCTAAAGAATACGCAGATTTGAGTCATGCACACTGCTAAAATATTATTGAATCTGAATAACCTCATGCACAGGCTGGGGGTGACCTGCTGAGAAAGCAGATCTGTGGAGAAAGACCTGGAGGCTGTGGTGGACAAGTTGTCCACGAGCCAGCAGAATGTCCTTCTCATCAAGAAGGATAATGGCATCCTGGAGTGCATTAGGAAGGGCATTTCCAGCAGGTCCAGGGAAGTGATCCTGCCCCTTTACTCAGCCCTGGTGAGGCCACATCTGGAGTGCTGTGTCCAGTTCTGGGCTCCTCAGTACAAGAGGGACATGGAGCTCTGGAGCAGGTCCATGTAGAGGGAAACAGCGGAGGGAAGCAAAGATGATTAAGGAACTGGAGCATCTCTCGTATGAGGACAGGCTGAGGGAACTGGGCCTGTTAATCCTTGAGAAGAGACAGCTGAGAAGGGACCTCATCAATGTCTATAATTATCTGAAGGGAGGGTGTCAGTGGAATGGAGCCAGGTTCCATTCAGTCCAATGTCAGTGGTTCCAAGCAATAGGACAAGAAGCAATGGGCAGAAACTGATGCACAGGAAGTTCCACCTGAACAGGAGGAAGGACTTCTTTACCTTGCTGGTTAGCAAGCACTGGAACAGGTTGTCCAGGGAAGTTGTGAAGTCTCCCTTACTGGAGATATTCAGGAACTGTCTGGATGCAGGCCTTTGCAATGTGCTTTAGGATGACTCTGCCTGAGCAGGGAGGTTGGACCAGGTCCCTTCCAAATTCTGTGATTCTGTGACAAGGTGAGTCTGTGATTGCTCAGAAAGTATTGTCATTTGCACAGTTTGCTAATACCCACAGCCACTATCAGCACCCCTTCCTTTCCATTATTTCTTGCTATGATACTTTATTCCTGTAATGCTGCTCCATACTGAAATCTCTCTAATCCGTTTCAGGCGGGCGATGGGTACCGACACCCTCTTGCATTGCTAGTTCCTGAGGATTACAAATGAGGGCCATCTGTAGTTCCTACTATTTGTGGAGATGAAAAGGAGCTTAACTTAATGTATTTTGGCAGAGTAATAGGGAAACATCAATCACTGGGTGACATGTTAGTTCATATGCACCAATAGGCTCATGTTTGTAGCTCGACACATTAAGTGGATCTGTTTCTTTAAAGATGAGTCCATCACTTGCAGACAGACGTTTGGAGCTCTAGCATACAGGACACTTTTAAGAGATACTTGATAAAGAGCTTGAAAATGTGAATAGTGACACGAAGCTAAACTCTGTCTCATTTTCTTCAGATTCCCTATTAGTATGAGCCTCATAAAGTTGAAATTGGGGTCACTTGGACAGTTATTTTAGCTAAAACAGATGGAGTTGTAGTGGCTGATCCTAAAGAAGCAACTTTTACCATAAGTTACCATACACTATCTCTGGGATAAATATATTTTCCTGTACTACATCATTTGGGACTGTGTGGTAATTACTGGACCAATGCTGATTTTTTTAATGGCAGCCATGCTAGTTATTTCCTTAAAAGAAACCATTCTGAGATAGTTCCCAGCAGTGAAAAAAACAGTGTTTTCCTTGCAAATGCCAAAATCAAACAGTTTCTTCATTTATTACAGGAGAAAAATTGAGAATCCTCTGAATTACACACTGCTACACTATTTTCTCTATGTAACAAAATATTTTGCATGAAGAGGGATTATTAGACCCCCTGAACTTCCCTTGCAAGTAGAGCACAGCTGTGCGAACAATTCACAATGTATTATTTATTGGATGAAGTTCAGTACTTTTTTGACTTGTGAACTCTTAAGGAGCAGGTCAGGACTTTCTTATTGATTCTTGTGCAAAAATTTTCACTAATTTCTTCAGGAATTCCATCTTCAAATGGTTCATGAAAAATGTATTCCCATGGCTTGAATTCCAAATTCATTTTGTATCAGGTCAGCAGCATAACACAGGTGAGGCGATTACTGTCCTTTGAACTGACAACACATAACATCACAGATTAATTCCCATTTTCTGCTATTGGATATGCAATTTCTAAAGAAGCAAAGTACTCAACATGTGTAGGAACTGATTAGTCGAGGAGGAGAGTTGCTACTTGTTATCACTACTTTTATTCACGTTTATTAGCCTGCAGAGCAACCAGGCCTGGGGCCCCCATCCAGCAGATGCAGAAAGGAGGCAGAGGAAGTCCATTTCCCAAAGAGCTTATGGCTGCAACCAGGACCATAGGTGAGGAGGTGAGGAAGGAATGATAGCAGGAAACATCATGTTAAGCTATTATGATTTTGAAAGGTGGTAACATAAGAGGGGGATAAGTTACAAAGGGAGAAAAATGGAAAGAAGAAAGAGTGCATCAGAGGCAGCGGCATAGGGTAAGAGGACCAGATGTGCTGTGAAGCTTAGGTAAAGAGGTCACGATAAAAAGGAATGGATGATTTCTCTTCCCATGTAAGCATCAGCCTTTACTTGCCAAAATCAAGCATGCAATCGCAGCTGCCTCTTTAAAAGTCATTTTCATCTGGAGATCTGGAAAGGGAAAACCCATCAGCTCCCAGTGCTGCCAGGAACAGCCCAGGCAGGTGCTGTGGGAAGTGCCCCACAGCTTTGCTAATGCATCTCAGGCACGATTCAAAAAGCCTCGGCCTTCATTACTCTTGCAGTTCCTTGAACAAAGCATGCTATTTGTACTGAATAGTGCCAAGTCTTGCAATGAGAAAAATATGTAGATTAGCCCAGAGAATTCAAGCTCATTTTGGTTTAAAGCAGAAAAGAAAGGAGCCATATTTGTGATTGAAACTCAATCAGCTCTTGATCACCTGGGAACAGCGCATCCAGGTTGGAGATTTGCTGTGCCCTGATGAAATATTCCCAGCCATCTCCCCACCCTCTTCCCCTTGATGTTCATTCCTCATCATAACTTCATTTTTCAAAGGTAAATATACTAAATATGTTCTTACAGTCCAATTTACATATGTTCTGTATTAGTCTATTGAGAGTAACATCAAGAGTTGACTGGACATGGAAAAAATGCAGATGACTTCAGTGGACGGTACCAGTGACTTTTTTCCTCAGTGCATATGAAGGTGAAGGCTAGAAATAAACCACAACTGATTTTGATTAGCTGGCTGAAAAGCAGCACAAGCACTTATTACCCTTCCACATGCCCGAATGTCAGCTAAGAAATCACTTCTCACTGAGGCAGGCTCACAGCACTGTGACTTCTGGGCCCACCATAGGAGGGTGATGGGATGCACTTACAGTTCATTTCTTTGTGGTTTTCTTCAATAAGTCCTTTTGCAATGGGCATGTAGTACAAAGCAGGCAACTGCTAACCTGCATCTGGTAAACCCCAGGGAGGTGATGCTGATGGTCTTTGAAGCTACCACAGGCAAATAACCATGGCAAGGAACCTCACCAGCTGGGTGAGTGGCAATGGTAGCAGTAATCACGTTGCTCTCACCAGGATGCTGAGTCAGGACAAGGGGCACAGCAGGAATCAAAAAGACTTAAGCAGGTCGCTATCCTAACATCTGCACTTGTGGAGGCCTGGTAAGGTCTGAGGGTGAATGGTGTGGGGTGGTCTGCTGAGAGCTAGCCTAGCAGTCAGCATAGGAAAGCTAGCCAAAACAAGCAAGCTGTGAATAGGAATTGGAAAAGGAGGCCTTCATCTTTACCTGAAGGCCTGTTTTCAAGGCAAACTCAAACTGCTTTAAATCAGCTGAATCACAATATTTTTATGTGGAAATTAATAAGACACCAGATACATAGCAAGAATACATTTTCGGGTGCAGTGATGTCAGGTCAGTCAGAAATCTATCAAAAATGTCAAACCTGATAATAGGAAGAAGTTGCTGTAGGTCCTAGTAACATAGGTAAATATTAAAATTGTAGCAGTGCAATGTGTCTTTTAATGGTCCATCAAAACAGCAGCATTCCTGGCTTTTTAAAAATAGTGTTTTATTGGTTTTGGAGAAGATCTGGAAACACTCTCTGAGTTGGGCTGAGATTTAATAATGGAGTTACTGCTGCATGCTTGGGCTATCATGAGACTGAAATGTCAAGGATTAAGTGTGTCTGCTCCTTCTGCTCTCCTGTTGGGTTCCCCACACTGCACTGGACATCCTTGGAGACAGTGCATCCAGTGCAATGAAAAGCTGCTGGTTATAAAAGGATATCATCTGACTGCTGCATAAAACCATGTACAATATACTTTCCAATTAGTTTTTAAATATATTTTTTAAAGTGTCCCGGTTTTGCCCTTTCACCAATCTTGCAAGGATGTCCTTCATTAGCATTGCAGGAATTAATAATAAGATTAATATGATTTGGCTTTCTGAGGAATGCTGTGAAACTCACTTTCTGCTGGCCACTTCCTCTGGCTCATCCTTGTGTGCTCAGCTCTCCAGCCAGGGCTGGGAAGGGTACCATGCTTTAACCCGTGGGCCGGCAGCTGAGGATCTCACTCCCCTGCTTTCCCTCTTCTCTGACTGTAAGAGCAACTTTTCAGTGTTGGGCTGACACCCTCACCATTTTGCCAGATCCTGTACTAGCCCCAGGAACTGCTGCGTAAAGTAGGAGTGTCTGCTGCCTTTTATGGACTATTAATTCTCATCTGTTCTGCAAAAAACAAACCCAGAAAATAGAATAAGATTTACAGAAGCTGAGATGCCTGCTGTATTTTGTTCCAGAAAAAGTCTAAGCAGGACAACTGCATGACCATACTTATGCTTCTGTCTCAAGTATTAGTTTTAATCCCTTCTGCTGTGTTTTGAAGTGCAATGATTTACCTGACATGTGCCACAAGCTAAGGTCAGTTACCTGCAGTCCAGCAGATTTGTCTGAGTCACTTTCCTCCTGAAATCAAAACTCTAAAAGACTTTCAGCTTAGTGGAACAAATTTGGTGCCTGATCCACCAACAATTTTTTTTTTAGTCAAGCTGTCATGAATGAGATAAGGCTTTGTAAAGGAGAGACTAGAAATGAGAAAGGAAGGAGAATGGCAAAAAGAGAGGAGACCTTTCAGGAAACAACAAGATATATTTAAGTCAAAGGGAAATTTTAGCACAACGAGAAATGGATGGGTCATGAAATCTGGAAACAGGAAGAAAGAAAATCAGAATAGCAAAGAGATGAGGTTCTGAATGCTTTTAGTGTATGAGTAACAGAAGCAATCAACCTTTCTCTTTTTTTTTTTTTTTGGGGGTTTTTTTTGGTGTGGTTTTTTTTTGTTGTTGTTTTTTTTGTTTGGTGTTTTTTTTTTTAATAGTGGAGTTGTTTTTTTTAAAGAGGGAGAAGAGTTTAAGAGACAGTTTATGAAACTCCCTTCCCATAAGTCTGATGCTCTAAGAATGGTGCTTAGTGGCAAGAAAAAAACAAGAGGACAGTCAGAAGTAGGAAGCAGGTATTGTCCTCTTAAATATGAAGAAACAGCTTTGAGGGCTGTCTAGTGTTTCAAGCACAATTGATGTTAATGACTGATTCTGGTATATTTTAAAATGTATATTCTTTACCTGTGAGAGATTCTTCAGCCTCTAGAGCCTCCTTTCCTTTTGAGCAGTAAATTATATGTTCCCAGATCAGTCTGTGTTAGCAATCCGTGTTTGAAATGAGGAGGATCCAGCAGTCACCTTCACTCTGGACAGAAACCTACTGACATAGGCATGTCTTACTTCTAATCTTAGATCAATTCAGTATCACTTACAGAGATGGGGATCCAAGAAATGCACAGTGCATACAATCCAACTTCATATCAAAATGTAAAATTTCATGGGATGTGCTTATTGCTGTAACTATGAGTGGATCTTGTATATTTCAAAGAGGCAGAACCTCCTTATTTTCTTTGACGTTTTTTATTTCCTTCTTGATACCAATGACAGTGAAAACTTCTTTTTTCTCTCTCTCTTCTTTCTTTTCACATACAATTATGTGTTGGGTATTTTGCTACTTCATGAGACCAGGTGCAATGGCCAGGTGCAAGGCCATCCTGCATGATCATACCTTTGTCCCCTTCCCCAAGACAGCTCTCCTCTTGTCTGTCCTCTGTCTCTGTCCCTAGAGCACAGTGGGAATGAAGCTTGCATCTGAAGAAAGGAGTGATTTATGGAAAAATTACAGTGAAATCCACCCACAAAAAAGGCCAAACCCAGGTGTGAGAGCAGCAGGGTATGGTAAGTGCCCTGTGCCAGGCTCCCAGGCTGCCCTGTCCTGAGGCACTGCAGGCAAGGCTGGGCTACAGCCTCCCCCCTCTCCGTGATCTGCCTGCCCCTCATAGCTTGTCCCAAGTGCAATTGGAGGTTACTGGATATGGCCAGGAAATATTCACCAACAGCAAGAACTGTGGCACTGCATGGCAAGTAATTGACTTGGGCACAGATGCAGCTGCACTCAGCAGTGTGTGCAGAGAGGTTCGTGCCATCATGAAGCCAGGTCATGCACTACATCATTCGTGTGCACAGGAAGACATGCAGACTGAGAGACTAATCTCCCACATCCCCCTTCCCAATTACTCATGTTTGAAGTGAAGGATGACCTCGGGGGCACTCTGGAAAGCCCCTTAAATGCATACACCAAAGACTTCAACACAAACCATGTCACATTTCAACGGAGGTTCCACAGCAAGGTCCATGAGGAAGCGCTGTAGGGTTGTATGACTCCCAGTTGTTGTTTCCTTGAGGAGGAACTGGACCTGATTTTGATCCACACAAATCTTAGGCTTCATCAGAAATACTTGTTATTATTTGGTTTCCAGCTTTCGAAATATACCATCTGATTACACAAAGTTGTCATCTGTAATGTTGTGTTTCTTCATTCTCATCCTTGTCTTCTTACTATGCATCCCCGTTCCTGACAGCAAAAGTTATGCTTAAGAATCCAGGGGAATAAGTGTCTCTAAATGAGAGAGACATTTAAATTTAAATTACTATTTAAATTACTTGAAATTTATTTCTCATGATTAATTCTTAAGGAAAAAAGAACACAGCTTCCCCAAACACTGGGAAAAATCAGACTTGTCAATTTAACTTCACTAAAGGGAAAAGACTCTGAAACTCCTTTAAGGAATCAAATAGGGAACACTTGGAAAAGCAGAGCTTGATTAAAGACAGCTAACATCAATTCAGGGAAAGGAGATCATGCCTAACTAATTTGTTGGAATTCTTTGAGGAAATTACTGCCCTGGTAAGGAAGGGGAAAGGATATTATAGACTCCGTTTTTCAGAAGGCATTTGACAACATTCTCCACTGTTGGTTAAAATGTCTAAGGTCTGAAGTCATGGAATAGAAGGACAATGAGCATATTGGACTGAAAACTGGCAAAAGAGAAGGAAAGAAAGGGTAACTATGAATGGGAGCCTTTCATTTTAAGGAGGGGGATGTAAGAAGGATCAGAGAAGAAACCACATTTGGAGTTTGAAAACAAGACTTCCTAAGGTTAATGAAGACACTCCTGAAGCTTGGGAAATACTATTAATAATGAGGAACCATGCAGACAGATTGAGAAAGAAATGGTTTGTTTTATCACAGTATCTTGGAGAGCAGGTAGAAAGAGGAAGACTTTCCTGACTGCTCTGCTAAAATAAATCTCGCAAATCTTGAGTGGTAATATTTGTTAAATTCCACAGACACAGAAAAAACCACAGAATTTCACACTGCAGATACTAAAGATGACCCACCTTTCCCTTCTTCACGTTAATGATTGCTCTGAGGCACTTGAGTTTTGCATTATGAAGAGTGATCTTACCATGTGCAATTGCATGCAAGTATTATTTTTTAGGGTCTTCTTGTAAGGCAGAGACTCCACTTCAGGTTCATCTTATCTCATTAAATAGCATAGGAAAAATGATTCTGCTTTTGAGTCTTTAATCTGGGAAAAAACAACTGCTGCTAACTACTGCTAAGGGCTTCTTAGTTATTATGGGCAGGAGCACTTCACTCTCCTGATTACACTGTGCTTGGACAGGAAGCAATAGCTGAAGTGTTGCGATTACAAAACTGCTTCTGATGGCTTTAATGTACATGGGAGAATGTACCTTCTTCTATCTGTGAAAGCTTTAAGTAAGGAAGTTTTTGTCATACACAGAGAATTTATTTCATTAATAGAATCTTACAAGCCTCCATTTTTCTACAGAAATTGATTTAGTGTGTGCCCTTGGAAGGAGCATTGTTTTCCTCTGTTTCCTCTCTTTCCTCTTCAAAGTACAAAAGACACTAGTGAATTTTGCTTTGTTTGGTTTGGTTTTTTATATACTTATCTGACCAGAAGGAAGCAGGATATGCAGCAGTGGAACTACACCAGGAAAATACATAAATTCATCAGCATGTCTTACTGTTTGTCTTCTTGGGCAGATCTTTTTCCTCTTGTCTGCATCTGTCTGGGGATATTTATATATGTGTAGGATGGAATTTGTCACCAAAAGAAGTATTTCCCTGCTCTTCCCCTCCCTCCCTGGCTCCAATTCTCACTTGTTTGAAGCACTGAACACTCCTGACTCCTGCCACTCTAGTGGCTGCATGATAATTTTTAGTACCTTTGTATTTTTTGTGTTTTCTCATTTTCAGAAATAGTCCTTTCATTCTTCCCTCTGATTTGAAGCATAATTAACTTCCACAAGCTCCAAAATGACCCTTCTGTCTTGCACACGAAAACAGTTTTCATTGTCACTCAGATCAGAAACAGCGGAAGTCAGAAGCATGACCCTTTTTGACGCCAAAATACAGCTTTTTTTTTTTTTTGCCTTTTTTTTTTTTTTTTTTTTTTTGCAATACAGTGGATCTCTCAGTGTTGGGTCCCTTATAGGCCAAAGAAAGTACCACATGTAGGAAATAAATTGCTACAACCAATTCAGTAGTATCAGAAAATAGAAATAGAATACACATATTTTATTTTAACTCTGGACCTTTTGCTGATAGTACAAAAGCTAGCCTAGAGAAATTCTCAACATTAAGCCTGTAATCTTTGAAACACCATCTTGCCTCAGTCTTTCCTCTTACATTAATTTTCTTCTGATGCTTTTTTGGCAGCCTTTGTAGTACTTTCCCCTGATACGATACTGCAACTCCAAGCATCTTCTGGGGCGGAGGAAAACTTTTCAACAACACTTCTAATCTACTCTAAGCAGATCTCCCTAAGCTATTTCTTTCTAATTTCTGCTTTGTCAAAAGGTCTCTTCTCCATGCCCTTGGGCTGATTATTAATAGACATGATAACAAATGTATAATCCTACTCTAATTATTTTTTATTTTCAGGCAAGGGAGGGGGAGAGAATTGTGCATTTTTGAATATTAACTCTTGTCCCTCCTCTTATCTGGTTAATTGGACTGTGGCAATGTCTGACTGGATATCCTGCCCAGAGGTGATTTAAAAATGGCAAATGTCAAGAATATTTTTTTACTTAATGCTGGAATGTCAGCCTTCTCATATAAATTATCGTGGTTGCTCTTGTCTCAGTGACATAGGTATTTCTTTAGCATATGTTCTTGGATAAACATCTACACAGCTATAAGAATTAGGACTATGTGATTTCACTACAACAAAGAAAATAATCTTCTACCAGCCTTATCGCTCTGGCCCTGTAAAAGCCCATTGGTAGCTGGCCAGTTTTAAAGATGTCACCATCATGCTTACTTCTTGCAATTAGCTCTAAAAGAGCTCTGCCTGGAATCTTTTCAAAACAAATCTTGGAAAGTGCACAGAGAAATGCTTTCTTTCTGAGGCCCACTAAGTCCTCCTAACTACACAGCTGCCAATTGCACCTACAGGGTTCTTGCACTTTTTTTTCCCTTTTTCTCCCTCATTTTCCGTACCATTTGTCCTAGCCTAGAAGCGCTCACCTCTGTCCATCTGAGCCTCAGCTGTGAGATGCAGGACAGGGAAGAGGCAATTTTGGGACAGGGGCTGGCATGGGGCAAGCCGTTGTTCCCTCAGCTCAGGGTGCTCTGCAAGGATTAGTGCCTAAGGTGTTGACAACCTGTAAAAGTCGAAGTTCTTGAGCTGAGCAAACTAATAAGCAGTGAACATGGAAAGACAAAACAAGAAAGAAGGAGTCGTGATTAAAGAGGTGGCAAGGCCACTTTTGTAATGAGGGTATCATCAGTCAGGAAAGATTTTTCATTGTGGGAGAGGCCATTTCTTGGCTCTCTGGAGGTCAGATAGCAAAAGGATGATCTAGTCTTTCAGGGCAGTGGCCTTGGAAGGGATTCCTGTATGATGAGGACCCAAGGGCAGTGGATAAGAGCAAGTACTTTCATGGGCCTTTAGGCATGGCTGTTGCTTGAACTCAGAAAAGCTTCAGCTCTCCTGACACAGGCAGAGGGCAGGAACCAGGGCTCTCCAGGTCTGACAGCAGACAGAAAACTGACATTGAAACAGTAACTGTGGCAGGATTCAAAGACACAGGTTTGATTTCTCCTGTCAGAGGTCATTGCTAAATAATTTGGCAGCTTTTAGTTTAATTGCACCAAGAAGTATTTTTTACAATTTTGGTATCTTTCGTGACGCTAGATGTAGTTTGTTTGTTGCTGTCAGGGTACCTCTTCTTCAGCAAAGGATGTCCGTATCTCTCGTTTCAGGTTTGTATGGTTTCTTGGATTTGTTTCAAACTCAACAAGGAGCAAAACGTTGCAGTGACTCAAAGGCGATCACACAGGTAGATTTTGCTTGGAGTGGAGAAGGTGACTGCATTGTGCTTGGTCAAGCAGGACAGTTCTTGGCACTGCCAGAGTACATCATGTTATCCCAGCTCTTGTGGATGTGGTCCATTTATTATTTTGCCTGTATTCAATAAACTTCTGTTAATCCTGTCCAAATAAATTCAGAGAGCTTTGAGTGCAATGTAATATTAGATAGATACAGAGCATTCCCTTTTTCATCAGGGAATCTGAGAGCTCTTTGTTATGATTTCAGAGAATTAAAGCTTCACAGTATTTCTAAATTATACCTGGAGGAATTATTTCCCTTAAACTGAGTGAGCAGAAAGATGGATGTCCCTTCCTCATGCTAGGGTTGGGATAATGGACCCAGTGACTTGGCAGCTGGGGCTCCAATAAGAGTCTCCTTGTTCTCGTGTCCACTGGCTCTCCAGTGGCGACTGGCCCTGGGCACCCTCTGATGTGCCCTGAGAGATGCAGAGTGTACTTGAGAGCACCAGTCAAAACCTGGAAAAGGGATCTGGAAAGAAATAGGCGACACTAACAAAATGGTAGGAGCTGCTGTATTTTGTGGGTTGTTTTAAATAAAGAATCCATTTTAATCCTACTGGCTTCTTGCCTGCTTGCTTCATTCAAAATAAAACACACACTCCAGAAAATTATTTTACACAGCCCAGCCAAGTTTCTGGTAAAGGCTCCAGACATCCATAATTCATGAGCAAGGAAGGGTGTGGATATTTTGTGGGAACCAGATCCTCTGTGAACAAGATAATTTTCATTTGCTGATTATGTTGTGTAAACAATATGCTTTTAGGATTCAGAGGTACAGAACTGTGCATCTAGCAAAGTCGAATTGTTGATTTATATGCTGGAAGCAAAATAATTAACCCGAAGCCTCTGAGTTAACAACAAATATTAGAAGGAGAAGTATGTTGTCCTTCAAAGGTTGCTTCACCAAGTTTTAATTTCTGCTACATATCTTTTAGGTGTTGAACAATCCAGATGCTGTTCAGCTTGCAAAATACTTGCATTTTCATTACTGTGGATGCTATGGCAAGGATTGAGTGTTTTAAACCATTCAGAATATTTGTAGCTGAGAAATGGCAGTAAATAAATTGAAATGTCTGACCAATTTATGCTTGACAGAATGGTATTATGAAAAGGACACAGTGGATAGCCACCGGTTTTCCTCATGCTCATGGGTTTTGATTCCATATGCTAAAACCTTATCCCAAAGATACATAAATGATACAAAAAATCCCTATAAGCCCTAGAACATGATAGATCTTTTTATTGCATGTAACTGGTTCTCAAGAGCATAACTAATTGCCAAGCATGGTTGTCAAGTGTGTTGCATTTATACTTTCAAAGCTCTACATGTTGGATCCACAAAAGCACTTCAATACGATTTTTTTTTCCTAACTCTGCTAGGCATTTAAATATCAAAACATGCTTCCCAAAGCTTATTTCCCAGCTCTCACCTAAACATAAAGATGTCAGGATCTGTGACCACTGAAACTGCCCTTCATGTCTCTCCTGCCATTCTCAGAGGATGCCTCCAACATGTACAACTGAAGGTCCTTCTCCACAAAGCTGCATCCCATCAGGTCAGACCCCAGCCTATGTTGATGCAGGGTTTTATTCTTTCCCAGGTGTAGGATCTGCATTTGACTTTGATGAATTTCAGATGGCTTTTCTCTGCCCATCTCTCCAGCCTGTCAAGATCCTTCTGGAGGGCTCACAGCACTCTGGGGTATTGGCCAGTCCTCCCAGCTCTGTGTTGTCCATGAACTTGCTGCTGCTGAGGAGGCCTCTGCTCCTTCACCCAAGCCATTAATGAATGAGTTAAACAGCACTGGGCCCAGTTTTGAACCTTGGGGGACACCACTTGTGACTGGCCTCCAACCAGACCCTGTGCCACTGATTGCAACCATCTGGGATCTGCTGTTCAGCCAGTTCTCAATCCACCTCACTGTGCACTCATCCAGTCCACGTTTCCTGAGTTCGCCTATAAGGATATTTTGGGAGACGCTGTCAAAAGCCTTGCTGAAGTCGAGGTAGACAATACTCACTGCTCTCCCCTCATCCATTCAGGAGCTGTTTCATTGTAGAAGGTCACCAGGCTGGTCAAATGTAGTTTACCTTGAGTGAATCTGTGCTCACTGCTCCTGATCACTTTCTTGTCATTCCTGTGGGTAGAGATGGTTTCCAGAATGAAGGATTCTATAACCTTTCCATAACCTTTCCAGGGATTCAGGTGAGGCTGACTGGCCAGCAGTTCCCTGAGTCTTCCTTCTTGCCCCTTTTGAAGACCAGGGTGACATTTGCTTTCTTCCAGTCCTCAGGCACCTCTCCTGATCTCCATGACATTCCAAAGATGTTGTGAGTGGCCTCACTATGGTGTTCACCAGCTCTTTCAGCACTCATGGATATATCCTGTCAGGGCCTGTAGATATTGAGCTTGCCTGGGTGTTCCCTAAGCCAGTCCTCCTTGACCAAGGGTAAGTCATCACCTTGTGGTGGTTTAAGAAGACTGTGAACCTCTGTCCTTAGACCTCAACACCTTTTTTTCTAGAAGCTTTATCCAGACAGAGGCCACTCCACCTTAAGGAAACGTATGAAATGGAGCAATAGACTTGATTAGTTCCTGGGCCCTTATAGAGACTAACCATGACAGAAGGCAAAGATTTTTTGGGCATCACCTGGTTTATTGTGAATAACCACAGTGCATAGCTTGCTGTGGTGAAAGAGACCATGACAGGCTGCCAGTTTTGTTGGACTTCTACACTTTTAGCTTCCCTTGTATCCTTGGGGACACTGGGGAGATTACAGCAGAACTCCTTGACTACCATCCTAAGAAACCAAAGGACAGTAGGAAGAGTGAGGCTGTGGGAGATGACATCTGAGCTCCAAAGGAGGGTAGCATCAAACTGGGATCTCACTGTGCAGTGGCTTCCTTGGCCAATGAAGGGCATGTGGCAAGGTGCATTTATGCCCACAAGGACCCTGTATCTTACAGCAAGAGATTTATACTTCTCCCATGGTGTGGAGGCTTCCCTTCCTCTTTCATGGTAGGACAAGCAGTAAAAGCTACCTGAGCAAGGAGAACTAGAGTGTTCAGAAAAACACATTTATGATGGGACCTTTCAGAGTTCAGCATTTTTAGAGCTGGATGTGCAGAAAAATCATTAAACAGGGACAAATACAGCCATGTATGAAAGGTGTATTTTCTATACAACCAGCATTAGGAGCTCTGTGGCTGGGACTTAAGGATATTAGAACCACATGACAAGACTAAACTACTTCTGTAAGAGTCAACAGCCATTTATTCAAACAGAACAAGAAAATTAGCTGCAGCTCTCTCCAGTCTGAAGCCATTGTATTCACCAGCAAACTCCTGAGTGAGGGAGATAAATTGAAACAGAAAAGAGACCAAGGGAAAAAAATCCTATACCTTACACAGACATGCATATTGAGCAGAAGTGGAGATTTAAATCATGCTTGATGTCTGTGGTGCTTTATTACACACTGGCTAATGGGAAAATGAAAGAAATAAGGTGCCCGATTCATTGGCCCAGCTGCAAGTAAAGGACTTCCCCACACCTGAGGGAACAGGAAATTCATTTTTAAGACTGCATTGGAGATCATTCAGCTGGTTTTAACCCCAGTCCTTTGGGTATTTAAACTGCTCCTAGACTGGACATTAGAGCTTTTAAGGAACAGACAAATCTCAAATTTTCAGGCAGCAGACAAAAAGTGTCTGAATTTTCACAAGATAGGGATATGTGCTGTACTTGGAAATATGTGTATGCTGGCACCAAGGTGAAATACATCTGCACAAATTGGAAAATTGTATGGAGTGATCTATTTTGCATTCAGAAGTGTGAAATTTCCAGCTTATATGAGTATGCTTGATAAGTGTGTTGCAGAGGTTTGGGACAAAGAGCTGTGCACAGCACCAGTGTACAGGGTCAGAAGTAGGAAGTTGGCTCTCAACCCTTGTGGCTTGGCCTGACCTTGAGCTGACTTGACCCTCATGAAACTCAGGATGTTGTTGTTATCAATTGTCAGAGGTCTGCCACTGGCAATTGATAATCTGTGCCCTACATGGGGGCAGGTGTTGAGGCTGGGAGTAGAGGCTTGGCCAGAATTACATGCAGAAGGGAGCCAGGGTGCCTGGATGTGACCACTTGCTTCAAATATTTGCTTCAGTCTCAGTTTCTCCAGCTCTCACTTTTATAGCACAAATCCCCAAAGTCCCTGCTCCATATTTATTCCTTCCTTGGCAAAACCATGATCAAATTAGTGGAAGTTTTGACTAAGGAGAAGTCAAATTTATACGCTGGTCTTTGGCCACCTGAGGATATATATGTGCTGGTGTGAGGAAGGGGAGGGGGGAAAGGGGACAAAAGGATCATTCATGGTTACTCCCAGCCTTGGACCCACACTCCTACAAGGAGACTGGTCCTGCCAGCAGCCTCCATGTCATTGTGAGCACAGACACACAGACTACCCTGAACCCAGCAGCCTCAGTGGTTTGGCCAAGATGATTGACACAGACGTGGTGTCAAGGTCTATCTGTCTGAAACCAATCCTCTCCATCACCATACAAAGGGGGTGGCTCTGGAGGCAGCCACCTTCCCAAAGCTACTTCCTGATGTTTCCCTGTCTTGTAACACCACGTACATGTCACAGCCTTCAAAGAATGAGACTGTCACAGGGTATCACCCTATGGCTACTGATGGTCCAGCCTCACAGGCCAGCCCCACATCAGATGCCTGCCAGCCATCTCTCACACCCAAAGCTGGCTCTGTCAGTACCAACCATCTGAGTGTAATAAAGGCTTAAAACCTCCATGGCAGGCCCTGTGGCACAGTGGTCATATCCCCTGTCAAGTGAAATTGAAAGAGAAACAAGGAAAAAGTCTCTTCTGTCTGAGTTTAAGCCACATTTCCTCAGGAGGAGCATGGCCATTGAGGCAAAGAAGTCATTCATAAGCTGAAATTCTGCATGCAACCAAAATCTGTGTTTTTTAATCCTGAGAGCCAAAGGTTTCTAAGAAGTACATTAAAAGTGATGAAGCAAAGCGTGTTCATACGCGATGCAGCCATCTACACATGCGCCGTTTCTAAAGCGGCTTGCACATCTGCTGGAAAACATTTGTGAATGAATCTGCAGATTGCAATGAGCTAAATGAACTCCCAGCCTTTGTTGGCGTGAGGCTGGGCTGCTTGGGGCTGGCTGTAAGAAAGGCTTTGTGCATTGAGCTGTGCTTGGGCCAGCCGATGGATCCCAGCATTCCCAGTATCGTGGCAAGCAGTGCACCACTTGCATCAACCTGTACAGCACTCTGATGGGTCCCAATACACAACTCTCACACAAATATTTCAACATGTTTGGAGACAAAATCTAGTCAATATATGAAGTCATTTCACCATAGCGTGTAGCCAATAGGAAAAAAAATCCTACTAACTTACTTTTGGAGGTCAAAAATAGCATGTGTGTGTGTGTGCGTGTATGTAAGATCAGTAAAAACAGAAATGAGAAAGACAGAAGCAAGGGTATATGCTTTTTGCACTTCTGACCCACCTGGAGCTGTCCTCAGCTGGGGGGACGGGGCGGGGCTGAGTTTCCTTTTCCTTGGACAAGCGCCCTTTCTTTAGTGGGATTGGATCAGGGACAGAGGGCTTGTCTGGTCAGTCCCCCAGCTGCACCCCTCTTCTCTCCATGGCACAAAGCACAAGCTCATGTACCTCTTCACAGGGGTGGCCCAGCATGGAAATGTACCCACTGAGTGCTTAAAAATAAGCCAAAGCAAGAAAATGACTACCAGGGTGCTGGGAGTAGTGGCACGGTGTCAGTGGGGTGTCTGCATGCGCAGGTGTGCCATCACTTGTGATCCATAGAGCAGAAGCACAGCTCACTTCTGGGGTGCCCTGGCACCCTGACCTGCATGCTGCATGCGGAAGCAGCTGGGGCAGGCCCATGGCTCCACCAGCAGCCAATATCTTCCTGTGGGAATAGCACAGAGTCATCCATGCAATAAATTTCCTGGAGGAAGATTACACTTTTTGGCAGCCTAGTTTTTGATATTGCATCTACCCTGCAGCACTCTGCTTTCACTTACTGTGTGCAGTGTGTGATGTGGATTTTCATATAACATTGGTGCACTCAGTTCTGGAGTTGTGCAGCACCAGATGCTGCCCATGGGCCCTCACATCTGGTGGAGGTATAGTGGCGAGGTCTGCAGGGGCTGCTTTCCCACAGATGCACACAAGCTCTCGCAGGGTGTGAGACTGCTCCTAAGGTCAAGATTGTTTTATGAGCCACCTCTTGATCCCATCTGTAACCCTCCAGCCCTCACTGCAGCGTTCAGGTTCGTTCATGACTAAAATAATACTGAAGTAATATTGCTGTGTTTATTCCTGCCTTTAATGTGATGACTGTCTGCATGTGTAATGGCACCCAGAGTGTTTCTCTGATCTCAGGGCTCTGCAAATATTTAAGCCAACAAGGGGAATAAAATATTTTCCTTATCAAAAGCTTGCCTTTCTCATGAATTGTGCTGGTGTGTTAAAGGGAGACATGAAAAACCTTCCTTTTTCTGGTTTCTGTCTGCTCTTCACCCCACTCCTTCTGTCAGCCCCTTTCCCCCCTTCTTTCCCCCTCCCCATCTTCCTGTCCTCACTTCAGCCTCCCAGCCCTATCCAGCCTCATGTCTCCTTCTCCATGAAGTAGGGAGGCATGGGGAAGATGTCCTGGCTCCTGTTCTGACACATTCCTCAGTCAGCCAGTGTACAAAAGCTGTGTGGATCCTTCCACCCACGTACCACAGGTTTTCTCCAAACCTGTGGGCAGTAGGACTGCCAAACTTTGGCTACAGGTTAGGGAGGGAAGGGAAGGGTCATCTGATGCTGTCCTCCCCTGTCACTACTCAGAACAGTGGTGTCAACTCTGCAGCAAATATCTACTCCTGGGAAGGTAAGAGAAAGCTGATGCTCAACTGTGGCTTTTTATTCATCTTTCAAAGTCCACGTTGTGAATGCCAAACCCTTGTGCTGCATGGAAAAATGAGAAAAAAGGACCTGTGCCCCTGCCCAGACCTCTTAGATGAGCTTAGATTTCTAGGCTCCAGCTCATGTGAGCAGTGTGCAAGTTTTCAGTGTATAGCCACAATGCATTTCAGACGAGGCATATTTATGCTGCTGTACAAAGTGCATTCAGTCATTCCATCATTTAACAGGCAGAACTAACGGATTGCTGTTGTCTTTCATTAACAGAGGGTAAAGGCTGTGTTGAGGTCTGTAATCTTTGACTGCAAATTATTTATACCAAGCATGATATGGGGAAAGGGACCACTGCAGGAAGGGTGGAAAAATTTGCTTCTCCCCTAAAAGGCTGGCAGGTCTGTGAATTTTAATTTTGCAAATTAACTGTAGGAGGAAGTCACAGAGTTTTTCTACACTAAAGTCAGGAGCATATGGGGACAATCCCCTGGACAGCATAGGGTGATTTTGCATCACTGCTGATGTGACAGTTTTTTATTTCAGGTCCTGCATGAAGAGCTTTCTCACCTGCTGGAATAGCAGAATTTTACCAGCTGCATCTTCTCAGAAACACACATCCCACCAAAATGACAACAATAGATGTTAAAATCCCCAACTGTTACTATAATTTCTCTGTTATACAAAAGGCCTACCAAATGTGATATTTGTATGCACTTTAAAGATTGAGATGTGAATAAAGATTTGGAAGGTTTCTACATGAGAAAAGAGGTGAACTCTGGTTTTTCAAAGTGACTTGGCAGCTGAATTCCTCTGATTTCCAGTGAGACATTTGAACAGCCTTGAGGCTGAGACTTGGAAGTTCAGCTGTTCTTATGCAAACCTCATCTACCTCATGCCTCCGCAATGGCACATTGAGCCAGACCCTCTCCACAGTAACCAAAGCAGCTCTGGTGAATTTCATCTACCGGCTGTGCTGGGCAAATTGCAACCTCCTGTAGAGCAGCTGTAAGATACAGCTCAGGAAAGAAGACTCTGGAGAGTTTCTCCTTTCTCAGCTCCTTTACAATTCTGGGGAACCTCCAGAACAGGACAAAGATCCTCTTTCAATGAGAGAATGGTATGCTGACCCAGACCACCTCAGCACAGACAAACTGAGGGGCTGGATTTTGTCTCCCTCCCCTAGCTCTTGGCCATGTGCTAATGTGCTAGCTTCCTTCCACATTTCTCCCTAGTGGATATTTCATGTGAGATTTACTATCTCCTTTTAGCTATGTACTGAGGCTCCATTTTCCTGAGGAATTTCCAAGGAAATTTGAAGTAATATTGGTGAATTCCCTTAATGCATTATTCTCTTGCACATGGAAATTCTTGGAGTCTCAGGCAGGTCAAGCTTTCCAAGGTTTGCTTGCTTCTGGTGACCTATTTCAGGTTTTGTCAGAGAGACTGAAGTTTCCTTCCCTCCCTGACAATGGCAACATGGGTAGCTAATCTTTGGGGAAATACCTTTGATACTTTTTTCAGTTCCTTGTGCTGTTGTTTAGTCTCTCCGGCAGTCAACACCACAGCCTGAGTCTTACTGTTAAATCCATCCAGATTGCAAGCATAGTGCTGCTACTCCTTTGCTGTGCTAGCATCTTTCAAAACTTCCCCAAAACTTCCTTTCTGTTGTAGACTGTCGGCAGTAGAGGAAATCTCTAACTGCTGCTGCTCATACAGAGAGTTTGGAAGTCTCCATAAAATACTGCTGTTGATTCTTTATGGGGCTGAATCTTGGCCTTGAGTGCCTGTGTATGCATGTCTCATGTTTACTGCAGGGAAAACCATCTGACAGTAAAAGGTACGAATGGTGTGAAAACAGATCTTCAGTAAGTGAAGCTTCAGCATAGAGATTTTTCTTCAGGACGGTAAAATACTTCACAGGGTAGAAGCAAAATGCATGTGGGTGCATTGCTGTGTCCTTTTTGGGAAGCACATTCAAGGCAGCATCCATTTGCAAACAGAATTCTTATAGGAAGGCAGAAAAAACAGAGTCAGAGGCTCATTTGGTGAAAACTGTCCCCGTTCCAACAAAAGCAGTGTTGGTTTACACCATCTGACAAAGACAAGCTAGATGCTGGAGAAACCGCATACATGCCTTCTAAAGGGGGATACCCTTGCCTTCTTGGGGCTTGGTTCATATCAGGAATCTCCCTAAATTCCACTCACATGGAGGAAATAATTCAAAACTCATTATTTCTTTAATCAGACACTAAAATCCTTGTTTATTTAAAGCTCTGCAGAGATAATCGGAAGTAATCATCCTGTGTAATACAAATAAAGACATTCCTCCCTTAAGAGTAGGAGCAGATCTGAACCAGTTGTTCTCCAACTGAACTCAGCTGGACTAAGATGAGTTTTCTGTACTTGTAGTGATTGTTATTCTGTCACTAAAGGGATAATGGGAGGAGATACTCTGTTTTACAAGGCAATAATTGTATTTGCGGGAAATGAAACATTCTGAGTCTGAGTCATTAATTGTATTTACAATGGAATGAACCACGAGGAAGAGGTCTGAGTCATTTATCTCAGCAAAAGGGGTGGGTTATTCCTGCAGATGAGGCATTCTTTCTATTCTAAGGGAAGGGAAACTAAAACATGTATTATCAATAAAAACTATAGTCACTCCTTCCAATCATGTTCTACCCTCAGATGCATCTCTCTTGGCTTAACCTGTACATGTTTCCACTCCTTAACAAAAACGAGGAACCTCTCCAGCAGCTCTCCCAGTTGCATCCTCTGCACATTCCTGCTTTAACCAACTGTTGCACAGAATGAACATAATCTTTCCTTCCTTTTCCCTTTGTACTCATAGCTGTCAAAAGCCAAGCTGAGCTGGCAGCTTCAGTGCTGTGTGACCATAGCACCCAAGATACCCAGGAGAGCACTAATTTGTTCACAACTCTGGCTGACACTTGAGGGAGGAAGAGAAGGTTAGATCAGATGGAGCCAACATTTGTATAAGTAAACATGGGAAAATTCAGACTAATTTGTGGTTCCAGAGATATACAGAGAGACACCAGGGAGACATATTTGAAGGCCCATAGGGAAGGCTGTCCTCTTCACAAATACTGCCATTGCTAATGATGCTGCAGTATCATCTTGGAAACAGTAGCATTTCAGCTGTTACCCCAGAAAAATGGGATATGTATTTCTTAAGGAGATAAAATACCTCAGAAGTAAACACAGAGAGAGAGAGAGAGAGATTACAGAAAAGTGCAAAATAAAAAGCTGATACAAACCTTTATGAGGAAAGGCGAATCTTCCATTGGAAAATTTATTTTAGTAGAATCAAATAATCATACCATCATCTGCAATATCTGAAAATGGTTGAAAGTACAGGAGACATGCCACCACTGTGGTTCAGATAATCCATGGACAACAAGGATGTAGAAACCATTTTCCGTCTCTGCTGCATCTATAGAAGATGACCTGCATCACAATGTAGTACATACATGGTCACATCTCTCTTCTTCTATTTAGATTGTAGTTGATACCATGCACTTACATTTCACACACTAAGTAACACATTTGTCAAAGAGCCCTGAAGGAAAGATACTGTAAATCATCATCTTAATTAGCTTAAGTTCTGCAATGGAAAGCGGGAAAACTTATGTACATTATATTGGTACCTCTTTTAACAGATTCATGGAGATTCCCTTTGGCACTGATGCCTTAAGTTTTAGCTTTCATACTTTTCAGATTCTGTACTGCCTTAGTGTGTGACTCTGAACTACATACACAGTGTTAGCAAGGTCTCTTCACAGTTTAGTTAGACAAAACAATCCTTTTCCAGCCCAAGAACCAAGGACAGGGTTGCAGCTTCGGGCCCAAAAAGTGTAAACAACAGCAAATTGAGGAGAACAATCTGGGAGGATTGTTGGGGTGCTTTAGTTCAGCACTAGGACCTTTCTACCATTGTCTCATTTTCTAGTTCTATACTCCCAGTTCTGTGTTTAGTCAGGTTCAGTTATCTGTCAATCATTTCCCTCCTTGCTTTGTTCAGAGAAGTTGATGAGTCATGCTAGCTTGCACCTTTTACCATCTATCAGTCAAATATCCTCTCCTCCTCCCCTCCAGAGAGTTCTGCAGGTTTTACATCCTGATTGGTGGGTAGTTGGGTTTCCCCTCCCTTGTTCCTCCCCAGTTGAGCCATCCCTCTTTTCCTTATTGGTTGTTCTCTTTCTCCTCCCCTTTCTCCTCCCCCAGTTAAAAGCGGCAGACCCAAGGGGCGCGGTGCTCTTCTGGGCGAGCTCCCCTCTGGGATTGTTCTGTCGCTTGGGTGTACCCCTGAGTGCATAGAATAAAACCAGACTTTGCTCCCCTTAAGAGTCCCCTCTTCCTTCGCACCGCGTCGCCGTGAGTGACAAGCCTTTTTCCGGTCCGACCTCAGGCACGAACCCTTATCAGTGCCGCCCAGCCTCAGCAGGGACGCCGAGCGCTGTGGTGGTGCTTTCTGCTCTGTGACCTCCTAGCCGGGTGGTCAGCCAACAGGCAGACCGAGGAACAGCGGCAGAGGATGGGACTTCATAACCTGAAGCTGTAATTGGACAATTGACCCCAATATGTAAATGGACCAAAACTTATAAAAGTGCCAAAACTTGTGATCAGTTGTTCGTCATGGATCCATCCAGGGTACTTGTACTGCCCAGGGTGTATCCTTTACAGGCATTTTAATAAATGCCTACTTTATTCCTTAAACACTGTCTAGCCTCTGTTCCAGGTAGCCTCTCTAGGCATCAGCACCACAACTGGAAGGAGGAGACATCAGTGATGCACTTGTTCATCTTGCCTGATGGTGGTGGGCAAGTGGTAGGGAGATGCTGGAGAGCAGCACTGCGGAAAGGGACCTGGGTGTCCAGGTCAATGGCAAGTTGAACACGAGGCGGCAGTGCCCTGGCAGCCAGGAGGGCCACCCATGTCCTGGGGTGCATCAGGCACAGCACTGCCAGCCAGGGTGAGGGGGGGATTGTCCTGCTCTGCTCTGCATTGGTGTGGCCTCATATTGAGTGCAGTTTTGGGAGCCACAAAATAAAAAAGGCATTAAGATATTGGAGAGTGTCCAAAGGAGGCCCATGAGGATGGTGAAGGGTCTGGAGGAGAAGCTGTATGAGGAGCCACTGAGGTCACTTGGTGTGTTCATCCTGGATACTGAGGGGAGACCTTATTGTGGTCTTGAATTTCCTCACAAGGAAAGGCAGAGGGCCAGGTACCGATCTCTTCATTCCTGTGACCAGGAACAGAATTCAAGGAAACAGTATGAAGCTGAGTCAGGGGAGGTTTAGGCTGGATATCAGGAAAAGGTTCTTCACCCACAGGGTGGTTGGGGACTGGAACCGGCTCCCCAGGGAAGGGGTCACAGCCCCAAGCCTGACAGAGTTCAAGAAGTTTGGACAATTCTTTTGGGGACATGGTGTGATTCTTGGGGTTTCCTGCACAGGGCCAGGAGTTGGACTCGATGACCCTGATGGGTCCCTTCCAAGTTGATTATTCTGTGATTCTATGTCTGCATCAGACATCACATGGAGCAGTAGGAGCAGCTCTGTAATGCAAAGCCATGTGTGCACAGGGCCTGACATCCCCATCTTTTATTTTGGACTAACTCTAGTCTACTCCTCTGAACTGAATGCCCATCAGCAGCTGGAGCACATTTGATGGTCCTCTGGAGATAATTTCCTGGCTTAGTTTCATCCAAAAGGAATTCAGTGTGCGTACTCTGAGAGAACAATACAAAGCATGTAAAACTGTGGCAATTAAGAGATTCACTTCAGAAGTAGTATCTAGATCCAGCTTGAAACATTGATGTAGCTGCAAACCAGGAAACCAGCCTCCCTGTATAAATTTCATCTCCAAGAACCTCTCCTGTAGTTTTTCTGAAAAGCAAAACCTGATAATAACCTCTGAAAGGCAAATGTGCCTGCAACATTTTGGTTTGGAGTCATGAAGAAAGCAGGAGTTTCTCAAGAACTTTGCATCACCTTTTCCCCTTTGCTTCATACAGATTAACATGCAATCAGCCTGAACATCCTGACCCCAGCAATGCAAAAGGGAATAACAGCAATGTGTGCCTTTACAAAGATGAATAATACAATCTTGCACATGTTACCTAAAATTCAGATATTCACAAGCAACTTGCACTATTGCACATACATGGGGTTTACTTATCTGGTGGTCTCAAAGGACCTGAAAACAAAAAGAAGGGTTTCCCAATTAAGCATCGTGTACTGAAATATCAGCGATGCTAGCTAGCGCTACGTTCAGTAGGAGAGTTCATTTACAGATCCTATGTAAATTTTGGGATGATTGGCTCATTTTATGTCAAGTACTTGCATCCATTCTCCATATACTGCCATCTCCAATTTAACACTGTTGCAGAATTATCTATGGCATACATGGGGAAGAGCACAATGCACAGGTGGCTGTGCAGCCGGTAAGCTATGTAGGCTGTTCATGACATTATATATTGCCTACATTATATATACAAGTATGGAGTATGCCATCACTTCACCACCCAACAAAATCCTGGCCCACAATTATTGCTTGCTTCTTACTGCATCTTTAAAGAAAGCCTTTCTATAAGCCCACTACACTTTGCCCATGCTATAGAAAGTTGTTCCTTAAGTTGATCAGGAGCAGTGAGCACGGATTCACTCAAGGTAAACCATGTTTGACCAGCCTGGTGACCCTCTACAATGAAACAGCTCCTGAATGGATGAGGGGAGAGCAGTGAGTATTGTCTACCTCGACTTCAGCAAGGCTTTTGACAGCGTCTCTCAAAATATCCTTATAGGCAAACTCAGGAAATGTGGACTGGATGAGTGCACAGTGAGGTGGATTGAGAACTGGCTGAACAGCAGATCCCAGATGGTTGCAATCAGTGGCACAGGGTCTGGTTGGAAGCCAGTCACAAGTGGTGTCCCCCAAGGTTCAAAACTGGGCCCAGTGCTGTTTAACTCATTCATTAATGGCTTGGGTGAAGGAGCAGAGGCCTCCTCAGCAGCAGCAAGTTCATGGACAACACAGAGCTGGGAGGACTGGCCAATACCCCAGAGTGCTGTGAGCCCTCCAGAAGGATCTTGACAGCTGTTGACACACTGTGTGTAGGGATGAAGTGCAGGCAATGCTCTTCCCTGCTGAGGTGACTCCTGGCAGGCACCTCTCTGACTTTTTAACCTCTGTTCCTTTAAGTGGCAGTCCTGAGGGTAGTACAAGAGGCGTTTCAGGTGTGCAGCCTTCCAGAGCACAAGGGCTCCCTGTTCCTTCCACAGGAGCAGGATTTGTGAAGAATGGTATGTAGGGGGCCTCAGCAAATTTTCTTTCCTTTAGGGCCTCCCTCTGCTTGCAGGTTTTTTTTCAGGGTTAGGGTACACCCCATCTCTCTTGACCACCCCTTGAAGCAATGCTGAGCACCTGCTATGTCCATTAACTTCAGAGGGAGTTGCAGGTACTCAACACTTCTCAGTGGTGACTCATGGATATCCGTGGGCACTGTGGGCACTTAGCACCTCACAGCTGGTTTGTTGGGGATCAGGCCCTCAGAGAGGCTCCAGGAAAGTCCATGACAAACTGTAGGACACATGTGCTTCTGTTAGAGAAACTAAAATTGGGCTTTTCCAAAAAATACATACCCAACCAAGACTCGAGGGATGTTGAAGTACTAAGGACCTTGTAGTACTTTCTTGAAATTCACACTATTCTGTTGACATAAAAAAGGTCTCCTGTGTACAAATTTTAAGAGACTTGACTGTGCTCTTCAGAAGAAGAAAATACACAATACCATAAGTAAACATATAAATCAGTCAGAGAACCTAGAGATTAAGGATTGGGTTCATAAAGCTTTATGTCCCATATATGGAAAGTGCCAAAAGTTGCTCTTAATGACTTTGGAAAAGGTATGTGCTTTTTCTGTAGTACTAGTTCTTTTTTCCCTTGTTAGCAAAAGGTTTCATTCTGCACTTGAAAAACTCACATGCCAGGAAAGCGAGAAAAAAAGATGGGTGGAATTTAACCAAAAAATAATAAAAATCATTCGTGGTTCAAATGCTCAGCCTAAGCTATATTTATTCAGTTGACATTTTTTCCAAAAAGACCAATGTGTAAATTAATGCACACATAGGCAGGTCTGAATTATACCCTGGTCATTTATAATATGCAAGGTTTTATGTGACTTTTTGCTCCCTTGTTCAATAAAACAATAAGTAGTTATGCAGCAGCCAGAATAGCCAGTGATTCACTTCCACAGGATGCCAAGAACCTTCTTAAGGGAAAACACTCACCAATCTGTAATGAAAGCCTTTTGTACTTTCTGCGGTGCTTCAAGGCTTAACAGAATTCCCAAAGACAAAAGATGAATGAGATATAGTAGCAAGCACCACAGAAGCCAGGTTTAGCCCAGAGGTGACCACATGCAACACAATTTCTCTGAAGCTTCACAGCAAGCGTGCTTTGCCCACACTGTGGTAAATAGAATCCAATGCCATTTGGCTGCCAGATTTGTTCAAATCTGCTCCTTTGGCTGATTTTGTTAATGTCACAGAAACCATAAAGAAAAAGCTTGCAAATTAACTCTGGTATGTTCAGTAAAGTGTGTTCTATGTGCTTGCCTTCCTCTGTGAGAGACACAAAGTTTCTCACTGTGCGTGTTTTAATTGGTGGTAAAGAAGGAAAATCCTAAAACCAGGAGAGTGGGAAATTATTTGCTTCTGGCCACAATCAAAAAACAAGAGGCCTTCAATGAACTGTCTGGACAGAACAAGACTTAAACCAAACAGATCTCTCCACACAATTGCGCAGTGTGCTAACACAAGGATGTCATGGTGACTTAATGGATATGTAGGTTCAAACCAAGGTTAGAACAAATCCATGGAAGTCTGTTGATGGCTACTCCATGATGACTGTCCAGATGGACATTCAAGGTCAGGTTGAATGGGGCCCTGAATGGGGCAACCTAGTCTAGTTGAAGATGCCACTGCTCATAGAAGGGCGGTTGGACTAGATGACCTGTAAAGGTCCTTTCCAATCCAAAATATTCTTTGTTTCTATGAAACATGCAGAGAAAGATGTTCCTCAAACACTGTCTGGAATTGCAGAGATTTCATTTCTTATGATGCCACGAGGTATCCTTTGCTGGCCTTTTCCAGGTGAGCTAATCATCAGTGTGATGCACTGCAGCAGTTCTCTTAGTCTTAAGCAACAAATTCAGGGCAGGTATGGAGGAATTGTCATAGCTTAAAATTCCGACTTTAGTTTATAGCAGCAGTGTCAAAACTGATACCAGTCCGACACTAAAATCTTCATAATTCAATAAAGAATTAATTTCAAATAATGGAAAATGCTAGATTTTCTTCCATGTAGATACCCAAACAATATCCAGTAGACAGTGTGAACTTTTGGACATTGCTGCAGAGTTTTCTCTGATTAATCACAGGTCTTGGCTGTGACACTGAGAGAAGGATGTACTGAAGAAAGTTGCCGTCATTAGCATTATACCAAAAAACCCCTGGACTTTGTGTATTTAGGGAGACTGAAGAGAAGATGAAAACAGATAAGTGTAAAGACACTGCCAGATACTACCTGCTCACCCTAAAGACCAAGAAAAACAGCCAGTTGGTCTCTACCTACTTACTCTTCTGCATGTCTGTGAGGGTCTGCAGTCATTTGTACTGATGTCTAATCCTGCATGCAGGACGGGATGGCTTTCCAGTCTCCTGTTTGCTTGCATTCTTTTAGAAGTGCACATTCCTAGGGGAATGAACCCAGACTAAGGAATTCTTTAATATTTTTGGACTCCACATATTTCCAAATGGACCTGGAAAATAAACCAACCTTTGGGTGATAAATCAAAAATTAATTTATGTAAGAAAACCAAAAAAATGTCCTCCGATCATACATGCAAACAGTAACTTATCACACATTAAATTCTAGATGTCAGAAAGTAGCCGTCGCAACCCAAGCATGCTGCAACTCCCTTGAAGAGCTGAGTGATAAATCTGTATCTTTTGCATGAGATGAAGCATTATCATGCCCTGGAGATTGACTGGCTCTGCATTCATGAAAGGCAAATAAGGAGGCAGTGACCCTGGAAAAATCTCATTCTGGCCATTAACAAACAGCCGGTAACATACCTGTAAGACTTGTTTAATGCTTACTGATAAATGCTAATATATATTGCTAGCAAATTCTCTGAAAGGGATCCAGACCTTGAATGGACTATTTCCTGTAGAGACAGTCTGACTGGGATTTTCATTCATAGGCCTTTGAGGTTATTCCAATATGTCTGACAGTGCTATACACACCAGAGCTTCATTCTTCCCTCTCCTACACCATGTATATCAGAAATAACTTCCAGACACAAAGAATTCTCACTAAGGAAGTGTTGAGACGTTGGTATGAAAAAGTGTATTTTGTCAAAATATTTTTTTCTCAGGGTTTTCACTTGTTTCATATTATTTTTAATAGAAAGTGCATTTGTTTAAAAATGTTTCTGCTTTTCATGCTTATGGTAAAATATTTTGAAATTAGAATTTTGTCTATAAGCCAAAAAAAATTAAAGAAATATCTGTTTAAGAAACTGAGCAATGTTCTGGGTTCTTTCTTAAGCTTTTGGCAAGGAATCTTGAAATCAATTAAATATTTTCTTGTTGTTTCAATTGACTTTTCAAATTGTTTCATTAAGTCTTTAGACTTGCTGAAATAAAAACCAGTCTTAATGGTACCACATAAATAACACTGCAGTTACCTGTTACCTGCATATTTTTGGATTTGCATATGACTAATCTCCTACCTCTCAACATCATAGCAATTCCCCATTGTCCCCACTAGTGATTTTGCAGTTTCACAGAGAATGGGAGAGGCAAGTGGACTCATGGTATTAGAGGTTTTGGCCTTCAANTTTTTTTTTTTTGTGATGGAGGAGAGACCAAAGTGACAATTTAACCATTTAAACTATATTTCATGCAGTCTCCGTACCTATCTTATTAGTTAGCATTTGTCGGACTGTCCATCAGGCTTCGGCCCATGGTCACCTATTCCGGTGTCCTGCTCAAACCCGGGTCAACAGAGAGTTCAGACCTGGATGTTCAGGGTTTTGACCTGTTAGGTCTTGAAAACTTCCAGCTACAGAGATTTTGAGGCTTCTCTGGGCAGTCTCTTTCAGTGCTTGACTCTACTGACAAATGGATGTAACTTACTCATCTATCCAGGAAAGGGCTTATCATAAATTAATCCATTCATAAGAGAAATATTTGATTTATGAATGTTATACCATACCCCATAGCCTCTCAGTTTCTGGGAAACCATTGATGTGTAAGGGAGATACGGAACGTTTGCATTACATTCTGCAAAGGAAATGGCTGAAAAGCATCTTGAAATTTGATCATATGTTGGATTTTATAGGTATCTGGGGTGTGAATCAGGGGACACGGCTGAAGCTGGGACATAAAAGTGGCTGTAACATTGCTTACTTTTTTTGGGGGGAGTGCTTGACAGCTGCAGCCCTTCTAATAAATCTCTAGTTTAGGAAATACAGTGATTCTTCCACTTCAAGCAATAGTGATTCAGATGCTGTTACATCATTTAGTCTTTCTTTAGAGTCAATATCTTCATGAGAAGGTGTAAATTGTTTCCTGATAATGTAAGATTAAAATCTTCAAGCTACCTTGCTTGTGTTGGACTTCCTGGCTGCTAGTGATGTTTCTGATCATGGATAGTTGCTTCATCAGCCAGGGATATTGCTGTTTTAATCGAAGCAGCTCTCTGGTGGTTCCTTTCAGAGTACTGGAATATGCTCCTGGTGATGGCTACTTTGGTCTCCTCACTGAGGACTCTGAAATACGGGTCATCTTTGCTGTCTGTGTTCTTTAGAGTATAGCCAGATGGGGAAAACATTACACAACATAAGGTAGAGTATATTTGTACTTCATGGGGATACTGCAAATTCAGTCTAAGCTGTGGAGTAATGTCTGAATGTTACTTCATTTTGGCTGCATTAGGGATGTCTTGTCCTCAGCTTTGGAAAGACAGAAATACTGGTGCTGGATATACTGTCTTCTTGTCTAGAAGGGGCTTATCTGGAGACTGTGAATCAGTTTAATAATACTGGCACCATTTTAAATATCTCCATGCACTTGGAAAGCCTTGAGTTTACTAAAGAGTCAAAACATGATTTCCAGCTATGTGATTTGCATAAGTAAGTCCCCCATTTATCTCATGATAGTGACCCAAATTACAACTTACTAACAGTATTCATGGCCTTCTGTCCTGTAACAATACTCAGTCTAATTTTGTCTTTTTAAAATATATACTGGGTACCTTTTAAGACACAGTGAAACTTAACGTGAGCCTTCATACTGTGTGAATTTACAGCCTAAAAGTAGCCTGGTTATATTCAGGCATATGAATCAATTTGTCCATTTGCTAGGTTTTTCAGTCACAAGCCCTTTGGCAGATCTGTAATATTCCAAGAGACCAAAACTGTGTGATTTCCTCTTTCTGAACTCTAGCTTGGTTTTTTCCTTGCTCACAACAAGAAAGGCTTAAAATGTAAGGGTTTTTTTCTTTCCCAGTGATGAAATTGTTACAATTGTTATTGCTGTTCAATAATTTATTTTTATTGGTTTTATTTATACTTCTGCTTTAGCTTCTTTTGTCAGGGGGGAGGGCAGGGATTGGAGTGTCCCTCAATTGCAACAAAGTTGGTGTGGGAACCATTACTGAGTGCCCTTCTGGGTTTTGGAGATGCTAAGTTTGCAGTGCTTTTTAATATTGTTACTTTAATTCTGTATTTGTTTAACATTCACTCCTAAGTATTATGTCTGGCTTTGTCTTGCACCTATGGTGGGGGCGAGATGGGGAGCCTTATATTTCTCAGGGTGATTTCTTGGGATATACTTGTTCTTGCCTGACTGAACACATCTTTAAAGACCTTTTCATACAGTTGCACTTGGGAGTTTTACTATAATGGTATTTATTGCACCTTCCTTTCTGTCTTTCATGGAACTTTTTCCTAGAGTGGTTTTGGTTTGGTTTTTTGTTTTTTTTTTTTTCAAATCATTCAGTGACATCTGCATCATCTCCTGAAAAAAATGGATATTGCCATTGTTACCTCTTCACCATCCTGAGCAAAGTCTACCTGCTATTCCCTGATAGATCATGACCTTTTTATCAACTGTGCTTCTGGATTTTAGGTGGCCCTGGTTTATCACTAGCTCTTCTGAATCAAGGAGCCCAGAACAAAAGAGACTCCATAAGTTATGGGCTTGGAGTCAGTGGGACTGCTGGTATGACTAAGTGCTCACCAACATGAGCCAGGATCTCATGCCTGAGTTCTGAGTTGTGAAAAGGGGAATGCTTTATGTCACTGATTTACTCAGGTTCCCTTGGAACATGTCCAAACATAGCAATTTGCTTTTTTGCACAAAGCATCCTGTCATGCACTCATGATTAATTTACACACCGTCACTGCCTGGTCTCTTTGTTACTGCTCTCTAGCTGGGGTTCCCTCATCGGGTACAGTGTTTCTGCAGGTATTATTTCCCCCTAGCCTCCTGTCAACCAGTGTAATAACTACAAATAAGTAATATTGCCCATATTGGCAATCCTGAAAGAAAACTTGGGTTTTGTTTTTCCTTGGAACCCTTCTCTGCATGCAGAGGTCAACTTTATGTGTTCAAACACATTTAATGGGGAAGGCAGTGGAGCACAGCATGGAGTGGTGGCAGCAGGGGAATTGTTCCCAGGTACTTAGGAAGTTGAATATTGATTCCTCTGCTGAAAACTACCCCCTTTACCACCCAGTGTTTCACTAGGGCTCTGCCATGATAACACACAGGCTTACAACCTGCAAAAAGACTGCTGACATCAGGCCAAACCAGCCCATTGGGAAGGAGCAGTCAGAGTTTTGTTGGTGACTTCAACATGAATGGGAGCAGGTCTTTCTCTACACAAGTGACGTTCTCCCCCAAGTGACATATTCCCCATATGCTATTTTGCTTTAAATATAATACAATGCTCCCAGTTGCTACAAGTAGCACCACTCTGAATGGAAAGTGCTGTTAGTCTTGTTTATTTTGGCCACAATGTTTGTGCTCTGTTGTACTACTGCTCTCCACGACTTGTGTATGTATTATTCCTTGACTCATTATGTGTAAGCACCAGGGGAGGTGCAGAGGCCAAATGTGATCCACAGATGTCCAGGATTTCCCCAGTGCCTCACCTCTGCTCCACCCTCAAGCCGTGGAGCTGACAGAGGAAAGCCATCTTGGTCCCTTGGGCTGCTGCCATCCTCCCCACTGGCGGCGGGCGGCTGTGCACCATGCTGTTGTATGCAGATCAGAAGTGGCCATCAGATGCCTGGCAGGTCGCCAACACCGTGCTCAGTTGAGCAATATTTAGGAGCTCTTGTGTGTTGTTTATTGCAATTACCACTGGGCATGCCCTGCAGAGTTTGTTTGAGCAACTACAATCAGAGCTGCAGGGTTCAGTTTTCAGAGGTTAGCGCTTGAGCAACCTCTCTACATTTACTTGAAGGTTCAGGATCTATTAAAAGGAACCATTCTGCTCTTTTGTCTCCTCTAAGCTGTATCACATTTGGCAGGAGTGAAAGTACAATGGTTTCTTTGTTGGAATATATTGCCTAAAAAAAGGTATGCGATTGGAATGAGAGAGCTGCTGGCTGTCGTTGCTGCCTGACTGGAGTGGGATGTATTTTCTCTCATGTAGAACCATTGTGCAATCTGAAGAAATAGTACAAATCAATTGATACATTGAACATAAAAATAAATTTTGTATTCACAATTCTTTGCTTACATGACAGATAACATCCTGATAAAAAGAAAGTGCTCTACAAATCCAGTGTACATGTCATTATCTAATGTGACTGTCTTTCTAAATTTTTTTCCCCTCACATTTCTTCTTATATTCTGGATAGTGAAAATCAAAGTCAAAATCAAAATCTGACTTTTTACAAATAGCCTTTTGAGAGGTCCTAGTCCTTGGGGCTGAGAAGACCATACCCATTTGCTTCCAAATTATTTTTTTAATTCATCTTTATCACCAAGAAACAGTTGATTTCAAAACTTTAAAACACTGTTTCTCATGAAATGCACATTCCACAACATCTTGACTGAGAAGGTCTGATACAGTTGAGGAAATTTTTCCTTTTCTTTCGTTTCATGTTGCATTTCCATACACAATCATAAGACACAGGATAATGAGATGGGGAATATAGATTTAGTGTCATACTCAATATTTAGGGATTTTACTTATAAAGGAAAGATGGAGTATGGGACAGAACTATATTACTTAACCTTGTCGAAACTGGACATTTACTCATATTAAAAAACAACCATTTGAAACACTAGTCTTTTCAGTATGTAAATTCCCGTGAATTGTAAATGAAAAAAAAATCTTGTACATGATTGATTTCATCATTTATTGAAAACAATTCTTCTAAAGAAGCTGTAAGCTGTAGGTCACCAGTTTTGTCAAGGTAGACTTCAAAAATTTTGCAGTAGTTGAGTCATGACCATCCTACTCAAAACTGAAACCATCTTTTCCTTTTGTGCTGAGCACAAGAATATTATTTTTCGACATGGATCCCACTAAAATAATTTTTACCAACTATACCNAAGTCAGGGATCTTACGTAATCTATGAATTAAGCTTTAGCTTCTTATCTTTATTTCATCCAGCTTCTTCTGCCTAGAATTTAGTATCTCAAGACCACAAGCTTTGAACTCCATCTGTAATATCCCTATTTGACTTCTGGAAAATTTCTAGCCATTTTGCAAGAGGGGAAGCAAAAATATCAATTCATTTTATGGAAATAAGGGGTGTGTCTCATTGAACACATTTCTTCTACAGTTTATTTTGGGAACTTCAGCATTTCACATAATGACATAAGCTTTATGATCATATCTTGGGTGTATATTGATTATGATTTGTTATTTCTGAGTTCATGAGGCTGTAAATTTTCTTTTCTCAATGTGCATGTTTGGGTTCCTCTTTCACCTTTGATATCTTCCTGGAAACTTCATTCACCTTTAAAATCCAATTATTTCACTCCCAAGTTTCTCAAGGATTTGTTCCTAGAATAACTTGCTTCTGATCTGATGCATGGACTGAAATAAAATTTTCCAGGCAATAGAACTTCTGTGACCGTAACATATGATCCATGCATTTTCTACTCAATAATTAAGACTTTCTAAATTCTATCAGTATCAGTTTCTTTGGATTTTCCCATCTGTGTTGCCATATCAACCCTCATTGAGCTCTAGTTTCATTACATTGCATTGCATACTTATGGTCAGCAAGGTCACAGCTCGCCCGTGACAGCACGTATTCATGGGTTGTGGTTCTTTTTAATGTTTTCAGGTTGCCAAACAAAAAGAGCATAGCGTGATCCATAATAGAGTCAATATTCAGTTCTGCAGATGACTCTGACTGCAGATATAATTATCTCTGCCAGCCTATAGGCTATCTTCCAGCAAAACCTTCATAAGCACTGTGTCGCCTATGTACTGCAAACATAAATATACCTGCCCTTTATTGGGCAAGTTAGGTTTTTATTTACCCCAACAGCAGGCCACTTTCCTAGAAACTTCCTGGAAATACCCTTTACTACTCAGCTTTCTTTTTGTTTGTTGATTTTGAGTAAGAGACTGGAATTAACCGACACATACACACACACACACACCCTTTTTTCTTTCACACCTATGTACATATATTTATATAGCTATATATACCAAGGTGTGTCTTTTTATACTCAGTATTACAACAGGAACAGTTTTCTGATAGTTCACTGTTAGTTCTCCTCAGTGGATACATTAACATACCCTTCCAATGGTTCTGCCTGTCTGGTTGCTGCCTAGTTTTTGTTAGTCAGTTGCATTCAGCATCTCTTCATACGACGAGTACTGACTCCTTTATTCCCTAGGGAAAAAATGCCTCCCAAAACAGGAACTCCCTTACTGTGAAAGCAAGCTCCATGTGCTGGTGTGAGGCTAAGGTCCTGCTGCTTCTCCAACAGCCTGGCTGGCTGCTCCTCAACACTTGATTTTCAGGACACCAGCCACCTTTCTTGCCTGCCACTCAAGGACTTCTCGTCCCTTCTTTCTGTGTTTGTGAGTATGGTGCCCGTGGAGAAATGCTTTGAGCTCCTATAGGGAGGATGAGCAGAGATGGACAAGCACAGTTCCAGCCTGATCTTTCCAGCTCCATGTCTACAGACCTCTGTTCCCTCCCAGGCACATTGTGCAGCTGACATTAGGCAGACCAGAGAGCCCTGGCTCCTCCATGGTATGGTCTTGGCATTGCTGGCCAAAGGGAGCTGCTGTTTCAGGGAGCTCAGGCTGCTCCATGTCTTGTGGATAAGTTCCTGCATGTGGCAGAGGAGCAACCAGACTTTGCTGAGCACCTGGGTTGGGTGCAGGTCCCAGATGCCCATACTTTGGGATGGCTTCTTGAGTTAGTCTGTCGTTCTGCCCCTCTCCCTGTCCTGTGGGTTTTCCATGAGCTCCATGTGCAAAAGGAGGGGAGAGGCCAGAGAACCTGGAGTTTCTGACCCCAGTGCAATTAGTCCTGGGAGTCAGTTGCTGGGGCCACCAACTGGCATCTTACTTGTCTCGTCCTTGGCTGAGGCAGGAAAGCAGGGGTTATATAAGCAAAGTGTAAAAGCAATTGTTTTCTGGGCAATGAACAGATCAGGTGAAGGCTGTTTCCTTTCTCCCATCTGCTGCATTGCAGACCCTTTTAGACAGAACAAGTGGCTGCACAAAAGCCAGGGGCCAGCTACATGTTTTAGTATTGTGTGGGTCTAATTCTTTAATCCTGTGCCATTCTTACCAAGTGATCACTGACTGGCTGAAAGGAAAAATCCTGAAGTATAGATTTTAAAAGCACAGAAATGGAATCACTTGAACCATGTCTGATTAAAAAGAAGGAGACCAGACATTCAACAAGTGGATCAAATTTAACTGGTCGTAGGATTGACATGTCTCCGGTGTCGTCTGCAAAAAGAACCAAATGCTAATTGCCTGACACTATTAAACACCTCATCAACTGTGACTTAGGACTTTCCCTGTGCATGACTTCAGAAAAACAAGCCTGCCTTTATGCTTATCCCAGTTTTGTGATTTTCGGCGGACCTATTTTTCTGATGCTAATGGGGGCAATGTACTTTGTTGCTACCATTTTGCAAACTGCTTTTGACGAAGCACACAGAGGAAGCTTTCACACAGTTTGGATTCACTAATTGGAAAAAGACTTGAGACAAATCTGAATGGCACCACGTTTCCCCGTGTCATCACAGAGCCGTTGATATGCTTCAAAAGACCACAAGGAATGGTGGTGACATACTTCATTTCAGAACTTTCAGAAGAAGGGAGAAAACAGGAAGATTCTAATAAAAATGCTAAGTACAATATATTATCTTGCCAACAAGAACTTGTCCTGTGAAGCCATTATTCAGAACAAGATGAAAATATGAAGATTATGACCGCAGTTTTTTCAACCTTTTTTTTTTTTTTGCGAAGTGGGAATATTATCCCAAGATTTTTAAATGTTTGGGAATCAAGACAAATTCACAGATTCTGACACACTGCTTGATTCTTCTATTTGGGGATAAGGACTTGAGTAAGCTGCACAGCAAGTCCCTTCACATTTTTGTGCCTATTTTCTCCCATAGCCTTTGACTTGTTGGTAGAACACAAGTTTTTGGCAGCAGTGGCTCTATGCTCCCACTACATTTACAATTCTGAGTGATCTTGTTGGCATTTCATGATACTGAGTAATTTTTTCCACTGTAGCTTAGCAGGGTGTCTCTTCACAAGCATTCGTATAGTTCACACAGGTAGAACTTTGACACATAAAAAAAAGTTAAGGATGAGATTACTTAGTGCAAAAATGAAGTATTCAGTTCCACTCCAATCCCTTTGTACAAAAGGTTGCACTTAAAGCAAAGGGGAGCTCACTGCTTTGGCAAAGATTCATCTGGGTCATGAAACACAGCAACACGCCTGTGGAAGCATCAGTACCAAGGACTCACTAGAGACAGAGAAGGTGATGGAGGGTTGTAAAGAGAAGGCAGCCACAGCTGCAAGGATTTCAGCAGCCTCTCAACACCTTGAATCTATTGAGAAAGTTGCTACTGCTTGTTGGGAACACACCTGTTGCCATGGAAATTATGCCAGATTAGCTCTACCATCCCCAGAACAGTCCAGCAGTGAAAGGGTACAGAAAAAGTAGGTCAAAAAAGCTTTTGTCAGCTGTGCATTGTGCTGCTTAGACGATGGGTCTTACTATCCAAGCACCCGCAATATTCAAAAAATAATCTAAGGAAGCAATAAATTTTCAGTATCCCCCAAAAGCCTAAGATTTAACATGTATGGTCTAGTTCTCCTCTTTTAATGCTTCCTGTGTGGCTGCAGTGAGGCTCTTGGAGTTACTCCCAAGCACAGTCTGCATCAGGTAGACATCAAATACAAAACAAGATAAAAGACAAAGCCATTACATATTGAAAACACCCTTGAACTTACTCTGCAGGCACAGAAAGCCACCTGCTTTCTCACTTCCATTGTTGTGCACATGTTACGGGAAGACTTTCAACTCATGTAGAGTCTGATCCTGAAATCCTTTACAGGAAGCTCAGCTGCTCAGCCCTGTCCAGTGCTGCATGCAGAGAGCTGTCATCTGGGAGCCTCTTATACAAAATGTTGGTATGTGCTCTGGGGGACAGTGTGCCTCAGGACAGCTTTTCGTTTCAGTCACCTCTGTCACACTGAGATGGTTTGTAGTACAGCCTTTGTCTGAGAAGTGACAAAAATAACACTCCTCTGGAAAAATAACACTTCTTTCCCCAGGAAGTCTGCTCCCTATTAGGCACTACTTTAGGAATTGGGCTAAATCTCATCGGAATATTGCCTTCTCAGAAAGTTGTGGGAAATCATTTGGGTCCTTTACATAGTCAGCTGACTGCAGGTATAGGAGCTGCTCTGCAACACAGGCATGAGTCCAGGTACAAAGAAAGCCCAAAGTCTGAGCCCTGTAACCCAGAAGAAAACCCCAGGCATCGGGAGAGCAAGCATAAGGTCTAAGGCCTTTCCAAAGCTGATAGCTGGAAAATCATAGAATGGCTTGGATTGAAAGGAGCCTTAAAGATCATCGAGTTCCAGCCACTCTGCCATAGGCAGCAATGCCACCCACTAGACCAGGATGCTCAAAACCCTATCCAACCTGGCCCTGAACACTTCCAGGGATGGAGCATCCACAGCTTCTCTGGGCAACCTGTTCCTGTTCCTGTGCCTCACCACTCGCACAGTGAAGAATTACTCCTAAGCAGATGCACCAGGGCCTAGCTGCAGCCATTGCATTTACAAACAGACCTTCAGCTTTTGTATCAGCAAGGCTGCCTGCATGGTGCCTAAATCCATCCACAAATCCCTGCAGGGTTCACCTGGTGTAGCAGCTCAGGTGACCAGGAGGTAACACTGCAGGGTCAGATCTGTCACATGCAGGCACTGCCCCCCATGCTGTGGGGCAGAGGAGAGGGGGCTGGAGCTCATCCCATGTGCAGCTCCCTGTACAGTGCTGGCCTTGCAGCACTGCTCTGCAGCCACGGGGACAATTCCTTACATTTGTGTAACCCCATGAAACACACTGGAGTTTTCATAGGTGTAACTGAGGCACAGCTTGGCCCTCATAATCTTTATTACTGATGATGACGATGATGATGATGTGTGAGAAGGAAATAGCACAAACTTGACCTTCACAGCCCAGGGGGAATTTGCAGAGCTGGCAGACATAAAACCCCTCAGCTTTTCACTTTTCACTTTGAACTGAGTAAATTTGTTCTGGGAATCATTAATACATAATGCCATTTTGAAGCCAGTGTTCAGAGTAGAACTGCACATTTGATTATCCAAATCCTTCTGTCATCCCCACAAAATTCTGCAACAGGGCTGGGACTAAAGGAAGTCAACTGTACTTCAGAAATTACAGGCAGCCAGCTTGAAGTATCTGCTATTAGGTGTTTTCAATTCATAACGTGATTCCACTCTCCTAGAATTCATTCGGTAACCTAGATCCTGAGATCCCATTCCTGAGTTCATTCATTCTGAATGTTTCCTGGAAGCGCTGCAAGCTTTTGACTCCGTCTAATGGGACCTGAAAGAGGTCAGCGTTGGCCCACAACTGTCCCTTACATCTCTTCAAAACATTATGAGTCTGTTCCCTTTCCTTGAAGGGATGTAATGACAGCCCTAATGATTCTAAAGGAAAAGTGAAAATACCAGACCTGAAGTTAAAACTGAATGAATTCATGATCACTTGCACAAGCCTGCAGTTAACTTATGCTCCAAGTAAGTGCTGGACGTGAATTGGCAAAAGACTGTAATCTCAGCCAGGTGCAACAATTTAGAGACCAGTCACAAGGCTTTTACTGATGTGCCTAATCTTAACACATCTTTACTGTTGAAGCTTTTTCCATCCCTTTCTGTCATATGTTCTTCCCAGATGAAGACCTTATAGCAGATAGGAGAGGACAGCAACTCGTCTAAATATATCATTCAGATTGGAATTTCACAGAGCATTTGCATTTTTTGCACATGAACTCTACAAGCACTGAAGGGCTTTGATGTGCTTGGAGCGCAAGCTCTCAGTTCTTGTGCTTACTCTCCTTCATTACAGCTCTGCAGACACATCCGCTCGGCTCACGGAAAGGAAATCACATGACACTTTAATTTACCGAGGTTATTGTACACACTCCATACTCAGTCTAAAATTAAATGGAGGGGAAAAGTCTGGGCTGATACTTTGCTACAGATGAATGGTTAAAATCACAAAATGTTGGGAAATGCCGAAGTAAGGTTCTAACAGCAAACTGTAATTTAGCTGCACATCCTCTGTATTTTGGAGTTTGGATTGAACCCAAATGTAAATTAATAATACTTCTGGAATTTAAATAATGAAAATGGGAATGGAAATCTGTTCCTGTGTGGCTGGCCTAATATTCTCCTTGATAGTGCAAAGCCGTTGCGGGTGCATGAGTTCTGCCAATGCTGCCCGCATTTCCCCTCCCTTGCAGCTGGGAAGCGAAGACTGGGAAGCGAGACCATGTAGAGCATGGCACTGCATTTTACTCTGTTGTTTTCACATGGGACCTTGCCTTAGTAACTGTGGGACCTTGCCTTGGTTACTATGGGTTTGCCCTTTAATTACACCCTATATTTGAAGAGTGTGTCTCTCTTCATGCCCATGAACAGTCCTGCAGGACTCCCCTCTTGCTGAATCATAACTTTCTTGCAAGTGAGAGATCACATCTACCAGCACCATGCACCTGGATGCTGTCACTTTTTCTAATTGTATGCTTTGATATTGAAAAATGTTTTATAAAGAAACTAATTGCAGTCAGCTCAGAGAAAGAAGTTCAAAATTAATATTTCAGCTGGTTTTGCTGTAGCAGTGCTCAGAAAATCACTTATCGTGGGAAAGTGGTGCTTCTTTTTCTCTGCTGTTCCCATAAGTAAAAAAAACCTGAACAGATAATTCCCCTGTTTTAAAACTGATTGCAGTGACTGAGAATGGACAGTTTCAGCCCAAAATGGATTTTTCAGAAGTGTGTAAGACTGTGAAACAATGGAGCTATGATGGAAAATGTTCATGAATTTCAACTGAAGAGTCCACTGCTATAATACTTTGTAAGGCATTATACTTTGAAAGATCAAAGAACAAAACAGAGCTGAAAATATATTACTGTCTTGTAAAATGGGCTTGTAAGTCTTAAACATGAACACTTAATGTTGGTCTCTGGGAAAAGAAAGGAAAAAAAAAGGCAACACAGAGAATATAATTAAGATAATAAATGAAAGGCCTTTCTTTTAATCGTTTCTATAACTGCCTTAAATATCTGCTGGAAATGATTATATCAGCAGAGGCTGGACTATATTAAAATAATGAAGAGTGAAGTTTTCACTGTGTTCCCATTTAATCATCACCTCACAACTTCACATTTTAATGTCTGACCTTAGGATATCCTCTTCCACTATCACATTAAGAATGTTGAAAGGAAACAGGAAGGGCCACAAGGGCTGTAGTTTCCTCAGAAGAACAGTGGCTATCAGCCTAATGGATTCTGAGTTTCTCAGACAAAGAGCAGTAGCAACTCAGCCCACAGTCAGAGTTATCAAATGTACACAGAATACAAACCTTTTCTCTAACTTACAGAGTTGCTTTCAATGAGGCTACTACCTTTTCTTGCATTAGGAAAGGAATTTTCTCAAAGGAAAAAAATTCAGCTGCAAGGTGGGACACAGTATAGAAATGATCTGATTAAATGCAAAAGACATCACAACACAAAACAGAAAGAAAGTAGGAAAGAAGACTTGACAGAACATCAGGAATTGTGTTTGGTACATTGTGTCTCCTCTGTAATTCAAATCCTAGAATTAAGTAAACTCCTGAAGTCATTAGGAAAGTATATGGCAGGTTTCTGGATGCCATTTTTGTAGGGAGAAGGTCAACATTGCTAACTCAAGTACAGGGGAAAAGTCAGACACCGGCTGCTCTTCTCTAAAGGAATTTGTATAATTTCAAGAGGGGCAGGGGAAAAAGAATTATAATGAAGGGAAACAGAAGATGAGTTATTAATCATAGCATCCTTTCAGCAAGCAGACTGACATTAAAACTGCATGTTCATGTAGGGAGTGGACAGGGAGAGGAGGAGGGCTGTCCATCTTTATATACATCATATAGGGCCAAATGGCTGCAAATTCTTTGATATTGTCTTAAAGCAGTTCCAAATGTGAGAACTGTGTTTGTTTCATGCGATCCTAAATGGATCCCACTTTCTAATATTACCTACAGGAAATCAGTTTAACGTGGTTTTCTCAATGAGAAATAGACAAGGATCCATCTAGGGAAAAGAATATTCAAGGAGTAATTTTGCTTTCAACAGCCTCTAAGTTTGGCTGTTTGTGGAAAGTGCAGGGCAAATGAACCTGGAGGGACGTAAGTTTTGCAAACAGGAGGAGCTACAGTGTGAACTACGGATCGCAGTTCTCAAGTCCTGTCATTTTTAAATGGATTTTTCTTTGGTAATATCAGGATGTTTGTACTGCATTCATGGAACTCCCTCTGGTGTATAACTTAACACATGAAATTTCTTGCCTTACTCTTTTCCAAAGAGCCTATGTAGCCTAGTGCATGGAGAGGCTGCTTTCATGACAGTGCTGAAGATGTTTCTACTACAAATAGAAAGAATGACCCCTTGTCAGCTCATGGCCATGGTAGGGTTGGAAACTAGGGAAACACACATCTGTATGATGTGCATCCATTAGTCCAAAGCAGCAAAGGTCACTTCAGGGTTGGCTCTGTGGCCTCACCAGCAAAGATGTCAAGCACCCCTAGTTCCTCTTCTTTAAACAGGACCTTTCCCTGAAAGAGCTACCAAAATTTAGCCTTGAAACCAGGATATTAAGGAACTAACTGGCTTTTTATTCCTCATCTTTTCTTCACAAATTTTTTCTCTTTCTCCATCTTATATGCAGTTCCCTAAAAAAAAGGAGAAAAAGCCATAAAAACCTCAATCTTGTTCATCCCCAACCATGAATGACGAAAATCACATGGAAAGAAAATGCGTGATGAGGGTGAGGGCTGGAAAACACATGGCCTTGCAATAAAAACTTTGTTGTGGTAGGGTAAAGATATGGATGGATGGATGGATGGATGGATGGATGGATGGATGGATGGATGGATGAATGGATGGATGGATGGATGGATGGATGGATGGATGGATGGATGGACAGCTTGCTTTTGTTGTTTCTTGATAGGCAGGTGACTCAATATCCAGCTGTTCATTTTCTTTTCTTTATTCTTTTCCCTTTCCTTCCTTCTTCCCCGTCCTTCTTTTCCCTCCTTTTTTTTTTCCCTATTTTTTTTAACTTTTTTTTTCTTTTCTGGAAGTGTGTGATATGGTTCTTCTTAGGTGTACGTTAGAAGATTAATCGAGCAAGGGATTCCTTTATTTTCCAGATAACAGTTTTCAGTGCTCCAGTCCACACAATTTCCATACTCAGCATGGCAAAGCTCCCCTACAAAATGTCTGGAAACAAGTACCAGGCAGAAGGCCTCCTTTTGGTGCTCTCTCCTTTGATACTACCTTTCAACAAGCCATTTTCTTTGCATACCATACAGAAGGAGGGGAGGAGGGAAAGTACAGGGTTATTTTAAAAGCACCCACTAATTAAAACTGGGAGTCCATTTTCTTCTGCTTACTCTGGCAGTTGACTGTAAATAAACTAACAGCAGAGCAACTACCAGATTGAAATTCCCCTTCAGTTCACATGCTGGCACAAAATATCAGAAAACTGATATTATTTATATACTGTATTGTGTAAAAGAGTGACCTTGTTTTCTCTCCTTCCATATTACATACAGCAGATGTCCATAACAAAGGATGTGTTGCAGGGACTGAAGGGTGTGTGAAGAAATTAGGTTTATTTTTATTTTGCTAATAAGCTTTTGGTATTAAGGCAGCTTTTATCTCAGCAGTTTTATCTGACTAAAAGCTAGCCTCTTCAGCTCTCTGTTTCATCAAGGGTACCTCTAAGGAGTGATTCATCTTTTCTACCTTAGTAATATTGCTTTCTGATGGGCCTTCCTTTAGCAGTGCCCTGTCTCTCGCCTTTGATCATAGATGGTCTGAACTTGGGTACCTAGTTTTTTTGATGGCTAAAGTGAAATGAGTCTTAATCCTCTGAGTCGTTCTCAGTTTCAATGCCTAAACCATAAAACCCCCTTCTTCCTATATCAATAGTCCATTATGTGACAACATATACTGTGCACCCTCAAAGTCATTGGACTGAACTGTGCCAGCTCAAAATTGATCTTCTCAGAGGACTTAAACTACAACCTGAGAACCACAGCCTCAAAAGGGATCTGGGTACCTGACTCCCACAGAGGATGACATCTGAGTCCTACCACTCAGGGCAAATTAGAAGTTCTGTTTCCTAAGAGGCAACTGTTCTCAATTTTAAAAAATCAAACCAACTAGTTTTTATAGTGTCTGAAACATAGTATTTCACTCTAAATTTTCTTAAAAGGCCTATCCAATTTGCTTGAAGTAGTTCAATCCAACACTGGAAACATGCATTCCAAAAAGGTAATGTTTTAACATAGTTCTAAATATCTGAAAATGAGCTTTGAGAATGAAAGCATATATGGAACTTCATCTGGGGGAACCAGCATGGAGTCTCAGAAAAAACAAACTGTATGATATTTTATGCTAGACTTTTAATGGCTCTGTACGCCTTCGGAGTTGCCTGATATAAATGCAACACAAATACCATACTCTTCACATTTAGCTGTTAGAGATAACCATGAAGGGAGAGCTCATTCATAATTTCACTTTATTTTAGTACTTCCGAAGTTTGAAATAATTCTCAATTCATTAAAAGGAAAATATTCACTTTCAGATTTATGATCCCCGTGCCCCTTCTCTCATTCACAGAAGTATTCACATTAAAATCATGTGCACCCTGTCATTACATGACTGACATTCTTTTAACAGGGTGGTAATGTCCTGGTGAGGCCAGCTGCTGAACATAATGGCAAAATTTTCAGACAGGGCACGAGGATAGCTCTGTTAAAGAGAGGCGATGCTGCCAAGAAAGGATGAGTGCCCAGAGTCTCACCAGAGAATCTTTTAAATCCCATTCTGAACTCCACTGTGTCCCTTGGTCATGGACCTTGGCGCTGTCATTTCATTCCTAAAATGCTGTTGGTTATTTTGACCAGTTTCTTTTGGTAACATGGGGTCTACTTAATATAATGACATTAATGGTATTTTCACCACTAATTTTGATTTTCCATGCTTTTTTTCACAGACATCAAGTGTTTAGTTCCACTGAGTAAGCCCTGGTCCCTGCTTTGTGCTCCAACAGGCTGCTGCTACATAAAGATATTACATGTAGTAATGTACATACATTACATACAGTAATTGCAGCACTAGCAGGGCTCCAACAGCTCTTATCACTGACAGGACTGGAGCTGTTTGCAAGGGTAGGAAATCATTGCAAATGTTTCCCACTCTAACCAACAAAACTCTGTTTTCGCTCCTATAAAATAATGCTCACCCTTTCACATAGGCATTTAGGGGATTAGTTGGTGTCTCTGTTCATCGCTGCAAATATAACACACTATGTAAGTGTTGTTATTGGGGGATGACATCTGTGAACTACAGCATGTATTTTGAATTCTATTTTTAAACCAAGGAAAATCAAGTAAGCAAGAACTGACCATGTGTTAAAAACACTTGAAGACCTCTTTCTTCTAACTGTTTATCTAAATTTTTAAAACCCTGTTTACACTGTAGTAACAGCTGTGTTTAAAGGGGACATGACAGAGCAGACTAATTTGTAAAGCTAAACTTGATTTTGAAGTAAAAAAAAGCTAATGTTTGAAAAAACACTTCAAAAGAAGACAAAAATGATTAAAATAGACATAACCATTTGTTTAAACCATGACTTTCTCAAGAAAAACCAGGCTAATGTAAACTGGCCTATGCATAGTCCAAGCAGCTGTTCTGTGTAGCTGTTACACAAAACCCCTGCTGTTGGAGGGAGGGGATAAAATTAAGACAAAACAGGTCATTCTCAAATGAAGGATCCAAACTAAAGACTGGATTACAAGCCAAATGCACATACACTGGTGAGACTTGCCCCATCCTGTCAGAAGAAACCAAGCCAACTTCTTCTTGACCTACTTCCTTCAACTGTGTTTTAGCCATGTATATCATGTTTAATGTGTTTGGGTTTGTCCACACCTTCAGCAAACCCAGAGTCAGCACTGGCTGAGTTTAAATCAAATTGCTCCATTTCCTACTGTAGGCAAAGGATTTCTTAGGGGTTTTATAGAATTTCTTTATGGGATGCTAAAATGCTACTGAGGGAAATGAGATCTGTATATGTCATGGGAACTACCAGGGAGAGATTTTCTGTCTAGTCTGGGCAGTGGGAAACATTTTAATCACCTATACTGTAATCATGCTATTTCTAAGAAAAAAGCACTTTGTAAAGAGGAAGATGTCACATGCCCAAGCACTAGTCATACACCATTAAATCTATCTTTAAAATCTCATTAGATTTTCATAAAGTGTTTTCTGTATACTTGATTCATCCGAGGTTTTGTAAGCTGTATTATCTTCGTGGAACACAGCTGAACTGAGTGAGTCAGTGTGGCAATGTGGTACTGAGATGACTCAAAGGGATCCTGAGTCAACCTTAGAGTCATCTGAAAATCAGAAATAAAAGCTGGAAACAGAGAACAAACTGCACAACAAATCAGTGAAGGGGTAGAGAGCAGAAAAATAGAGGGCTCATGGTAACCTGCTCCACTGAGAAGAACAGGTTAACTTGCTTCTGGATCCACACACAGACAGTAACCGCAATAACCCAGCCAGGACAGGATGGACACAAACATTCAAGTGCTCAGTCTCACTCTGCTCACCAAGTTTTGGTCTTCTTCATGGGTTTTTGTCAGGTGCCATGTAAGGGGAAATGATGTCTCCCAAATGAGGCTCCCCTGTCATGGGTCTGGGAGAGCATTTACTCTGGACAGCAGATGGCAGATTCTGTGCAGACTTCTGACCTTCACATTTATCAAAGCTAGGAGATAGGGAAGTGCAAACAAAGTTCACGTAACTGTTTTCAAGGTGCTTGTGGCAGGACAAGTGATGACATCCTTCAGAGCCTCAGTGGTTGATGGTGGATGATTAGTTCTTGCTACTGCAGAGCCCTCAGCAGACTCTCTAGTTTGTGCTGACCAGTGACCTTAGATGTCTAAGATGCAATTGCATTGCCAGTTTGGCCTCCATCCCTGGCAGCCTTCCTTAGCAGGAGCTAGGTTATTGACTTGCTAGAGACGTTTTAAAATGATTTTGAGAATTCAAACCCAAGCACAATGGGAATGAGAAGGAAGTCCAGTTTTCATTAGCTTCAGTTTCCAAATATGCTTATTTCTTGGGTTTTAATCTTAATAACAAAGGAATCAACACTGAGATGTCAGTGCTTGCCTTAAAATTCTTTAATTGGAGCTCTCTGTTCATGTTTTCAGCATGTTTAATGATTCCTAGACCTTCTCTATCATGGCACTCCAGCTACACCGCAGGGCATTACTTTTCATCGTGAACAGAATTTGCTGAATGGAAACATGGTTCCTCTGGTAATGCAGGTGATAAATACTCTGGCAGGAACAAAGGCATGCAAAAGGTATGATCTAGTAGTGTCCTCTAACCACTTGGATGCAAAACCAAGCCTGGCTGGCTGCTCCACTTTCCCATCTTTGGTGGCACATGATGATTAAAAGGCACATTTTAGTTTTTCACCTATGAAAACTATGGCAAATTATGGCATTGTAATGTATTGGAAAATGGCAGCTGAAAGAGATTTGCATTGTCTAAGCAGTGCAGAGGAGCACAGTGGAAACACAAAGCTTATATCTGCAGGCAGGTACTATTTTCTTATGACATCTTTCCACAACATTTAGCAGAATGAGCTCCATTCCTTTGGGTATCTGGGAAATCCCACAGTGTAAATAATGCTAACAGGCTATGGGCACACGGAAATGAGAAACATTTTCCCCATCCACAGAGTCTGCTGTAGCTCAGTGTAATCTGCTTCTCAGGGAGACTGTGGCTATTTTTAAGGCAAAATGGTGTTTTTCTTGGTCTTGTGTTCCAGCTAAAGACAGTGTAATGGAAAGGTGATAGATTATATACTCAGTTACTGGACACCTACTGCAAAGCTCACTGCAAGTTCAATCTTTGTATAGAACACCAAGGGAAATGTTTTCTAACAGTTGCATTTATTTACTGTTGTATTTATTTACTGCTGGATCAAGAAAATAATTGTATTATTAACTAGTCCTCTGGATTCTCATTTTCTTTCCCACAGAATGAAAATGACACATTTCATTTTAAAGTTTTAAAGTTCACTTTAAATTTAAGATAATTTATAAAGATGAACCTGTAGTTTGAGGACACCCATATCAGTTCATCATGTCAGTGCAATACTTGGGTGGGCAAGTGCGCTAAAAGAATACCATATATATGTATATATACATACACACACACAGAGACACATAACTAAACAGATAACTGACTATAACTCACTAATTTCAGCATACTAAGGACAGTTTCATCTATAGTGACAAATTCTCCTTCCAGCTGCACTGATAAATTGATATTTATGTCGCTGGCTAACCGAGTTTATATATATAAATATATATTAAAAATGTTACATATTTTTCTTTGGGTTAAGTGAACATATATGAATACCTGACTTGCATTATTTCATTATTTCATTTTTACATGATTTTTTAAGACTAAAAATAGTCTTCTCAGCATGAGAAGTGATCTCATTTGACTTTAGAACTGACCCCAAATAGGAAATGGAGTGCTTGTGGCCTGATACTTAATGCAGTGTGTCTCATTTTCCAGGTGCATACATCTGGTCTTTAATGGCCATTTTATCAGGACTGCATCATTTCATCTCAGTCCTTTCACCACAAATATTTCATTGTAATAAGATCTGACTGTGGGATGTGTCATCTGCAGCATTGAATATATAAAACTGGTTGGGTTTACTATTTCTATCTGTTTCCATGTGCTGTTAGGGGTGACAATTTTTTCATGGCAAAACATTGCTGACAAGATATTGTGCAATGAGATTTGCATGACCAAATATCCTGTGAGTAGTGCAGTGGTTAGAGTAGGAAACAGAGAGTCAGGATAGCCTGGCTCTGTTCCCACTTTACATACTGACTCACTTCATGACCCTGGGGCAAATCGCTTAGGCTGGAATTTACAAGGGGGCTGAGATGCACTGCTCCCAGGGAAAGCCATGCAGAGCTGGGTGCCTGACTCCTTTGTCATTTAGAAAACCTCATGTCTCAGCTGTTTGGCATCTCAGTTTGCCCACATTAATAGAGGGACAAGGTTTATAAAGATATTTGGGTCCTCTGGAAGAAATTGTTTATTAAGGAAATCATAATCATGGCATAAATATGCAGTCTTTACCAACACATCCTATTTGGTAGGTAAAAGCAGATAAACAAGTAATTTCCTTTGGTCCTTGAGACGAGTAATGTAGTTTGTTTCTCTTCTCTTAAGACAATGAGTTTAAAAGACTTATTACATGAGTTATCAAACTCATGTTTCCAAAAGTATTTTGCCTACAAACCAGCAGCTACAGGGCCTTCATAACAGCAGAGTAGCAGCTCTTGGTCCTCTGGCAGCTTGTCCATGCAGGCTCAAGGAGGCATGACTTTTTCTCTACTCTGTCACTAGACTCAGTCTAGGATGCAAAACTGTTCTTTCCCACCTTATCAAAACATGACCAAAAACCTACCCAGGCCCTCACATCCTCCATTATCCTCCCTAGAACCCATGGGAACACGTAGGGGTACTCTTGCTGTTCACCCCATCAGACAGTTTAGTCTGCATCTTTCCATCACCTCCCACTTTGCACTCTCTTATTGCCCTGCCCTGCTTTCATGTTCTATGAGGAGACTCAAGTTCTGGCACTGGCGGGGCTTTTACAGCAGCCACTAAGGCACAACAATCAGAGTATGAATGCACTCATGTCAGACTGCATATTACAAAAATTGTATCAACCTACACTGCTGAAAGGCGTCCGCAGACCTCACTCCAAAGCAGCTGCACATCACCAGGAAACCATGATGGGTTTGAGTGGGCACACTTCTACATAATTTCTTTTCCCTCTTAGGAGAAAAGTAAACTATAGTAATATGGGACATTTTTACACACAGGGTGAATTTATACGGGACATTTTCACACACAGGGTGAATTTCAATCAATGTTTTTATTTGGAAATAGTGAAAAAGAAAAGGGATCTCTTCAAAGCAATGCAAAACATTGTGGTTTAAAATTTCCCTTCAAAGAGAAGTCCAGGATTTGAGATAGTGTCATTTTTTTTTTATATTAGGGATATTTTTAAATTTCTGTTGGAAAATGTGAAAATGCTCTCAAAAATGGCCATTTTCTAATTGGAAATTGTGATTGTAATGAAACCTTTACATAAGTTGGTCAGCTTCAATTGAAAATGTATGGTGGACTCGATTTGGCACTGAGCTTGTCTAACTTCAGGATATAATTTCTGAAAAAGAACAAAACTTATCAAGGCACAAGTCTTCTGTGAAGGCAATGAGTTACTTCAGCTTACACCAACAAAGGGGTAAACAGACAAGCTGTGAGCTTGCCTACCTACAGCATCTGATACATGCTTAGATATGGAAGATGTCTCCTCTAGTCTCAACCTGTGATTCTGGAAAGAGACAGGTCTACTTTAAGTCTTTTGTCACAGCTGCCAGCCCTGTGCTGATGCATGGGTACCATGGTGAGTGTAAGAGGGCACTGGACACCATGTTTATGGCCACAGCCACTTGGTCCCCTATCCTGGAGTCTTGCCTGGCTTGGGAGCAAGGTAAAAAGGTGTTGAGTCCTGCTCAGCAGTGGCTGGGAGATTGTGTGTTTGTGCATGCATGGCATTGTTCAGCCTTGGGAGAGATGCAAAGAGAAAGGAAAACAAAGGTGAACAACAAAGAAAAAAATGGAAACAAGGAAGTTTGGCTCAGCACTGAAAGCCCTTCACATGAAGCCAGCCAGAAGTGCAGAAGGGGAGAGATAATGAGGTGCAGGAGGTGGAATTTGGCACTGAAATAACTTTTAGCTCACATAGAGTGAATTTCCTTTTATCACTAGTAGCCTGGGTCATGAAGACTCAGAGGAAACTATCCCATTCCAAATGTTTGATACTGAATGTATTTGGCTGCCTGCTACTTCCACATGTGAGTGAATCCAGTTTGTATATTTGTCTAATAACATGATTTGGCTCTGCTCTTCGCTCTCATGCCAAAACCTGGAGTACAACCCAAGCACACCTTTCTGTCACCCCAGCTGCTGACCTACGCACTGCTGAACAGTCTTCTGGCACACACCGGAGCAGTTTAGAGGCTGCTGTCATTTGTACCAACCCTTGGTATTTCCAAGGGGTGACTACTGCACCGGGAACATGGAGGTACCGAATTGCTTTCAGACTCACCCTTATCATGACTTTTGCACTGAGATGGCAGCAAGAAACATCACTCTTTCTCCCGACACCACTCAGGGAACTCCTCCACTCAGTCTCCCACTGCCAGCTAGGTCTGTTTTACTGCAAGCTTAGAGAAACAGAGCCATACAAATTCGCCTTACATCAAAGATGATCTGGCCTCATCTCAAAGGTCATTTTTTATAATCTCTGCTTTCTCTGGTTACCCTGCCCATCAGCTTTACTAGGCTCATGAACTCATGACCAAAGAGAAGCTGAAGCTCACTCTCACCCCCCTCATTCACATGCTGCCTGTATCACACCCCATCCAACAGCTCACTCCTTTGGCTTTGAAGAAGACTCAGATCAAGTAGTACGAGGGAGGCAACTGGGACGATAAATTATTAGCACTGCAGCTGTGAGGCAAAGAAGCTGAGAAAACAGTTGTGAGTACAAAGAAAGAAGGGGGTGACTGTGTGTATTCTGCAGATAAGATTAATCCAGAATGTTACAAATTCTACAAATCTCTTGATACAGTGAACTCATCTCCTCTGGCAAAGATTTGATGGAAAGAGAAGCATTCTTTCTTCTAGAACATACATATATATATACACACATACATATACATATATATTTATATACAATTTTATTTTATTTTATATACATATACATCTGTTTGCTGCTTCTATATTTGCTCACTTGCAAATCACAGTGGGCTTCTCCCGAAATAATTTTTGGTGTCTACAAGTAAAAATGTTTAAAAAATAAAAAGAGTTATCATGATTTATGTCTTTGGAGAACAGCATTAAGACAGCATTTTTCTGACAAGGATAACAAGCAACAAATTAAGAAATGGGGAAACCTTATTAAATTCAAGACTTAGCAAAACCTCCAGTGTGCATGGGGAATTTGTGTTGCTGCTGACAACTGTCACAAATGCTTTTCCTCCAGAATTTTATTTTGTATTTGATAGGCTTATGAGTTTGTGTATTTGTTTAAACCTGTTGTGTTTATTATAGCAAAGAGATGGGTTTGGCTGCTTTTTAATACTGGTAATGTAGTTACAAGACAAGTAGCTCAGCAAAGCTGGTTCTCTCCATACACCTTTTGTGTGTGTTTGTGTGCATTTATTCTGTTTCGTTCTATACACAGACAGTCCTTATGTTGCCCAGAGCAGCTGTGGATGTCTCTGGAATTGTTCAAAGCTGGGCTGGATGGAGCTCTGAGCAACCTGGTCTGGTGGAGGGTGTCCCTGCCCACGGCAGTGGGATTGGAACTAGATGATCTTTAAGGCCCCTACCAACCCAAAGCACTCCGTGACTCCGAGTTCCTGTGTCACAACCATGCCCTGTCTGTGCCCACACAAACACGCGGAATGCAATGTGGGCACGTACATCCGTACANNTTCCCCAAAAAAGCCCCCCCCGCCTCACTGCAATCTGTCTTAAACAAAACCTGGAACGAGGTGGGCAGGACCCGCAGGTTCCAGCCTGTGGCGGCGGGTGAATTTGGAACGCGGTTCGTACAGGCCCCTGTGTGTGGGGCAGCATTGGCCGCCAGGGGGCCTCGGGCCGTGCGGCGGCGCGGGAGAGCGGCCGGCCCTGCCGGGCAGGCGCCGTGCCAGGCAGCGCCCTCAGCGC
>VXBC01005959.1:862688-915232 GCA_013399945.1 Ploceus nigricollis | reverse complement strand
CAAGAAAAGTATTGTTATTGAGTCCTATTCCACATCAGTATGAAGACACTGACAGCACTGTACAAAGAAGCTCCTATATATCAGTCCGTCAAGTAGTCTAAACAACGACACTAGAAGTTTTCCAGCCTTGCCCAGTCAATGACCACAGACCTATTTGGAAAACAATCATTAGCAGGGGCAGCACTGTAATCCTGCCTCCCTGCTCTTCTCTTCCTCGGAGCTCCGTTGGGGGACATGTACATGTTAGTGGCCTTGTGACACGCACTGCTGGGAGGTTAAGTGTGTGTTTAACATGTGGTTATCACACCCGGAGAACCCATGACAAAAGGCAGAGGATTGGGTTTTATGGCTTCAAAGTGTCACAGCTATGTCACAGTCGCAGAAAATTTCTGCAGCTCTTAAGAAATCACACTCAGTTGATTAATCAGTATGAAGTTTATACGTAAAGGGCATAATATTAATATGTAACTTACATAGTAAAATTCTTCCATGTATGTCTTTTTCATGGAAGCCCTAGGACTTTGTTAGATTGCAAGTGAAGAATTACAACAGCAAAGACCTATGCCTGTGTCTCAGTTTCCTTATTGATACACACAGGATAAATCTACAAGACTTATCTCCCAAACAGATTTATGTGGAGACAAAATGTATGAATTTGGAAAATGCACTTGTATTTTCAGAAAGTGGTAAAGAAGTATGATGTAATGTATTTAAAAAAAATCTTCTATAAAACAATGTAATTGATATACGTCACCTACTTAAAGCTGACAAGTTTTGTATGTGTCATATTTAAGCAGTGGGTATCAGCTATCCTGAAATGTAAAACCAGCATAAACATAAAGATGCATAAACAGTGACTTTTCCCTAAGTGGTATCATAGAGATACTGGTAATAATAGTACAATTAGGTTCATTGGCTTTACAAGGTATTTACTGGTGATAAAAACAAAGAAACAGCAAAGTTTTGGGGTGGAGCTATAAAGTGGCCGTTGGATCTGTTCACAGCAAACTTTCCATTTTGGAAGCTATCCTGCATATACATTCTAACCTGAATGATTATTTGTGTCCAGGAATTCAGACTTGAAAATTACAGGTAACAGTGTCTAAGGGTTTGGGGTTTTTTTCTGCAGGATAAATGGGGATGTGTTTGAAAGTGTGTGTGCAGGTGCACACATGTGCCCGTGTATGTGAGCCAGTAACACTGAAATGGTTCCTGAAGCTTCTAATGAGGATGAATTCAACAAAGGAGCTTTTCATTTAGCTGTGATTGTCACATGGGGTCTAATCTTTCTTAGGCAGAAGAAATTCATTGACCTGGGCCATGCCTAGTTCCCAAGAAAATCAGTCCTTTCATGTACACCTTCTGGCTTCTGCTCACATATTTTTTAATTAATTCTTCCCCACAGAAATGATGAGAATCATATGAATGTATCAAAAAGCTGGAGGTACCTCTCATTTGGAAAAATACTGAACCATACAATAGTTTGGGTTGGAAAGGACCTTCCAAGTCCATCCCTCTGGAATGAGCAGGGACAATTTCAACTAGATCAGGTTGCTCAGAGCCCCATCCAGCCTGACCTTGAATATTTCCAGGGATGTGGCATCCACTACTTCTCCAGGCAAACTGTGCCAGTTTTTCACCACCCACACTGTAGAAAATATCCTTCTTATATCTAGTCTCAATCTACTCTTTTAGGTTAGAACAACCAGCCCTTGTCCTATCGCAACAGGCTCTACTTAAAAAAATTTCCCCCATCTGTCTTGTAAGCCCCCTTTAGATATAAAAGCTGGAAAGCTGCTCTAAGGTCTCCCTGGAGCCTTCTCTTCCTCAGTCTGAGCAATCTCAACTCTGTCAGCCTGTGTTCATAGGAGAGGTGTTCCAGCTCTCTGATCATTTTTGGGGCCCTATGTGTAGGTCATAGTCTTGATTTTGGCACCCTTTTTTATTTTTTTTAATGATATGTAGCTCTATATCAGAATGATATCTACTGTAATTTCAAAATTCTTAACCTGCAGCAGACTCACTTCATCCAATATGAAGTAAAGATAACAGAGACCTCCCTGTTTCCTACTGCTTGGCTGCCGATATTGTATCCATTATTTCTCTACCCTCTCTAGACTGTATGTCTAGACGTACACAGCAGAAAATCCCTTTTTGAATGTATTGGACAGCATTTGGTGTGGCTTCTGCAAAATGAAATTTGGCCAAAATTGTTCAGTGTAATCAATATCTTGACACTTCACTGGGATTGTCACAAAGCCTCTGATTTCATCACCCCACAATGAATGTGGTTGCAGCAAGTTTTCTTAATACCCAATAAAATTCTTTTACAGACATGAAAAAGCTCTCTTCCCTCTGGCCGATACCAGGAATTTGTGGGTAGGGCTTTGCAGACTTGCAATATAAAAATGAAGCATATAGACAAAACAACAAGATATGTTAAAAACTTCTAATAACATGGTCAAAAACCACATGGCTCCACTAAAATGCAATTGTGGAATTTAAACAGCAAAGTGCTTGTGCAAGCAAGGTGCTTGATTAAATGCAGAGTCATAGGGAGATACCTTATTTTGTATAATTACTTGTAGCACACCTGAATACTTTTAGCACAATCTCACATTTTTAAATAGTTGCATTTCTCCAAACAGCAGCATAGATTAGCAAACAGATTAGTGTGTTTACTCAGCTTTACAACAGTGTTCTCTGAAGTCAGTGGACTTGCTTTCCATGCCATCCTGTTTTTCATGAAATTATAGGTATGTGATCCAGAGCAGCATGGTTTTACCTGAATGAAAACATCAGTATATGGAATTTTTTTTTTAAACTCTGTTTTTCATGTTTGCCCTTTTGTTTTTCTTTCTTTCTTTGTCAGCATCTTTTCTTACATCCTTCCTTGGTAAAGCAGTTGCTAAAATCCTAAATGACCCTAATAAAACTGAATGCAGGTTCACATCTTTCCTGACAGACTAATTCCAGTTAGTGACTTCATGGTAATTTGTAAGGAGCTGTAGCACAACAGATAGGAACCTTCCTCCATGCACGTACACACACCAGTCTGCCTGTGAACCTGGGAGCAAAGCTGCCTGCTCTGCCTGCTTCTTACTGGTGTGCCCAAATCTCTGTCCTTCCAATGTCTTGCTCAGTTGTGGTCTTAAGCCTGACTGGAGATAAAACACTACATAGCTGCTCGCTCAACCTCCCTCTCTTCCCCCCTCCACTCTGGTGGAATGGGGATGAGAATTGAATTGGTAAAATGCATTTTGCAATTATACAATTATTTCCTTTGCCTTAGAGGAAGTGGACTAGCCACAGGTATCCAGGCAAAATCTATGAAAAGGTGTACACTAGAAGTCAAAAAAATTATCTTCAGGAAAATATTATGTATTTTCCTTATGAGGATTTCTGCAAACCAGAAAAAGGGTTCTCCAGCTGAGTCTCTGTTGGAGCTTTGCTGTTATGGCTCTACTGGGAAGTCTCTATAGCCACCTCTAGTCCTAGTTTAACACTCTACTAATCTAAAGGGCTTCCCAGCCATTCATCCTCTTGATGCTCTGGAGACACAGGGAGTTCAGCAGCATTACTCATGCAGTGCAATTTGAGACACAGAGGAGAAGAAGGATAAGCTGACCAAGACCCACAGACAGCCTATGGCAAAGCCCAAAGTAGATCTGCTCCCAGTTTTTGCTTGCTCTTTCAGACCTTTCTTTTCTTTGGCGCACCCACAAACTCATCCTGTGGTTTGTGAACCTTAACAAGCCTTTCAATAAAGCTTGTCTGGGTTTTGGATTGGTAAAGAAATTTGAAACCAAGGCAAGGCTTTGTATTGGTGTGTGCTGTGCTGTGAAAATTTCACATGGCTGTTTTTACCCAACTTGTTCAGCCATAATAGCACGGCACAGTGGGCCAGAAAACTACACATCTTACGGAACAGCCCAGTTTATATGAAGAAGATGGTGAGAGTGGCGGGTATGGAAAATGGGTTTTCAAGAGTTTATGGAAGTTACCACTTCTTTTGGGAATACATATTCTTCGCAAAATCTATTCCTCTTCCCAGTCATACATACCCTTTGTTTTTACTGCAGTGGTCCTGTGTACCCAATAATTTGGCAGTGTGTATTTGTTAACAGACTCTTCATGCACAGTTTGAATTACTCATAAAGTCCTGCTTTCCACAACCTATATGGAGAAACACAGAGTAACTAGGTTAACTGAATTCAAGGGAAGGCAATTTTAAGTCTTTCATAAAATTTTAAACAAGAAAGGATAAAGGGCTCAAACAACAGTGGTTGTAATATGTCTCCGCTACTGCACTCTTGAAACCAGTTTGCAAGTCAGTTGTGAAAATGTCTGAGACATGTTTGCTACTTGCATGGAGACAACTATCCTGTTAATTTTCATCCCAAATGTTGCAAAAAGTGCACAGGCTGTGCAAACTCTTGTTCAGCACAGTAGTCATTATTTATTCCCTTGGGGCTTTTTACTGCTACCACTAAAATCTATGGATTATTAGATTAGTGGGAGCAGAGTTAAGACTCGTACATGAGACCAAGACCTATGCTGCTGTTCTGGAGGAACCACAGGTTCATAGACCATTTGTGTTGTGTTTTAAGAAACAAAACCCAGTGTCCAACTGCCATTTAAAATTTTATTGTGACTACCCGAGCTGTGCTAAAATGGAAGGTAAGTCATCTGCCTCAGTCACAGAGTTGCTGCAGTTTTCATTTTCTCAGTGCAGTGAAGATGGTTGGCAGACATCTGCTTTCAGATATAATTGTGCTGACCAAAGAATCCACCATCTCTGTCTGCTTTACATTTCCCCCCATCTGTTTAGCACTCCCCAGCTCTACTAGTGGAAGGACTTGCAGGAGAGTTTAGGCAACCCACTGCAGACAACAGCTGCTGGGAGGGCCCAATCCATTTCCACCATTCATCTGACTTGAAGGAGACTCTTTGAATCCCACTGCTGTTCTCTTTTGCTTAGCTACCTTGGTTGGTCTTATAAAAAAACAAAAACAAACACCCCACTTCACCCTAGAGAGCATTGCTTATCTTCTTATTCATGGCTACAGCAATGTTCTACACAGGTAGGTAGGTGAGTGGGCAGGTAAGCAGAAAGATAAATAGATAAATGGATACATACATACATGCACAAATATATACATACATACATTTTTTTTGTCGTTCTTTAAAGATACAGACATAAAACAAAAGCTACCGTGCACTTACACAAGCAATCCCATTTCCTCACACTGTCAACTTTTCTCTTGATCTGCACCTAAACATCCCAGAAGACGATGGGACACACAGACTTTTCTGTACAAGGAAGCTTGTCCATTTTCTCCACATCTGTCTTTCAATTTACTGAATGATTTATGTTCCATTGTTTCTCCAGAATACAGCAAAGGCAATAGGAAGAAATGTCTTACTGTTACAGGGAGTCAAAATAATCACTGGAGATGTGTTTATGTGTGTTGTGATGATTCTGGCATGAAACCCATTGATCTGGCCACCCGTTTTGTCCTGTTTTCATTCTTCTTGACAGATGTAATGCAAGGTTAGCACATTCTATTTCACATTTCTTGCTCCCTTGTTTTATCTCCTTCCTTGTATGAACATAGTAGTTATGAAAAAATATTCACCACCCATAATCCATGTTTGCTGATAATTTTACTCCTTTTAGATCTTTCTTTGACAGACACTTTTTGATGAGCATCTTCCAGGTAGCTCTGACTAAACTGAACATTCTGCTGCATAAAATGAAAACGACAATCAACAGCAGAGAGAGATTCCATCAGCCCAGCAGGTCAGATAAATTTTTTCTTAAGTCTTATCAACTTTCTGACTCCAGAGCCATATTTTTATTTTCTCAGGATATCTGTAACACTGGTTACAGATATCAGTTTAATTCTGAATATTCTGTCAGTGCACAATTCCCACTCTTGCAAGGGAAAAGACATCTGAAAAAAAACATTTTCTGTAAAAGGATAAATTAATGGTAAGTTATTACAAGGCTTGTTCAGAAATGGTAGCATTAGCCACAATAAATTCTAAGGGGGTTTCTTTTCTTCTTACAAAAAAAATAAAGGTTACACATAAATTGACCTATTGCGCACATAGATTATGTCTCCAATTTTGTTTGAACTATGATTTCAATGTGATTTTTGTGATTCACAATACCAGACCTGACTGCAATGGACAGGGACATAGAGGGTTGTCTAAATCTTTATAAGTGTCCTGAAAGTTTATTTTGTCTAACACACCAGCTAACTTTTTGATTAGATAAAGACCAAAAAAAACTCCTATGGCAGATTAGGTGGCAATCAAATGTGGAAATCTTCATCATATAGAGCATCCTGGGGTTTGTTAAATATCTGCAGATCTGCTTGTTGTAAGTGACAATGTTTATTCTTGCAAGTGAATTCCAAGATAGCCTGGCTTCCTTGGGGTTTAATCTCAGCCTTTTTTTGTTTCTCTGATTAGTTGGAAACTGCAGCAGGTCACCCTGGCTCTTTGAAGAATGAAGGGTCTCATTCCAGGGTGAGGCCCAACGAATTTGTGAATGAATGAAAAGTTAATTGAGGAAAAGGGTAGAGCATACTTCAGTCATAGTTAATTTAAGCAAAGCTGATAAGTTAGTAAATAGAAACACCAGTGTATTCTTTCAAGTAGAATTTTTGCTCTTACTGATATCTTAGGTGCTGTTTCTCTGGCCCTTTTAAAGATTGGTGCTTGTCATAGACACTTTATTATCTAATCTTCTGCCCAATGAGAGATTCTGTAGTGTTGAGTAATTACAAATAGATTGAGCTCTGTTGGAAAGTGCATTTGCAAAAATAAAAGGAAAGCTCATGCACCACAAATGTGATTTTTTTACTTTATCTTCTTAAGAGGATTTTTTTTTAACTAGTAAACACTGTGGGAAAAAAGACATTTATGACATACATCATAATTTTTTAGGAAGGTGAATGAAAATTGAATTCTTCTGGGTTTTTGTTGTATTTGAAATATCTTTTGTAATCACTTCAGAATTGTGGTAAAATACAAAAAGTGGCTTAATAAGAGCCACCTATTAGACTTAAAACTGTCATATTTTAAAAAAATGCAGAAAGTTTATATGCAAGCAAATGAAAGGCATTCTTTCTTCATGAGCAGAGAAGCTGAACAAAAAGCTGTGTTTTACCAGAGGAACTCTGCTTAGGGAAAGGTATAACTGTGAACCATGACATGAAAAAAGTACAGCGATGATAAAAGCAAGGGCCATAGGCAGCAGCTTTTATAATCTCTATGGCAACATTTTTTTTAGGAGTCAGAGAAGCTACAGCAAAGAGCTGGAGATGGAATCACACATTTCTTCAATTTTAAATATGCTTTGGACTTACTGCCCACCCATCTCAGAGCACCTTATCATTGCTAATGGAGTTAGTCTCCTACAGTCCTCAGAAGTTGAAAGTTGAATGCTATTCTCACTGGGTGGTTTGGAAAAATGGAGCAGGAAAAGGTAAAATGATTTGCCCTATGTCATGCAAGAAGATTACAAAAGAGTTAAAAATTAAAAGATGCTCTTAAAGACATAATATTGGGAATATTACCCTGGCAAATCTGAGTGGCAAATATGCTTCAGTGCAGCCATGAGTGCCAGAAGCTGGGGACTGGATGGAATTTCATGAGCTACACTCATGTTACAGACTAAGGTGACGTGAGTGACCTCCATAATTTCATAACTGTTCATGTGCATTAGCTAATCTGCAACAAAAATTTTTTGGGGGCTCCATTCAAGTAAAAATATTATAGCCACCAATGCTTTTACTAAAAAATGAGACATTTGAGCCATTAAAAATCCAGACCATAACACATGACAATATTAAAGATTAAAGGTATAAGCCCACTGCTTATCTGTACACAATAGCTACATGACAAGCAACCTAATTGAATTAATGTATATTCATACAATAGCCCTTGCAACGTGATCTAAAGATGCTTACAGTGGTGGAATTGTTTTCTGGGACAAGAATACAGGCCTGAGTTCCCGAGCCTAGTTAGGCAGCAGTTCAAGATATGCAAAGCTCAGGAGGAGGAGGAGGAGGAGGAGGAGGAGGAGGAGGGAAGAACCAGTGCCTTCATCTCTGCTCGACTCCATCCTACATCTAAGCCACTGAGTCTCCAACTGCACCTTACCACAAATATAAATTACTAAAAGCCTTCAATATACCCTATTTACCAAATTAACCAGTTTAATTCTGTGCTTAAAGAATGTCTGTGCCATCAAGTAGGTTACAATCCAGCTATTTTGCTGTCCTGTAGCTCAGCTGAAGCAGGTATTTGTCTTACAAAAATAGAAACAAGAGTTGCACTCTTTCTGCTCATACCAAGACATCATTATCAGCAATAATAAACAGCAATATAAACAAAAACTGATAAAATAAGTAGTTAAAGTTTTAGTTAGAGAAGCAACTTCTAGCAGCCTTCAGTCTTGTTCAGTTTTAGTTATCATGGTCAGTCCCTTGCTTAGCCACAGCTAACTCGTGGTGATGTTAATCATTTTCACCATGGATACAAAGTACAAAGGTTTGTTTTAAAATATGCTGGTTAAAACAGAAGCAAGCCAATTTCAAAAGCCTTTTCAAAACTGCATACATGAGTCCAGAGAGGAAAAAAAAAAAGGTACCCAAGAGTTGCAGGCTGTAGTGTTTTCTTTTTAAGCCCCTGACTCGAGAATGCAATCCAAATCACCTCTCAACTATGATGTTTGCTGCTGCTTCTGCTCCGAGGAAGCAATTGCTTCCCTAGGGACCCCACACAGCCTGTCAGCTCAGTGGGGAGCTGCGAGAGGTCAGCAGAGCATCCTGTAACCCTGGGGAGGCTGCTCTGCCCGCGCGCTGACTCCAGAAACAAAAGGAGGTCTTCCCTTCACCTGGAGATAGGTTACTAAGCCAGGGCACCAATATGTTATGGTTAACACAGTAGAGGTTAGATCATTTACCTAAGGCTGGGACACTTAGGTTTAATCCCTTCTTTACTGTGACAGGATTTATGACCATCTCCTGCCATCCAGCTTCCAGCTTAGTCAGGATCAGGAGCCATCAGGGAAAGACTTCGGCTTCCTCGCTGTGGGGTGGGCAGAGCCCTGGTTACTAAATGGGACCAGCTGTTGCGGTAATGAGCCCATGAGACTTTTATACCTGTTATACCTACCCCTTCCTCTACTGTTTTGGTTTTGGAGACCCCGTCTCCAAAAGGCATGTGCTACATGTATGCCAGCTGGGCAGAGCCCTCCTGAGAAGCAGCTGGTTAAATTTACCTTTCCACTGTGTGGCTGGGACCCTGTATACCTCCACAGAGATCAGCGTGGAGGGACAGCCCCATAGATGGGACCAGGCTCAGGTCGAGCAGCCTGGAGCAGTGGCCCAGCTGTCTCCCCTTCCCCCTACCCCCTCTTTGGCCCCCAGTGACTCAAAATGAGAAACTCAGGAAACACAGATTCTGGGAATGAAAAAAAGGCACATGGAGGGAAGATGCTTAGCTGTGTCTGACACTGCCTTTTGCTCACCTTTGGAAAAGAAAGAATCTTTGAAGCTTTTTTTAATTCCTCATTTTCTTTCTCCTTTTAAAGGTTTAATCTATATTTCCATAGCTTCTCTGCTATCCACTGCACTGGTGTGCTATTTCTCTATATCTGGAAAAGGTGTATTTTATTTATTATATCTTAAGACACTCAACTTTTAATTTACAAGAACTCATTTCGCTCCAGTTTTGTTTCCCTTCTAAACTGCCTTCCTCCACCCCATCCCCCAGCACCACATTCTCTCCTGTGACAAATGCCCACTGTGGCAAGGAGGGATGCTTGTCCTGGGTCAAAATGAGCTCCCTTCCCCTCTCCCCTTCGATCCTCTCCCCTCCTCTCCTCACATGGCTAAAGCAAGCAGGAGCAGAAAGCAAGGCAGTGGGGGCAAGGGATGTGCTAGAAAAGGACAGCTCAAGCCTTGGTGCATAATTCAAAGACCCCACAAAGCATCCAGCTCAATGTAAACTTTGACCTTTTCCCTTTCTCTGCTGTGCTACTCAACAGGCACTTACCAAACCCAAGCTGGTGAAATAACAGCTTTTTTAGTGTGTGTTCTGTTTTGGTTTTACTAGCGATTAAGCTATGCCAGAGGAAAAGTCAATCTTTTTGATCTTTCATAAAACTACCAAATACTTCCATGTTACCAGTTTATCTGTGTGAAAAATATTTAGAGGGCTCTATTTAAAACTAAATAAAAATAAAATAAAATTTGGTGACCAAGTTTCCTTCCACCCTCAAAAATAATAAGCCATGCCTTCCATTAACTCTTCTTTAAAATTTTTCTTTTTCTTAGGAATAGAAATCTGTAATTGTCCCTGTGGAATACACTTTTAATAATAGCTACCACTTTGGGTTTTGTTTTTAATTACAGATTCAGTACTTTAAAAAAAATAGCTTAAATTAGTGGAGTTCTTTAGTTATTTTAATTTATTTTATTTTTTAGGTCTTTTAAAAGCCAATGGCATGCACTTTTTTATGTCTCCCAGTCAGTTAAGGAAAACAAATGCCTTTCCTCCTTGATAGTCTTTAAACTTCAGTGATTTTGTTATTTTAACATCTCTTAAATGTAAAGAATTTTTCAGGATGCCAATTCTCCTACGAATAAACTTAATTAAGATGTACATTTAAATAAAAGACATAATTAATTCACACTATTCCATTTGCTTATTACTTGACAGTCAGGGTGTATTAAATGCTCAGATGTGTGAAAAGAAAGCATGGAGAAGGAGGCACAAATAAAACAATCAGCATCAAAATATCATTTTCTGTCACCATTTTCCTATGTTCCTATAATAAAACTGTCAACCGCATGAAGTTATTTTCTGCTTTTTATGAGCATGGATTATCCTCACTTTCCAGTGAATAATTTCACTGACACTGTAAATTTTTGTTTGTGCTCTTTTTTCTTTTTAATTTTAGAAGTCATGGTAGTTATGACTATTTCTATATTTAAATATCCCCCTCACCCACACCCCTGAATGGCTGCCTGGACAATCAGTAACTTTTTCCAGTAAATTCTGTATAACAAGTCAGTGTTTCCTTCGTTTGAAAGGTGATTTTTAGAACCGTTTACTTACAAACAGGAATAATATGCATTTTGGGGGGTAATTATTATAAGTTTCTTTACAAAAAGATCTAAACCATTTTGGATTGTAAATGGAATGTGGTTTGTTTCAAGACAAATCATATTTTTGGAAAGTCTCATTATTACCAAACCACTCTTTTCTTGTTTAGGGGGCTGTGTTGATTGGAGTGCAAACATGCTCTGCCGAAGCCAGGCAGCACTGGCCTTCTGCTGTCTGTTCCTACAGACATATTCCTACATCTACTACCACCAAATGTAAGGCACAGAGAAACAGAAGTTGGTTTTGCCAGTGGCTCAGGTCCCCCTTTGCTCTGCCCAGAGGCACCTTCACCAGTGCAAGTGGGCACAGTGTTGCTTGCCTGGCGCTCACCTACTCATCAGGTGCTTGCAGATCTCACACCTGTGTTCTCCCTGGCTCCCCAAAGAAAATCAATAGCTTTCCAGAGGCTGGAGTCATGGCCTGTGTCTCTGCTAAAGAGACACACTCTCACTTTCCCAGACTCACTCTCAACCTTCCCAGACTTGCAGATGAGGGAAGCAAGCCCCAGGAGCTGAAAAAAGTCAAGAGCAAAGCATTACTATTGGCCAGAAGTTCATGGAGAAGCAGAAATTGTCACTTTGGTGTTTGGTAGGTTGCTTGTTTTGGAGAGAGAGAGAGAGGTTTGTGCACTGTGGTAAGCACATATTTCTCTCTCTCAGGATTTTGTTGTAGAAAGAGACAGAAGGACAGAAATAGAAATTGTTTTCTCTTTCTTCTCTTCTGTCTCTCTCTACAACAAAATCCCGAGAGGGAAAAATATGTGCTTTCCACAGTGCACACCCCTCCCGCTCCCCCCCGGGAAACTAATGGTGGGTGATAAGAAATCTGAGCTTCCAGACATCTCCCCCTTCAACTCCAAAGGCAATTGGGTAACCCCTCCCTGGCTGGCTTTTCAGGGAAAGGCAGATTACTGGAAAGTGTGGTCTTGGTAGTAGCCTAAACATCTACGTAAAGCCTCCTTTATGAAGCTGTTCTTAGGAAGTTGTGAGAAGTAGCTAAGCTGAAGAGCCTTTGAGGTACAGGCTGTCTTTGGCAGTGTGAACACAGCTGATCTGTACTTGATTGCATGACTGGCTAGGAAATTTTGACTGCAAGGACTCAGTACGACTGTCAAGAAAAAAACCACATGAGTAAAGTACAAAGGCTATTTTGGGCATAACAGCTAGTCATTCTGGACACTAAGGAAATACATACACACACATCACAAAACATTACATATATGGAGATGCTATGATAGCTCATACTGTCTCATAATTTCCATTAAAAAGTTTCAAGGATTTCATCATTCATGCATACACATTTACTTTGGGGTAAAACCAGACATAGAGCATACCTTAAAAAATGGGAAGTGTTGAAAAAGCCTAATACTCAAACCAAGTAATTTGATGCAAATATGGTATTTTATTAGCAAAAATTATCAGCAAAAATTCTAACAAAAAGTGGCTGGTAGTAAAATAACACAATTTTTTTCGACATTGGGTCCTGCATTTGGGTCACAACAATCCCATGCTAGAGTCTTAGGGAAGGGTGGCTTGAGAGCTGTTCAGCTGAAAGGAACTTGGGGGTGCTGGTTAACAGCTGGCTGGATAGCAGCCAGCAGTGTGCCCATGTGGTACACAGCATCTTGGCCTGTATCAAGAATAGCATGGTCAGCAGGACTAGGGCAGTTATTGTCCCCCTGTACTCAGCACGGGTGAGTCTGCACCTTGAGTGCTCTGTACAGTTTTGGGCACCTCACAACAGGAACACTGATGTGCAGGAGCGTGTCCAGAGCTGGTGAAGGGTCTAGAAAGTGAGTCATATGAGGAGTGGCTGAGGGAGCTGGGGGAAGCCTGGAGAAAAGGAGGCTCAGGGGAGATCACCTTGCCCTCTATAACTACCTGACAAGAGGTTGTAGCAAGGTGGGAATTGGTCTCTTCTGCCATGTCTCAGGTGAAAGAATGAGAGGAAATGGCCTTAAGTTGTGACTGGGGAGGTTCAGATTAGATATTAGAAAACAAAATTTCACTGAAAGAATGGTCAGGGATTGGAATAAGTTGTCCAGGGAGTGGTGGAGTCACTGTCTCTGGAAGTGTTCAAGAGGCATCTGGATGTGGCACTCATGTAGGGGGGGTTATGGTTTAGGGGCAATCATGATAGTGCTTGGTTGATGGTTGAACTACATGACCTTGAAGGTCTCTTCCAATCTTGATTCTGTGATCTATGCTTTCAGAGACCATAAATACATTGCATTCTCTTGGTATTCCACCTCCCAGTGGGATTTTGAAACCATTTACAAATGTTAATTATTTCACAGCTGCTGTCAGGTAAAGTATAAATTATTCCATTTGACACATGAGGAAACCAAAGGCCAAAGAGACTTAACTTTGTGAAGAAACTAGTAGCATAAAATGATACAAGTCTCAGCATCAGTAATTCTCTAACTTCTTTCTTTCAAAAATCACCTCTTTCTTTAGGTATAGGTATAAGTTTCTTTGCCATTGCAGCAGTAAAAAATAAAGAGAAAATAATTTGATTTTTACTGTGATTTAGAAAGGCACTGCAATAAATTTGTACTATATTGCCTTTGAGACAGCTGTACTCAAGGCTTTTGTCTTTGCAGTGATTGATTTGCCATAATAAAAATAGATATATTGCTACCCTGGAACATTTGAACTTTAGTCTTGAAGGTGGACAGAGTAATGTATAAGAGGACAAAGTTGCACAGGTTGCAAAGTGTTAAGGCAGTATCTGTCCTGGGAGGGAAGGAAACACCTTTCCACTTAGCATTGTTAGTCAGTACTGAATTGCTTAAGAAAAATAAATTCATTAAAAACTAAGAAAAAATCAAATTCAACACAACCTTTCCACCCCAGGTGATTTCTTTAAAGCCATTAGGATGCATTTCTCTTGCTTTTTCATGCTTTTTTCTTTGCTCCCTTATCTCTATGTGTAAGTAGAAGATCATTAAACTTCTGGAGCTGGAGCTTCAGAAAAAATGCACAAGTAATGGAAAATACTAAACATTAGTTTCACTTTTGATGGGCTTGCATCCCCAGATGCTGCATAAATAATTTCATTTCAGTCAAGTTTGTAACATCACTTTAAATTTTGTGACCCCACTTCTGCTCATGACTTTTAGTTTCTGACCTGCTGCTGGAGATACTGAATTTGAGTTTGAATTTGGAGAAACTGATTTATTTCAAACACTGTGCGAACCCCCTGTCTCCCCAACAAATGAAAACATCAAGAGTCAGACTCCAATAAACTTATGAGCTGGAAAATTTTAAGTGTGATCATTGAGAGCCTTTTCTTTGGGCCCACCTTTCTGTTTTAACGCCTCCTACCCTTCTGCAGGATGCATGCATGATAATGACAGCCCTATCCTGCTCATTCATAGTGAGCAAAGTAATGGTGACCTCCTCTGGAAAAGCTGCTGTAAAAAACAAGTGCAACACAGACATCATGTGCTATCTGACACTGTTGAGAACTCACAGTTGCCAGTCTGGCCCAGTCCACATCTTCCTCTTTCTCCAGCTGAGTCTGCAGCAATTCCCTTCACATGGAAGCTGTGTCCAGTCCCCTGCTCTCAGAAAATGCTGGGGGGGGAGCATAGGGGTCAGAAAGGGCTACCCCCACTCCCAGCTCCTAAATTTGCAGTGAGTTTACTTCCTACATCTTTTCAAACAGTCAACTGTGTGTTATACCTGTAGAGACCTTTTGTCTCCAATTTTCTTGAACAGTACTGGGATCAAATTGGGCTGGTACCATTTTGTGGATGTCAAGAGAAAGTAAGCCAGACTGAGAACTGGTTTTTGCAGAAGGAGGATCTGTCTCTGTAGGAGAAAAGGTTGTGCTGTTTAGAATGATACAATGGTTTGGGTTGGAAGGGACTTTAGAGATCATGTAATTGCAAGCCACCTGCCATGGACAGAGACATATTTCACTACACCACATTGCTCAAAGCACCATCTAATCTGGCCTTGAACACTTCCAGGGATGGGGCATCCACAGCTTCTCTGAGCAACCTGTTCCAGTGCCTCACAACCCACACAGTAAAGAATTTCCTCCTAATACCTAACCTAAACCTACCCACGTTCAGTTTAAAGCCATTCCCCCTTGTCCTGTCACTACAGGGCCACGTGAAAAGCTCCTCTCCAGCTCTCTTGTAGTCCTCTTTTGTTGTATTGTGTTATTTTCATTGTTCTAAGTTCTGTAAAGTTCTGTATGGTTCATCCTAGTGTACCGCCCTTTTGTAATGGTTCTGCCCTCAGTTGCCTGTTGCCTCCTCCCTCCTCCTTGTCAATCCCATCTCCTCTCCACCCCTATCCCCTAAGAAATGCTTAGCCATCCCCCTGTCCCCTCCCTGGTGCCCTGTCTGTCACTCGGCATCCCATCCCATCAATCTGGAAGCTTCCATAAAGGTCGTCAAGTGATAGGCCAGGGGCCAGGGACCCCTCCTCTGCATCTTTCTGATTTGACCCTACATCTGTCCCTCTTCCCACTCCCCCAGCCTTCCCCATTGGTTGATGAGCAATCCCCTCCTTTGTTGTCCTCCTTGACAATCTGCTGCACTACCCTGTTTGCTGATTTTGGCTGTTGGTCTGCCTGAGGGCTCTGTTGAGCTCTGGAATAAACCTTGGATTTAAGCCCAGCTGAGAGTCACTCCTCTTTCTGCCGCCGAAGTCACCAGCTTCTCCTCTGCAACATGGTCGAAAGGCCCTAGCCGCCCTCCTAACCCCCAGGGGAACTGGAGAGTGTCCCCCGCGCTCAGCCGTGCCAGGGCTGGTCGAGTGTGGACGCTTGGATGGGCATGGCGACACCCTTTAGGTACTAGAAGGCTGCTGTAAGGTCTTCTTGGAGTCTCCTCTTCTCCAGGCTAAACAATGCCAGCTGTCTCAGTGTGTCTTCATAGGAGTGGTACTCCAGCCTCTGAGCATCTCCATGGCCCTCCTTGCTCCAAAATCTATGTCCTGATTATGTTGGAGGCCTCAGAGCTGGATGCAGTACTCCAGGTGGGTCTTGCAAGAAGGAGGCAGAGGAGGAGAAGCACCTCCCTTGCCCTGCTGGTTTCTTGGTTTTTCTCCTTCCCTGAGCAGTGGCAGTGGTGCAGTGGGATAGGACATTTGAGCTAATTAGAGCCCAATTTGCCTTGACTCATCAGCTGGTAATGCTGCAGTTTTTCTGAGTGGTGTGTGGTCTTTGGTTCTTCTTTATGACGCTTAAAGAAACCCCAAAATTAGATTTTTCTTTTAGCATTAGAAATTCAGGCATTTTCTGGCTCAGAAATCTTCCCGGCAAGGGGAAGCACATTACAAAAGGCAAGAGAGTGAAAGACAAGAAATTGAGAACCATGAGCAGAGCTGCCAGTTCTAATGGCTTTCTGAATAGGATGGAGAATTTCAGACCCTTTTAAGGGTTTTAAAAAAAGGCAGGTTTTAAGGACCAGTTCCATGACTGATCATTCTTTTTCTCCCACCTGCCAGAGGTGCCCCAGCTCCATCTCTTTAATGGACCAGGTACACAGGGCTTTGCTTTCCAGCTGTCCTGTGCTTCTGCTCACCACTCACTACTTCACAAGAGGGGGGTTAAACAGTAAGAGGCATAAGTTAACAAGAGTTAAGGAAACAGCAGCAGCTAACATAGCTGCTCAGTAATGAATGCAGCTAGGATAAATTATGTTTGGAGGAAGGAGAGGTAGATAATTAATTTTGGAGGCTGCAGAGATGGAGGAATTTTGCTCATGAAAATGAACCTGTATTTATACAAGGGAGTCTATAATTTTGTTTTGGTTGTAGAGGATGGGAGCATTCCTGGAGACGTAGTTGAAATAATTGGAATCCATCATAATAGTGTCTGAGTTTTCAGCTTGCTCTGTCACTGCCATGGGTAAAGTCGGGAGTTGGAACTGTGGCTGTAGGATATAGAAACTGAGGTAGAAATTAGTTATTCTTTCCCCAAGGTTGTGTACAACAGCACTGCCCTGGGATTTGGGGCATGTGGTTTCTCAGTGGTAAAGCCCAGTTTGGTAATTATTTCTTATAACAGTGCTACGAAGAATTTTGTTTAAGTGAGTAAACAAAATTCTGACATTATTTCAAGGACTTCATTTTGAGTTGTAGATACCAGATCTGATCACTATCTGGTCCTTTTGTTACATGCAGTTAGTTTTTCTGACTTGCTTCATCTATCATGTAACAGCTGTTTCTTTGTTTTGATGATTAAAGAAATATTTGTGGAATGGAAATTACTTAAATATGGAAGCAAAGCCTATGATGCTAACTCTGTGGCCAGACCATGTCAATGGAATTGTAAGTTTGTTCTGAAAAGTCTCCCCTTGCTTTTCCCTAGCTATTTCACAGTTGCTCTATATGTTAACATGTTCCACACAGGGGTCAGCAGTAGTTAACCATAATGAGGTAATTACAAGGTACATTGAGTACAGATGTATGTTAAGGGACATACATTAAGGGTGTAGACTAATGGTGTTGTGGTGACAGCATGTTCAAGTCTTTTGGTAATGTTCTGTACGCTGAATGTCTTTAATACCACTACTAATATTAAAGTAGGTTTTATCAGGTTTTTTTCTGACTCCTGAATTTATTTCCACGTGTGTATTTATATCTGTGTGTGGAAACTAACGACAGATCAAGGATACCAATCTAATGGTGCAAAATAGGTAATAGATACGTTTATATTTTTTTGTTCCAAACTTTCCTCACAGATTTAAAATGACCCCATTACCATTAAATGAGAAAATATGGTTTTGTTATCTTCGTGTGATTTTGAAAAACATAGCTGCAGAATTGGTGAAGAGGAAGCAAATTGCTCAGCTAAAATAGCTGCATTGACCTCACAGAAGAATAATATGTGAAAGGACTTGAGAATGAAGACAAAACATGTTTTACCTTAAGTGAGGTAGTGTGACTCCTGTCAGGAGACACTCAGCAGCAAGCTGCTCAGCATGGGCTCTAAAACTTGCATCAGCCTTCCTCAGCTCTACCTTGGGCTGTTGATCTGTGCTGAGCAAGGTCCTGCTGTGCTATGTTCTACTAGCAACACCTGAGCTGGGGATTTAGTACCAGTCCCCAAGCTACTGTGACATAGACCTCGAATCTCTGCAGCTAAAGGCACAAAGGGCAAATTTTGAATCTTCTTTTGTAGAGAATGAGGAACCCCATTGAGGGCAAAGGATCTCAAATTTGAGCACTGAGGTTGAAGTAGTTGCACTCTGGGTCTTGGGATGGCTCAGTATTGATCAACAATCTTATTCCACAAGGATGTTGTGTAATTTTACTAATATTTCCCTAACAATAAGATATTATGATAAAATATTAATAGAAACATTTCATGAGCATATTCTGTATTCAATGTGAGGTTTGAATAGCATGTTGTTATCAATACAGGAAGCCCCAGGCTTGAGAAGGATAGAAGTATTGAAGAGTTTAAGAAAAAACATCTTATGTTTTGAAAGAAACTGCAGGAGGAAAAAAATGTATGTTAGGGTTTAATTAAAAGACCACCACCAAGATGTCGATTAAGCTGGCACCCTTGCCTTAGGTATTTTCCAAACTGTGTGCTTGTATTTTACAACTCGATTAACTTGTGGTATTTCTATCTTCAGTAATGTATGTATTTAATATACATTACATATTATATAAATTTTATAATATACATTGTATATTATGTTCTACTGAAAGTTAAAACAACCATTATGCATCTTCACACAAACCAACTTAACAGATTTTGTGTGTGACTTGGTTTCCTGTTGTGACATACACACAGATGTACCGGTGTACGCACATACCAGGGTGGTATAGTTATGCTTATATAAATGCACACATTCAAAGTGGGACTGTTATTTACCTTGCTAATGTAATTAATAGCATAAGAATACTGGTTTTGTAACATTTAGAGGCATCAAATTAAATCTGCTTAACATTCCATATGTTGAAACAGTCAACCAAAAAACCAACTCAAAAGGGAACAGGTAATTCTCCACTACGTAAAGGCAGGACTTTTGCAACCGAAAGGAACAGAAATAGTTTCTTTTTAAATGGCAGCTTTTTCCTTAAGGCAACACCAAGCGCTCCAAGGGCTTGGGTGGCAGCGCAGGGGAGAGCGGAGGGACCCCGCTTCCGGACAGAGCGGTGTCCAGCGGTGCAGCTCTAGGTTGCCCAGGGAAGCACCTAGAAGCAGCGACCGAAGCGTTTGCAGGACGGGAGCGTTCCCAGAAGCCGCTGCCCACCAGCCTCCTGCACTACCCCGGCTTCGCAGGGATTTATTTACTTTCTCGACACCCCATCCCGCTTCTGCTCGCGGAACACCTCAGGGGCTGCCGGGCTTCTAGTGCTGGCCCCTCCTTCGGTCACACGCGCTCAGCGCCCGGTGATCCGGCGGGGGACCGAGGCGGTAGCGACCCGCACGGCTCGGGCAGCCCGCACGGCTTCCCCGGCAGCCTGCGGGTGGGAGGCGCTGAGTCAGCGCTCCCGGTGTCAGCCGGGCGCGGCCGGGGGAGGGGGCGCGGCGGCCGCCCACGTGGGACAAGGGGCCTTAGTCACCGTGGGGGCTCCCCCAAGGCGCCCGGGGAGGGGCATCTCCGAGGGCTGTGGCAAGGCAAGGTCTAGAACCTCCGGCCCTGGGCTGGACGGAGCCGGCTCCGCTCGCCTCGGTAAGGCATTTAACATCTTTGCTTTGCCCTTTATAANGAGGCGCTGAGTCAGCGCTCCCGGTGTCAGCCGGGCGCGGCCGGGGGAGGGGGCGCGGCGGCCGCCCACGTGGGACAAGGGGCCTTAGTCACCGTCCGCGGGGCCGGGGGTGGCTCCCGAGCCAGCTCCGCGCCCCAGCCAGGGACCGCGGGTAACGGGGGAACCTCCCCATGTCACCTGGGCTTGGNCACACACACACACACACACACTCGCACACGCGTTTACCAGACACAAAGGTAAAGGTTTGCCGCGCTCTCCAGGGCAGCTCTAGCCGCAGCTCTAGCCCCAGCGCCGCGGGCACGCTGCCGGGCGGTGTGACCCCACTGGGCTCGGTACCCGGTGCCCGCCTGCCTGCGCCGAGCCCCCAACGCCGCAGCAACCCGAGGAGGAGGCTCTTGCTTTGCCTCTCGCAAAACTTTGCCACTTATCCATGTTTTTTAATTTACCTACGCTTTAAATGCGCCTCCCCCACACACAACTCGCANTGAATGGACTGGATGCGCGGTGACACATGAACCGCGTTTTTTCTTCTTGGAAAAAGCCAGCCGGCGTGCCATGGGTTCAAACCGAGTTTAAGCAACAGTTCACTCCTGGCGGGCCAGGGAGGGAAGAGAAGTCCGTGCCCCCGGTCCCCGTGCCCCCCCGCGGGCTGGACCGGGCTGGCAGGTCCTGANTTTTTTTTTCTGTTTCATTTCAAAGACCGAGACTATGCTACTCGCCCTTTAGTTGCTTCGTTCTTAAACAACGTGATTTAATTTTGTAATCTGCCCCCCAGCTTTCCTAAGTGAAGCGGGGCGGGGGCTGCATGTTTTCTGAATGGTGGCAAGGAGGAGCATAAGGGACAGCGGTGATCTCTTGCTGCTGTCGAGCTGGCTGCCCCGATCGTGGGAAAGTGGCTGCACGTAAAGCAGCAGATTCTTTGTCCCTGTTGTTCTTCTGTAATCGATCTCACTTCAAGTCGAGGGGTGGAAAACTTCAAAGGCAGATCAGGCTGTTGGAGGTCGCGTTTGGAGGTCGGGGCGAGAGCACAATCAGCTCGTAATGCACCCACTTTGCCTCCTCCCCCTCTTACTCCTCCTCCTGCAGGAGCCAGGGGGTTGGATAGTGTGGGGGTGAGGGAAAGAGCCCTCCGATCTGTAAAGTACGTCCAATCAATAAATAAAATGCAGACTTTGTGGAAAGAGTGAGAGGGAGCGAGGGAAGGAAAAGAGTTGTGAGAGTTGTGAGCTTAGTACACCCAGCTCAAATATACAGGATCCCGACTGCACTTTTTTTTCTGCCTATCCTGTGTTGTCTAAATAGCTGTGTTCTACTTATATATGGAATAGCTTCTCCTTTTTTTTTTTTTTTTTTTTTGGTGCCCCTCTTNTTTTTTTGGGTCCCTCTCTAGGTCAATTTTAGGACTGTACGGTTTGCTGCGTAAGTTACTATAGAAGAACAAAAATAATCTGCTTCGCGCCAGCTGAGGGTTGTAGTACAACGCAAGCTACTACCGCACGCAGTTTTAGCAGCGGAGGGAGGGAGGAGCACGGCTGGTACCAAGACAAAACACAACCGCGCTGCGGACATCTGCCATTCAGAGTCAGCTGCGGCTGCGACTCCGGTCCAATCTGCCAACACGGACATCTAGGAAGGGATATCCGAAGTCACGGAAATACGCCCTTGCACTGAAGTGTGTTACATTAGAATACCCTTTTGATAGACTGGAGTAAAAAACTTGCCTAGAGTAGTTTATGAAATTTCTTTTAAAAAAATATTTGGAATAGAATGTCAGAAAAATGGACACAATCAAATCTAGATCCACCCCCACACACCTCCCTTTCACAATACCTTTAACTTTTGAGTACTGTGAGAAAGTTGAATTTAACTTTTTAAGATCAATGATTTTGTTATTTTATATTGCTTTCTGATATGCCTTGTATAAGCATTTAAATACACTTTGATTGGATCATATTATTTTTCTCTCCTAGTTAACTGCAAAATTGGAAATTACAGAATTTGATAGTTAACTTTTTAGTAGGGTTTAGATTCTTCCTGTAGCTCCAATTTGTGCCCATGTAGCAGTAGAAAAGTACATAAAGAAACTGCTAATCAGGACTCTCTCAGAGCCTATTTTGGGATTGCCTTGCCATAAAAAACCCCTTGGTAACACATAGCAGTAGCTGAAGCAAGCTATTTTAAATACTGGGTTGTGCCAGCAACAGGAATTTCAGGTAATCCTGGGGCTGCTGTAACTTGTGACAGAAACTTGATTAGCCTCAGAGAGAGAAGTGAAAACTGCAACTCAGTTTGGCACCTTCAGTAAGTTAGGTTTCAGCTCATATATGTTAAGGACAGGGGTTTAGTCATTCTCTGAGTTTTTGAGTAAGTAATAGTTTGGAGGTTTTTAATAAGTAATATTATTTTAGCATCCTCCACAGTCATAATAACCCTTCAAATATCTTTCCACTCATGCTCAGCTTCAAGTATTGCAGTAGTAAAACAGCGACATATTATGTGCGGCCACACAGTGCAGGTGAAGCTTATGGCAACACCCTGTGCTTGTACGGGGACATTTTAAATCAGTTGATTGCAGCCTTTCAGTTATTCACCCTTTAAATCTTAATTTTCTGTCGGGTTTCTTTCCAAGAATGAATTTTTCAGGGGCTATTTCAGAAAAAAATACTCAGCTCTGTTTAAATACAAAGAAAATTTGAAAACTGTGAGGGCACTTGCTTTACATTGTAACCATATCCTCAACAGGGTTGGCCGTTCAGTGTTGTAGGATAGAGAGTTAAAAGTAGGAAGGAATCTCATTCAATTAGAAACAAGCTTTTTTAGTGAAATAGTTGTGATTGGTGTGATCACTGAGGCTGGATTTTTATCAAATGAATGGGTTACTTTAAAAAAATTCCTTACATCCAATTAATCCGGCCCATGCGGGCTAAGAGAACTATCGTTGCATTGTACATTTGCACATGGAATAGGAATCATATTATAGGAATAGGGCTACCATACATCTGATTTTTTTTCCCTTTGGATGACAGCTTTCCTTCCCCTCACCCGCCCTCTGGGTCCCATCTGGATAACCTTTTCATAATTGCACTCTGTGTTTTAAAATCTCTGCCAGAGTGGGAACTGGAGCTTTTTGTTTTGTTTTCTTTATCCCTCTTTTTTCTTCTTTCTGCTTTGTTTTGCTACAGGGAGGACTAGGCAAGGGCTTGGCCCTGTGTAGTATCTAATGAGAGTGGTAACAGAAGGGAGAGGCAAGCAAAGCAATAGCAGCAACATGAAGGTACTAAGTGGAACAGCTTGATGGTATTCCAAACCTCAGAAAAGAGTTTGGAGGTTCATACTTAGGAGAAAAGATGCCCTAGGATCAGAGAAAAAGGAGAATAATGCTAGTGCTTGAAGGGGTTTTGAGTACCAAGGAAGTTTGGAGTAGTGTTCCACTGGTCTGGGAAGTGTTTGGGGAAAGGTACAAGAGGTTGGGGTTTGACAGCCCTTTCAAACTTGCAGTTTGAGTATCTCTGACAGGAAAATTTAGCATTATCTCCCTGGGCACTTCTAACAAGGACTTTGGCTTGTGGTAGGGAACACGTTCAGGGCTATTGAACATCATCTCCCACCATGAAAGCAGTAGTGGTGGGTGTATCATACAGAACTTCTACAAATATGCTGCAGAAACAGGGCACAACACCTAGCAGTACTGTGATACTAAACCTGCTAGACATAGTCAGTAAGGTTTGAAGGGCTGTAAATGGGAATTATGCTCCGCTTCTAGCTCTCTTTCTCCCTTCTTCCATTCCTTCTTTTTTAGACTCTTGCTTACCAGTCAGTCTTTCTGGAAGAGTAGGATTTATTCCTTGGAAACTCCTGTGACAAAGGCTGAAGGACAAGGTATGCTAAAGGTGCTCAGAATGAATATTTGCACACCGTATACCTCTGTCCACATGCCCAGCATTCCTGCTCTGGCACTTTGCATAGTGTGGCATAACTTGAGTATAATGGATATTGCAAGATTCCAATAAGATCATCCACATTTTCCAGCTAATAATTTTAAAGTTTTATCAGCATATTTGGATACATGCTAAATCATAATTCTGGAAACACCTGTCCTTTGTCTATTTCTCAAGATACACTTAAATCTGAGGCTGAAGTTCCATCAGCATAGGGATTCCCCCCCGTTTTACATGTTGCTGTTGAGTTTGGACATATTGCGTCCCAATGCATCCTTACCACACTGCTGTTACAGAGGAATTGGTATTTCCATTTTGCAGATGTGATACCAAGGTGAAGAGAAACTCTGAGTAAAGCTTGATGAACATGCACATTTTGAAATTAAATCTCAGAGTCCTCCAACTTTAAAATCCCTTCCTATCTCCCTCTCCTGTCTACATTGAATTCAGATTTACCATGGGATCTGAGCTCTCCATTCCCACGGTGTGATATAGCATGATCTTTTCTATCACATGATAGAGGAGAAGCTGCAGGACAGAGCATCACTCCTGAGTTCCATGCACTCGGCCTTGCACCAAAACTATTCCATGCATGTCTTGTGCATCTTCTCAAGACAGGAATGTCTTTTTTTCCAGACATGTCCCTATTGTAGGTAATTAGGGCTATAAGGCACCTCAGGTTCTGTGACAGTGGTTGCAGGCAAAGCTGTTTAGTTCTCCGGGAATAAGCTAAACATTATTTAGTATAGCTGGTCAAAGAAGTTCAGTGGTCCTCTTGAAAGTGACCTTAATAGAATGGTGTTGTCATTTAAAAGTCTCTGGTGTAGACGGGAAGTGAATCCAGACTTCCCCGGTTCTCCTTCAGTTTGCTAAATATGAGCTCTGCTTCACACTTAGCAATACCACCCATTCTGTTTCCCTCCTTTTTTTTTTTTTTAAATCTTTCCTTTTAGCACTTTTCTACTCCTTTTACTCTTCATATTCCGTTTTCTTTCACTTTTCAACTTCAACTTAAAATGCTCTGTTTAAAAATGTAGGGGCCAGATCCTCAGAGCCAGCCAAACCACACATGGTGCAGGCCCAGGGTATAGGGAGGGGGAAAGTGGCTCTAAGCCATTTTTCATCTCCCTGGATTCTAGGTTGAATTGATGCCAAAGTGGCCCCTGGCATAACTGAGAGCAGGAATGCTCTAAATTACACTAGTTAGAACAGTTCCCAAGGGCCTATCCTATGCCACTTGCTCCTTTCCGCCTTGGCCACCTATGAAGGCCTCCTACACTGCCTTATTTTGTGCAAGGATTTCCTACATTGGGAATGCCCAGCTGCCCTGTTATGGTACAAAGGTGATAGAGAATCATTCCCTAAGAATTTCCAGAATAAATAAAGCAATTCTGTTAAAGAAAATTACAGAAATAACATAGCATTAGAATTTGTCATCTTAATGACTTTGCTTGAACATCACATTTTTCCTTCCTACCTTCAATGTGCATTTGACAGGGAAAGGACTTTTTCTGAATTAGTTTGTAAAGTCTTTAAGGAGGGGGCTTTTTAGGTTGAGTAAAGAATGGTCTGGAGAACAATACTGAAAATGTTTTATACCATTAGAAAAATCAGCACCTTTTTTTTTTTTAATGTAAGAATATTGTATGTTGTTCTAGTCATGCAATTTCCAAAAGGAAATGTCTGTTATGGAGATGTGATAATGGGAAGACAGAAGTGAGACTGGAATGATTGGAACATACCCATCAGAAGACAAAGAAGAGGGGTTATAATAAAAAAACCCCAAACAATTGTAAATATAATCTCCTATTAGCCTGGGAGTCCTCTTTTTTGAGGCACATTTCCAATGAAAGATGGCAAACTGAAAATCCATCCAAGAAAATATTTTCTTACCCAAGGAGGATAAGACTGTGACACTTGAGACTTCTCCAAAATCTTGAAGTGAAGAATAAAGCAAAATATTCCAAGTGAGATAAACACAACAAAAACATCACCTGTTATAGTTAATGGCTTACAAGATGAATAAATTGAGTAGAGAATAAAACCTGATACTCCATACTTCATTATGACTTAGAGTTTAAGACAGATTTTTTAGGGCTTAGAGTGCAATTTCATGAGGGCAGACTATCCCACAGCTACCTAGAAAGGATTTGTAGCAGCCAAGTGACAGAACCAGTTGATACAACTGCTTGGGCTAGGCAGGTCTCAAGTATGGTTCTGTACTGCTGTGTATAAGCAAAAAGAAGGAGACGTGGGGGGATCCAAATCCTTCTTTGGGCCCACCGAGTGCCCTCACATTATAAACAACTATAAAGTTGCTCACAACAAATATAGTCAGAAATCAGTACTGGGACACAGTGGAATGTCAATTGAAAAAAAGGAAGACAGTGTTAGACCTGAACAGAATATCTTCAAAATGTGTGGGAGAGTTCAGTTTTTGAAGTGACCAAAGGCCTGAAGTAACCTTTGAATTTCAATTACCAACCAACAATATCTTGCCTTCCTCTTTAAAGCACTGTTCTTCATACCCACATCTTCAATTTTTATGATTGTAAGTTTTCAAAAGAATTCTGGTGTGGTCTGAAGTTGGCAATTTCAACACAAAGCTTTATTAATGTGCTCTTGTCCAAAGCAACTAGAATTTGATATAAAAGGTTTGAATTGGCTTTGGAAGGACTAACGTATATTCTGAGCTGCCTCAGCAACAGCCAGCAGGATTCTGTCTGTTACTTGTGCTATTACATGTATCTTCCACCTGTGTTTTGAGCACTGGGTACCAAAGTTGGGGCTCTGGTGCATATCCTGTGAATGTTTCATTCCCTGCTGAATCGGGAAGTCATACAGCCTCCTCACATGGAAAGAGCACTCAGAAAGTTGAGGAATAAAGGTAGTGAAATTTTCCTCCATGTTTTCATGGGACTGCTTTTTTTAAGAAATGGATTTGTGGGTGTAGATGTGAATTTTGAATTCCCTTTGCTTTCTTACCTCATCTAAGCATTGTGAAGATTTACAGGATAGGAAATTCCTTTTGGATGTAAGAACTGTTAGTAGGAAAGACTGTCTTTCTGCCTTTCTGTGCACTACTGCTTTAATTAAAGAGTATTTCCTGGAAGTCCTAGGAACAAATAGAGAAATAGCACATGTGAAGGAATATCTGTGCAGTGAAATTGCCATGCCAGACGTCTCCTTCTGAGCAAGGAGAGAAAGACTTGTCTGACTGAAGGGATCCTCTCCTATACTTCTTTGCTCAGAACAAATTATTCAAATCAATTGAGAAATAAAAGATTTCTTTTTTTCTTGTCAAGTACAGGAGATCTCACTCTTTGAGTTCTTGAGCTTCCAGCACTGTTGTTTGTTAACAAGTGCAGAATTGCAATTTTTTGGCCAGACTCCTAAAGGGTGCACTTTGACAGACAGACCAGATGTCCCTTGAAGAAATTAGAGGTAGATCCCACATATAGGACAATTTTTTCCTTGGTTTCGATTCACAGGAGTGGTCTTGTGACCTCAGGATTTGTTGCACTGAATTTTGCTTCACATTGTCAACTTTGAGAAATCAGAAAGATACTTCCTTGCCTAGTGGGTTGATTTTCTAGCTATCAAGCTACAGACAGCATCAGACAGCCAGTATACCGTCTTCTTGCGGGTCAGTTAAGTGCTCAGTTTTAATTCAGAGAGATCTTATGGACCTGACAAGCTACTTAGAACATGCACATGCTGAAAGTTTAGCAAAATCACGCCTGCTAAACTTGCCTGCTTTCACAGGGCAGTTTGTGAAGCACTGGAAACACACAGGTAGCAGGTTACAGTGTCAAGACAGGCTTTCTGAACTTATTGCTGCCACTGACCCATAAGAACACTAAGACTTGAATAGCTTCTTTTTTTTTTTTTTGCAGATAGCTTAAATGATCATGTGATGGGACTTTCAAATACTGAAGTAATTTTGTCATGCTTTGGGGAAATCTTAAGAAAATTGATAATGTTTTATGACATCTGTGCCAAGCTATCTGTGCCCAGTATGTTAAATCTGTAGTAAGACATGATCTTACTGGAGATCTCATCCCCCTACAGACAATTTAGTCTACAATATATTTGACAAATAAATACAATTCTGATTTTATAAGGCCAGAAGCTGAGTCAGTACAATTAGAACAAAGTCTTGTGGGATGTCCATAGCACAATCCAGAAAGAACTTAGATATAACTTTAACTACAGGTTCAGAAAAATGGTGTAAGGTAAGGTCTAACTTTCTTGAGAAAAACTGATTTAGAAGGGAACGCATGAAGTGATCAGAACTAGCATTCACTAAATTGAGGCTGATGATATCTCTGAACTGGATTCTTCTTTGGATGTCTAGTTCAGCTGTAGGTATGCAGACAAGGACTGTAAAGAAGAGTAGAACTTACAACCAGTACACCAGCCACATATATTGCATGTCTCAGAGGAAGATGGAATAGCATTGAATGAATAGTCTTTATCTTACAAATTCAAATTCACAAAATGAAATAAAACACTTTGCATTCTAAAATAGAAATGAGTCATATAGATTGGAGAAGGAAACATTCATTCAGCAGGAAACTCCAATATTTTGATGTGTGTTTACAGCCGGAGCAAGAATGACATATTAAAGCTTTTACTGAGCAGAATTTTCCCTGAAAGCTCTTATTGACAGTATCAGAATACTCAATTTTTTTAATTGACTCCAGACACGATCACATGATTTGTAAGTCTAAAAGTAATGAGATTTTTGGATTGTGCCCGAGGAAGAAATAACTTTATTCTTTTGACTCTTATGACTTTGAACAGTCCAACTGGACTGAATGATGGCAGTGGGAATACTCATGGGAGGAGAAAGAGTTGTGATCAGAACCACACAGAGGTGTCACCATTTGCAAGGACTTGCCCACATCTCACATTGAAGTATTGCAGATAAGAACTTGAATGCAGTGATAACTGTATATGAAAGCTTGAGCAGCATCTGCATGCAGTCCTTGACTCATGCTGGTGTGGTTTGTCCTTTGCCTTTATATGCACCAAATTCACCCACAACATTTTTTAGATATAAAAGTATTACACGTATTTAGTAGTCAATTTGAAAATATTAAACTTCTCAATTATTATTACATAAATGATTTTTAAAGAGGCTAATCACCATTATGGACTGGTTTTATAAAACACAAACCAGCTAGTTTTCAGCTACAAAACAGCTCCCAAACTACAACTGGCTTCCAGCTTTTAAAATGGCCTAACAAATGTTCTTGAAATGTGCTGAGAGCAATTTGTAGTTACTTGGAAGTCTGGTGTAAAAATCATATACATCTGACAGGCAGTTAAACTTCTGTGGGATGGGAGAAAATCCTGTTTTAATGGAATTGCTCGGAAGTATCCTATAGCACTGCTCTATTCAGTTTTCATACAGCTTTGCTTTGCTTCCTTGTTTCTCATTCTTCTGAACCCTAGTGCAGAGCCTGCTTCCAGACATTTATCCTCACACTCACTTAGTCTCAAGGGAAATTATGCTTGTGGTTGGTCCACATATATTTCTCATTTAATACCAATTTTCTAACCCTGCACTATCTTCGTCTTCATTGCATCATCCTCAGAAAATTACTGTCCCCCATTTTCTCAATGCATTTTTCAGCCTTGATATTCTTCGCTAGTCTGTGGGAACCACAATTCCTCCCATAGTGATGTTGCTTCAGATACACAAGCAGTCTGTATTCCACCCTCATTCAGATTCTGTCCAGATGCATCCACCCTAATCTTTTGCTTATCTAATGCAGGTCCTTTGGGCAAAGTCTGAAATGAGGCTAAGAACTCAATGACTGGAAAGGTGCCAGCATGCCTTCCATTCTGTAGTAATTTATCACAGATTTTAGAAATGAAATTTTCCAGCATATAATTATAGAGATGGACAGTGTCCATTTATTAGAAGTCCCATGCTCTGGTCTATCAGTTACAGGTGTTGCTGGCTAATGCTATTAAAACACGCACCTGTTATTGCCATTTTTCATGCTATGCCTTTTCACTAGTAATTCCAGTCCTCTTCTCAGGCCCTTGTGAAATGATACTCAAACAGCCACAAGTGGTGCAGTTTAACTTTGCTCCACAGCCTGTGTACAGCTGAATGCTCATGTAGGTTTATTTTCTCTTCTCATTACAGCAACTCTCTCCTTTTAGCAACTTTAGAGGGTTGCCTGTTCTTGCTCACTGCTAATCAAATAAAGATCGTGCTTTCAAAAGAAATGAGCACCATATTCAGGTGTCTCCCAGTCTTCTGATGGCTTTGAGGGAATGGCCATGAGAAACTGAAAGGCCAGAGTTGGAAGGCAGAAGATGCAGAAAGGGTAAAAAATGGTATTTGGAAAAACTGTTGATTGTGGCTTTTTCCATGATTACATGTGTAGGCACTGAAAGAGTCTAATTCCTGACAATATGGTTATTTTCAAAAAAATTCACAAACTGATCAACATCAGTTTTTCCTATAGTAAACAACTAAAAGAGCTATTGCTGAGCACTGAATAACCAGGGATCTCAGAACCTCAGTCCACTTAGTGGGATTGTTACCCTGCCATTTCCTTCTGAGACCCCAAAAAGCGAGATAGAATCCTGAACAGATTAACAGATTCAGGCTTTACCAACTCACAGTTTTTTTCTCCCCTCAGTTTTAAAGGGTGGTTAGGGCTCTCCAATAGAGCAAATTTTGAAAGCATAGTCATAGAGAAATGCAGATGGTAGTTAGCAGCTACTAGTCTAATAATAGAGTGTAGTTGTAATGATAATAACTCATTATCCATGTAAATATAGCTTAGCAATTTTCAATTAAACATAAATCTGAAAAGAGAAGACTAACATAATACATTCTATAAGAAGAAAGGACTGTACAAAGTAACTTTTTTCTTTCTAATCCTTGGCTGTGAACTGCAGGCTGTTCAGTGCCACAGCACATCTGTATATATGTAGACATTTTGGTATAATCCATGACAAAAATCTTGCAAATGTGCTTGTTGTTTTAGGGTCTACCCTACCGCTAAGATATGTTAACCAGTTAAAGTGAAGGCACTAATTTAGATTGTTTATAAGTTTATTGTTGGTGGCTTTTGTGGAACACATTAAGTATATAAATTTCAGAGCATGATTTTTTTTTTCTTTAATTGTATGAAGGTCTCAAGTGGAAGAGTGCTTCTTAAATTAATATGATCTCACTTATTGCCTTTAAAAAGTTTGTCTGGTCTAGTCAGCCTCTTGTCACTGTGGCAAAGTAGGATACACTACAGGTATATCAATTACCAGACTATGAAGAGAATATAAACAGAGATTAAGATTCAATAAATCTAAAACACATAGAAATATATTGGTGTCTGCCTGCTGTAATTTTTACAAAATAGGGAGAAAGGGGAAAGATTCTGGGTCTGTAATTTTGGTAGATCCACTAGTTTTAGAAGTCTACCAGCTGTGGCATCCACTTGAGACAGCTAAAACCACAATCAAGAAAAGAAGCAGCAAAATCAGTGAATATTTTAAATGTGAATGGGTGGCTTCTTTACCTTGACAAGAAGCATTTGCTGTGCTCCTCTAAATCTTCCGAATCACTTCACATTCTGCTAAATGTTTTTAAGATCTTTGTGGGTCCTCATGAAAATTTTTTAGGAACTGCTTCTGACTTATTTTTTGTCTTAAGAACTGAACCTTCAAGGTGCTTATCATCCTCAAATTCTGCTGAGACCAGGGATTGATTACTGTTAGGTTCTTGCAAGACTGGGCCCTATAAGCAAACTTATTTGACTAGTTAAACTGGTGCTATAGAAGTTGCTGAATTGTCTCCCATTTTGCTTTCTGTCAGTGGCCAATTTCAGTATAGGACCACTCTTTACAAATTGGTAGGAGCACATTCAGAGCCTTGAAAGAAATGATCTGGTTGCCATGAACGGCAGATTTAATTTTAAAACAATATACCTAGCGAAATAGGTGACAGACTCTCAAAAGCATTTGTCCTTTTCCAGCAATGGCTTCTGGTTCAAAAATCTCAGTCATCTTCTTTCAGTTTTATGTATATTGATGTAATTTTTACTTAGTCAACATTTTATGGGGCCATTATTATAAGGGGAAGTCTGGGTAATTAAAACTATCATGGCTTTGTGATCATTAGTGGTAAAACACATTTGTTGACACAAATTTGTCTCTTTTTTTCACTACTTCAGCTACTTCAGAAATGCTGATGCTTTTCTTCTGTGACATCAGTGTAGTAGTCTACTACTGTAGTCTGTTAATGTTAAAAAGGGCTGGCTGAAAATGTGTCAGGGATTAACAATTAAAGTGGTCAGGTCCACTGAAACCACACGATCTTCTGCCTAAATATTCTGAATAATTTATTCTTCTATTAGGGAAACATTTCTGGACTAATCCTTTTCTTTAAAACTATGTGAATTAAACTAGTACAGTTTTGCAAAGCTCTTATTTGATTAAGTGATGGGTTTGTTGACATTTCTGCGGTTTTGCTGGTAGGGCTAGTCCTTAAAAGCAGATCAGAATAGAAAGTATTTTTTTCCTCTGTTGTTGCACCTATTAGAGCTTTGGAGACTTGCTTTTTATATTTTATATTCTATAATCAACATATTCCTGGCAGGGAATTATCTTGATTAGATTCTGGGGACACATCTGTGATCTGTCCAAAGAACAAGATGAGCTGGCTGTCAAACTGAATCACCAACCATGCTCATTCTGGACCCTCATGTCTGCCTGTAAAGGTCACTTCATCAGAAGTACCTATGCCCTCTAGAGTCTTCAAGAACTCATATTGTCTAGTTTTTCTGGTCTTATATTCCAGTTTCTGTGCATGGGGCTGAGTGTGCTATAGCTCAGATAGCTCTATGAATGTTTTGAGCTGCAGAATAGAGAGGACAACATCTGGCAGTGTGGGATGATGCTGTGGGTGGGTAATGGAACTTCAATACTTGGTTTGGGGCCTCCTTTTTGCCTTACATCATAAGCATAAGGTGGGTATTTTCACCTTGCTCAGCAGCTAGCAGAGCTACCTGGTTGTACCATAAACCAGACAGGAGGGGTAACAATTTGGCTGTGCTGACAAAAGAAAGGGCAGAGGGAATTAATTTTGGTGGTGACCATCCCTTTCACACAAAGCTGGTAAATGTTAACAAACCATTCAGTGTCAGGGAAAAGCAGAAACATGCTGTAACATAGGGCATCTGACAGCTGGCCATATGCTGCGAGCAGTGATTTCATGGGGCAAGTATGAATAGACCTGTTTCTGGGAACTATTTGGGATTAAATTAGAATTGATTAGTAGATTTTGTCCTTCTTAAACAGAATGTCCTTTCTTAGCCCTTGCATGTTAATGCTTGCGCTGGTCACTAACTGAGATGGAGGTTCCCCATTGGCTTCAGAGGAAGGGGGATGGAAAAAATTGTGCAGCTGGATGAAACCCCATTTTATGCATTTAAAACTTAGAGTTTTAAGTTCAAGGCTTGTCTGTGTTTGTTTTCCACTGTGCAGAACCTAGTGACAGTGGTTTGCCAGGAGTCATTCTCTAGGCTTTTGAAAGCAAGTACATTTTCTCTCCTTTTGTTCCTCAATACAGTTTGTCTTCTGTGGATGTAGTGGATTTAATTATTTAAGTCTTGTTCACATCCTGGTACTTCATAGATGGCTGTTCCTTAAATCTCTGACAGTAACATGATATGTATTGGGATTCTCAACAGAAGGAATATGCAGACAATATGGTCACTACTGTAACACCCCTTTATTTAAGCTACAATTGCAATTCATAAAATCATTGCAAAATAATAAAAAAATATGGTTGTAAGATAAATACCATAGATACAGTCCCTAGAAACCACATCTCACTTTAATTGAGAGCAGATGCAATATTGCAGAAGCCCAGGGAATGTTGCAGTTTATATTCTCCCTCCCTGGCTCCTGCTAGGGGAGCACAATACATTTTGACCAACATACATCCTGGCAAGTTTGCATGCAAATTTTTTTCTTAAATATAAACCAAAATGAATTTAAAACATCCTTGCACTCAGAAATGGTGATTAATAGATGCTATTTTCCTATTTCCTTTGTTCAGGAAACATTGCCCATACTTTGGGTTGTGCCTTTAAGATTTCCAATTGAATAGGGCATCTGGGAACTCAAGGGAGCACTTGCTTTGCCAAAAATTCACAAGCACAAATAGCAATGAATTGGGAAATGTATGTCTTTTATCTGGTTCATCTTCTAGTTCAAAGATTTTGTTTGGGCTAGTCTTTCATGTTACTTCTTTATCATTACTTCTGGGGGGAAAAAAAAAGGCATGAAGTCATACAGTGCTCCCAGGACTCATATCTCTATTGAAACAGGCATTAGAGAAAAGAAATAGTGAGAACCTGGTATTTTTCAGTCCCACTTGTTTAACTGATGAGAGACTATAATATATCCTTAGCCTGAAAATACTCCTGTGTGCATTTTTGGAGACAGAAACCAGGTATTAAGGAACACAGGGACAAATAGCTTAATAGTCCAGGTGCATAACTTGCACTTTTAAGTCATTCTCTCACCCATATAAACCATTTTATTCTCCTGAAAGCCAAGCCAAATGCACAACCCAATATAACCATTTTAACAGCATCAAAACTGCCTTTCTGTAGCTCTCCTTTTGCTAGCTTTAAGGATTGCCTAAAGCAAATGCAGTTCTCTGGGGGAACTATCAAGGTTTAGAAACCTTCAAAACAATTGCCAACCAAACACATTCAATTCCTGCTCAGTCAGCTGATTTGAGATAGATTTTTTAGTGTAACTGTTTTGAAGAAAAGTGCCAACAGCAAGATAGCCTCTCCAAGCAGAACACTGCACATCATACAGAATAATGTTAAGGATTATGCTTACAGGCTAATCCTTGTTCTGTGTATTGCACTAGCCATTTGGAGTGTGGGCCACACTTACTTTATTTATTTAAAAAATACATTGCTCCTCCTTACAAGATTTTTATAAATCCTAGTAAATTATCTCTCTGGATGGTTCTGGGAGGCACATCACTGGCATTAATTAATTTTTATTTTCTATAGAGAAATGAGGCACAGCAGCTGTGTCTCTCACCCAAGATCGCCTAGATAATCTGAAAAAGCAAAAGCAAATCAGTCCAGTCCAGATCCCACTTACTTGAAGCCTCTCTGCTTTCCCTGCTAATATTCTGTCTTGCTCTTTAATATTTCAAATTAGTGTACAGTCTGTAGGAAAAGAGTTCATAATGAGATAGTCTTCCATGGAATTTTTCCAGGGTTCCACCTAGACATGGCATTTTTATTTATATTTTTACAGAAGGACTCTCCCTTCCCCAGGCCTCACAAAAGTTTCTCTGATGGAGAGATGGGACAACTTGGGAGGTCTGTGTGAAGAACTACATTTTGCTGGATACACTCCTGCTGTTAGCAAATTGCTCCAATGGGAGGACTAGCCAACTAACTCAGTCAACCTACTAAAATGGATTCCCTATTTTATAGAGATAGATCCTCTCAGTTAAATCATCTGTAGGATTGTAAAAAAAGAGAGATAGAGCACCTACTATGTGGGGGGAGTAAACAAAAGCTAATGGGTAAGGTTTTGTTTGGTACCAACAAAGGTTGGTGATTACCTGTTTGCTGTTTGCTCTACCTCAGTTTTCATGCTTTCCCTATCTCTTCTCACTGATTCTGATTTTGATTCTGTAAACATAAACCAATCAAAAAGTTCCACAGGGAGCAAATAAAGAACTCATTGCAGATTACTGCCAGTATTGTCAAAGAGGAAAAAAAGTACATGCAAACCCCACAAAGTATTCTCAGGAGACCCTCATCAGTGTTTGCATTGTACCTGAGCTATGTGAAATATGAATCCACTGCTCTTCACTGCTACCTGTACAAGTCAGAAACTGCCCAAGCAATTGGAAAACTTGGTCCTAAGTTACAGGCTTTGACTGGATGTTTGCTTCTGTCAGATTTGGCAGACTATGAAAGTATACTGGCTTTTGGAACAGCAAGTTCATCACGGGAGAACCATACTACAGAACTGTATTATTTCTGCTGCTCTCTTCGAAGACAGGTCTCCAGTTCTCTCTCTTAAAGTTCATTAATATTCTCAGCTGGCTAATTTTGCTCCTGCTAGTTTTCTGGCAGCAGTACTGTTAAGTCAGTGAGTTTCTCACAGTGTTGGATAGCTTTTGAAAGCTGGTCACATTTTTAGAAAGAGCAATGTGTAATTATATCTGTGTGGCTTTTTTTCCCCTTTATTGTAGCTTGTCAAAGAGACTGATAGGTCGATCAAATCTGAACTCTGTGCTATAAAGGCAAGAAAGCAGGGCACAGATGGGTGATTCGTTGGAATGTCTGTCAGATGGGAGATCCAGCTAAGGCAAATGACAAGATAGGAACTGTTTATTGTATGTCTTTTTACAGGCTGTATGCAGTAGTGAACAATGCTGGGAAGATAAATATGATGCTTACTCTCTCAGTGTAACTGAAGGTCACTCAAATGTGAATGGATTTTGCAATATGACTTAACGTGGTAAACAGCTACGTAAAGGAACTGATTGCTGCAAGTTTCAGGCCATGAACTTAGGAAGCACAAAGAAAGCAACTAGATGGTTAAAACCATATCTATTCAGTTTAAAACAGTGAACAAAGAATTAGAGCTGTACAAATACAAACCCTCAACTTGTGAAGCTGAACTTATTCTATTGGAAGTTACCAGTGGTTGATCTAAACAATTAAGCACAGGGAGCATTATATACCACTAAATTGACATCAAGCTTCCTTCTGTTTGGGTTTGTGATCCTTCATCAGTCAGTGACCTTCTGGGAGATGTGATTATACTCCACATCAATATGCATGTTCCTTAGTTACTTTCTGATAATTTTAAAGCCATGGTATGGCAGTTCTTGTCAGTGTTTCCGGCAACATCACTGACATCACTGAAAAATGGCAGCCTAGATGCTAGTATATTATGGTTAGCTCTGTAATGAGTACAGCTATCCAGGGCTGGAATGGGATAGAAGAAACTAATCAATGTTTCATCTCAACAGCAAAATAAGAAAGAAGGAAAAAACCACTGTAATTTACAGACTCTTTGCCACAACTCTGTGGGAAACCCATATCCTTGCATCTAAAAGTCATGGAGACACTTATTGTGTAGGTTTTTGTTGTCATACTATATTAACTGATCATTGTTTTAACTGTATAAACTCTGCTAGATTGCAAATAAGCTGTAAAATCATACCATGATATATAAGTATATGACAAACAGATATTACATAGTATCGCTTCAATTAGTCTTGATTGTTTTTTGAGTCACTCTCTGAAGCCAGGAAGTCCCAGTCTTTTAAATCTGTCAGAAAAGACATCAATATCTGTTCTTACACAATTTCTGTGTGCCTAACAGTGTCCTCTCCCAGTTTCTCACATGAAAAACTGACTCTGTTGTGTAGGAAAACACCATCATCTCCTTGTTTACCATGCACTGTTGCTTATTACAAGATGAAAACATTCTGCTGTTCTAGAGGTGAATTACTATATTGTATTTTATTGAGGAGAAAGATTGATGCAGATTGAGCATTGCATAATAGAATATTATTTTTAAATACACAATAAAACAAGCTTTGGATCAGAAGATTGATACTAACTTGCATCATACCTGCTAAGCCTTTTTAGCTCCTATTTGGATAAAAGAATAGGATTTATATAAAGGTATGTCACTGGCTTATAACTCAGAAGAAAAGTCTCCATTACAGACCTGTGTAATTTCAGACCTTGCATGGAAAACCCCAAACCAAATAAAATTAAATATCTGCCTGTTTGTATCTCAGGTTCCTTGGATAGACAAAGGAATGCAGCCAGACTTCTGGGATACCTACAACCTGTAGACATGGGCAGCTAAGCCAGCACACCTTTGAAAATGCAAGCTGAATGACCTAGATCCTTTCAGGTATGCAGTCACCATTCTGCAAGACCTGAAGAATTTAGGCTAGTGGTTGGGTTTTCAAAATGGTTCACAGATGCAGAAGGTCAGATCCAGCGAGGATTTAGGTGCCTAAACGTTAATTCTTACAACACACCTGCCTTCTGACATCTGCTCCTCTGCGCTCGCTCTATGCTACTCCCTCTACAGTAGGGGAAGAGCTGGCTTTCAAAACAGCTGACAAGTTAAGCTGCTCTAGAAGCTTGGAATTGGCCAGTTGAGAAATTTTAAGGACATAGGTAATACTGTATACCTGCTTCCCAGTGAATCTGATAAAGCCTGTTCCTCTAGGAACTGTTTCCATTCACTCTGCATCTGCAGCCTAGCACTGCTTGAAGCGCAGGTTATCAGTGTCCTTTCTTCAGGACCCAGCACAGCTCATTTATCTTCTGAAACAAGGCTCCAGTTCTGGTAGCCTTGCCATCTCGCCTTTGATATAATGGTTTGAGCACACACCTCCAACACAAAAGACCTGGGTCAATCCCCAGCTCTGCTGGTGGGGTTTCACACCCAAGAGAATTGCCTCCCAGAAGGGCACTCCAACTGCCAGATTAAAGACTAGTGGAATGAGGGAGAAGATTCGCTTTCTGTATTCTTTCTGTAAGGGTTGTGCCATTGCAAAATGTAAATAAGAATCTAAGGCCAAGCGTGACTTCATTCTAGTGGTTAAGGAAGTTCCACTTGCTGTTTTCAGTATAGGTGCTGTGATCTAGGTGAGGACTACTTAACATTAACTTAGAAATATGAACAGTCTTGACAGACAGGATGGCCACTCAGGATTTCTCTCTTTGTGCTTGTTTTAAATGATTTACTTCATTTCTAGCCCTGTTAAAGGACAAACCTGCGCATCTGAAAAAGCAAAGTTTCTGGCTTTCCCTTGGCACAAAAAGAGGTTTCTTATTTTTTTCAGTTAGATGCAGCTGAGCAGAGCTTTCCAGGGCCACATATCTGTAAGGACAATTAGTTTGTATTTGTATTGGGTCCGTGTCCTTTTCAAAGCTAGGCTAATATGGAACCCTGGAATGAGTGAGGCTCCCCAGCACACCAAGTTCATGGCTCTGTGGCAGGATGCAGGACACCTATGGTACTGAAAAGTGGCTAGATCTGAAAGCAGATCCAATGTCAACCTGATCCATATGTGCAAACTTGAACTGGTGTGTGTATATCCATGTGTACCAAATAACAATCAGCAAAATTAGACAAAGTTCAAGGATAGATAATTGGACAATAGAATTGTCACCCATCTTTCCATCTGCTATGATATTCATGCATGTTAGTGAATTGTCTTTTGAGTTCATTTATCTGTCTCTAATTGTATTAGTATAACTCCAAATGGTCTAGAAAGAAATAGAATGCAATTTCTAGAAAGAAATAGAGCGTAAGGAGCCTACAGTTGTAGGCTCACCACAAACTCACTTTAAGTGCTATCAGAATGCACACCTAGTTTCTCTTGGAAGCAAAATTTAAATAACCATGTCCCCTGAGACCAGGCACATATATCTTCATAAGGGACTTCTACAAGAATATTCTACTTGATATTCCATGCAAATTTGTAGAAACACTTATCTCAGAGTTCAGATTTCTCAGACTTTTACTCTGTTTTGGTTTCACAGTGCTTGTCAGATAATAATGATAGACATTATAGTAAGAAGAACAGCACTGCTCTTCCATTGGGCATAAATCTGAGGCAAATCCATTGGTGTCAGAAGCTTTAGCCTAGATTTGGTTTATTGTACATGAAAACAGAATCTGTACCATACATCTTATTTTTCTTTTGATAGAATCCCGTGTATCCGGAAATAAGAAAGCCATATCAAGCCCCAAATCAAGTTTTTAAAGATATCAGCTTTCTTTTACAATCTGGGTGGCCCTCACCATGTCTGGGAAAACATGAACCCAATGGCCCTGGTAACGCATCACCTGCTTTTTTCCAGACTGCTGTAATCAATTTGTCTTTATCCACCACATTACCAAAAGACACTATTAAAATTCATATCTGTGTGTTCTCCCCAGAGGGTAAACCATCAGAGATCCCTAGGGTTTTGGAGGTTTTGTGGAGATGCAGAAGGCTTTAATTACGTTTAAAATAAGATCAAGTTTCTTCCCTATAGTAATTTCAGATACTTCTACCAGATTCCTGTAGGGCTGTTTCGCACTCTGAAAACTTGATCAATTATCAACCTCACAAATTACATCTTTTGTTTACATTTTTCTAGAACATCAAAGAGTGTTGCTTTAAAACAGTGTTCCCAGACTTAAATAATGATGTTTCAGTTTTTTGCTTAAAGACATATGATGATCTCTCCTGTAGACCCTGGAATGGTTTCGGCCTGAAGGATCTTACTTGCATTTAGGATTAGTTTTAAGATACTTGGTATTCTCTAAGAGTTGAATCCTGAGGTTTTGCCTCAGGCAAAACTGTTAAAACAAATGGAGTTCTACCCAAGGAGTGGAAGAATAAGAATCAAGTTAAAACTTTAAATTTTGGCCCCAAGATATTAACATCTTCTAAACTGTCAGGAGAGGCAGTATTTTTTTATCTAAGGAATTTATTCCACTGTTTTGCTAAAACCCTTGGCAATATAAGTGAAGGAAGGAGACTCAGTTCTTCTTGCAGATGCCTCTCGCTGCAAAAAAGATAAGACAAACATGCAAAAGAACATGTCTTTGGGCTACCATTCCTCTGATTGAATTTGAGGCATCTTCTTTCAAAATAATATCTCAGGAACATGAGCAGTGTTCCAGAAATAAATAAAAGCGTAAAACTCATTGGAAAGGGGAAATGCATGTTAATAATAAACCCACAATGAGACCTGTAATGAAGGATCTGCTTTCAGAGCAGAGCTGCCAGTAACTCTGCACCTGTGTCTGTCTACCCGTTTACTATGTTGTACTTGTCCATCACATCTCAGAGTATTGTTCTGTGGAAATCCATGAGAACACTTGATTGTTGTTTCCAAAAGGCAATTCTTAGTTTTCAAACACTGTAAAATTTCTTAGAGGAAATTAGCACATAAATGTGGTTTGGCTCCTCTTAATATTCCATTTTAATAACTTCCTCTATCTCCTTTTTATTACTTTTTGCAACATCATACTTCTTGAATCTAATAAGTGTTTCTTCAGTGTGTATTGTTCTATTGTTTTCAATGTAAAAAAAAAAAAAGTACTTTCTATAACTGGAGTTCCTACCTATGAACATCAACCACTTGAATCCCATTTTGCTTCATTCATACTGTTTCCCACACTCTCCTGCTCTGTTTACTGCAGGGTTCTGTATCTCTCTACCTGCCCTCTAAAGTCTTAAATGACAGCTAAATTGGGAGCATCCGTACGCACTGTTCTATGAGTATCTAATTAAGCCTGAACACACTCCCTGTGGGTGTTGGTTATCCTCTGGTCTTCCTCCTCCTTTTTGCTGGGAACAGTCCCACATTTAACTTTCTCTACCAGACAAACAGAGGAGTTTTGCAGCAAGTTTGGAAGGTGTTCCGAATGACCAGTCAATCATCTGTAATGATTAGATAAAGGGCTACTCTCAAATTTAACCTATTATACCTGAATTCTGCCCAGCTTTCCTTCTCTTGGTGTATTCATGTAGATCTCCCTTAGCTGCTTGTAGGAGCCTAATTATTTTCTAGATTTTGTTCTTCCAAGTATGGTTGAAATTAATGGATTGTTTCCTTAGAAGGACAGGCTTAATATGACTGCTGGTGGAGTGCCATCCGTTCTTCAGGATGTAGTGGGGTTTCTTTTAAAAGCATACAATTTTGAGAAGGTTGTTCTTCCCACAGAACAAAATAAATTATCAAATCATAACATCAGAATCAAATTATCTTTCCCAAATATCCCTGTACTCTGTTGCTTTCCCCACACTATCTCTGTATTGAGATTACAGAGTCCCTGCAAAATTAGTAGAGCCATGCAGCTTGCCCTAAATGCTAATGTAATGCAATATAAATAGCACTTACCTTCAAAACAAAGATGGTTTCAGTTGATTTCTCTGATGACTGCAGCAGTGGCAGACTCTTGCAAAAACAGTCTGGTGGTCACTTTAGGATCAAAACTGAGATGAATTTCAACTCCTTATTCCTTGTTTCATTAGTTTCCCTCTTGATTCTACTTTTCAAATCTATACAGCCCTATACAGCAAAACAAAATTCAAAGTGTCAATATATGCAGCCTGCTGATGAGACTCTGAAAAGAACTGGAGTATTCTGCATTCTGTCCATCAAAGTACATAATCTCCTTCTTAATTTTAGGCATGTGAGTAACTCCACTGAAAAGAACAGAATTACCTACTCAGCTGGGTCCTGGCCAAAGCACTGAGCCTGTGAAGTATTGAATTCTCAGTGAAAATAAGCTGTCTTGGTTGGAGTGAGAGAGACTTTTGGAAATAGGAGAGTATTATATTTCATGCAGCTCTGTTATTCCATTATTTAGTTATGCCAATTAATGCATGAATATTCCATCAATTTTTAATTTTTTTTTTTACTTCACACAAAGTTCATGCATTTAGGAAAGTGTTCAATCTGTCAAACAGTATAATTCCAGATAATTATATTCTGTTTTAAAGGACATACACCCTTGCAATAAACCAACATTCAAACATCTGGCATCTAGATTTTTGGGATTTCTTTACAATTTATACTCCAAGAATCCCACTCAATTCAATGGAAGCATCTGTACTGATGTTACTGCACAAATATTATCTTATACATTGTCAGAAATCAAAATATAGTTACTACTTCTTCAGTTCTAATAGGGATGTAGCACCTATTCTAACCTTTAGTAAATACAAGATACTCTGTTAGAAAACAATTCTATATGAAATTGTGACCTTTATGCTTCTATTTAAAACATTCATTACTAGACTGACAGAAGTTTTAAACATTTTGCTTTGAAGATGAAGAAAAAACTCTAACATTCTGTTTTTTAAATTTAGAGTTCATATTTTTGTAGAGATATTTATCTTTACAGACTATACATTTAGACACTAAAGACTGTATATGTCATGTGTATTTTACCAGTTCTTGTTTGGAGTGGCTTGCTTTTGGCTATTTTGTAAAATATAAAAAAGTGGACCAAAATCAAGTAAATATACCCTGCAAACACCTTCCCACATTAAAACATTTATCTTTTTCCATAAATATGGAATATTGTCTTTCAGTGGGTAGGATAAACAATATTTTGCCTCAATCTATGTAAAATTTCTAGTATCCATTTTAACCTATCAGGTAATGTAGAATTTTATTCTACAGGTGAGCTGAGAATCTCTAAGGCATTACTTGTTTTACATATTCAGTCACACAGAAAAATACCTTGGAACTGCCACTGGACTTCTGTGTATTAAATTGCTATATGGAAAAGCTATTTTGGATAATATGAAGAGGATTATATTGTGTTAATATGTGGTTTTTTCCTTCCATCAGTAAGTAAAATAGTTAGGTAGAAGGACCTATGGTACTAAGTACTACTTCAAAAGTGCAATAAAAAGTGCTTGAAAAATATTGTCAATAAATTCCAAGTAGTCTCATAAGTGGGATAAATGACACAATTTTCTGCATTATGGGCAAGATAATTTTCTGTGAAAGATTTCTTCAAAGCTAGCCCTGGAGCTACTCCAGGAGGGCAGTCTGTTCAAGAAAACAAACCTGAAGAAGAAAGAATTATGAAGCATATAACTAGTGCACCATCTCTTGCCCTTTCTGCCCATACACTGGAGTCAGTTCTGTATCAAAGGAAAAAAAAAGTCCCAAGGAAAGTAAATAACTCCTTTTGCTTTGGGAAGTTCTGGAGATTTTAGTGCCATTTGCTGTTGAAAGCAGAGGAAGGAATGATGCTCCAAGGACAGACTACAAAGTTTGGCCTAATAAATGTGAATGGATATACAGGGTTTGATTGTTCTTTCACACCAATGAAACTCCATGGACTGAAATTAGGCACACTAATTGCACAATATACTTCTGTAAATGATTTGTAACTCTGAAGTGACTGAACTGTAATATAACCTAAGGCACAATGTGCATGTGCAGCCTGGCCCCTCAGGCATGTGTTAATAGTAACACAGCTTGTCATCATGTGTTTTTAAATTTTTAAATCTAAATAAAATATAACACTGCATGTAATAAGTACTTTAAATGGCAGATGTGTAATAAACATCTCTATTTATGACAGACTTAAGCAGCAAAACATAATGAGGTGTGGTTCTGGTACAAATTTTGCTTCAGGTTCACTTTGTACTTTTAACCACCTTCATTAATTACACAGCTAAGATCATGCCCTGGAGACCTTTAATTTTCTTGTGATTATATAATGGTCTCTTACTGATATAATTATTAAAAAAAATAAATAAAAGATTAGGAATGTTTTCAGACAGAGCTTTTAAGTATAAAGATTTGTTAAGCGTATTTTTACCAAATCTGAGCCACAATTGAAAACATCTAAAGATGTTTCTTTGCCTTAGGTAACCATGCAACTTTTCGTCTGTGTTTGCACAACCCTTTCTCATATATACGATTTTTGAATGACTGCCATTACCTTTTTTTCTGTAGACCAGAAATGTCTTCATCTTCATAATGGCCCTGGAAGATAGGGAATACTCACATCTGTGTTTTCCTGATAGGGCACAGATTTTCATTCTTGCGTGGCTAAGTGGGAGGTAGGTATCCAAACACTTCCAAGTTGTTGTGTGTATGTGGTTTGCCCTAGGTCAGGCAAGAATGAACAGGAATTGTCTCCATTTCCTGAGTTCGCAACTGATGCTATAAGCTTTGGACCTTCCTTTGCACTCCATATATGCACACAGGGAAAATGGACAAAAAGCAACTCAATTATCAAAGAAACACAACAGGTTTGAAACATGATGACCGTACACTGTAGGAAACAGGTTTTCATCCTGTGGACTGCCAGCTTTTGTGGCAGGTGGGACTATTTATCAGGCCCACAGCCTGTTCCCATAGCCTTCTTCCCTGGGTACAGCTCTGGAGCATGTAAGGAATGGGCTGTGTGTCAGATGAATCGTTCTGGCAGCAGCCACAGCTCCCACCCGGCCCCAGCCTTTGCTGATGGCTGCTTGGCTGCTCTCCCATCGCACGCGGGTTACACGTCTGAGATGTGACAGGACAATGACCCCTGGGCAAAATGGCAGCTGGGAGCAGCTGCCTCTGCTGGACGCGCTCGTCTAGGGTGCAGCCGGCCCTGCTCCTGGCTCCCAAGCCATGCAGGGGAACGAAGGCAGCGAGGCACAGGCCACAGGGCTCTCTCTGCTGCTGTGGCTGCAGCTTACTGCCTGCAGTCCTGTTTGCTGGGGCAGCTCAGAAGTGGGGAGTGACTTGACTGCGCCGGTGTGCAGTGAAGCCAGAGCAGCCGGGGAGGCTGGGCATAGAGCTCCTGCGCATGGAGCTCCTGCGCTGTCCGGCTCCCACTGCAGCCAGTGATGCAGCACACCTGGCTGGGAACCACAGGCACCTCTGCCTTTGTGCAAAGTTTTGGTTAGAAAGACTGCAAATAGTGACTGGCATGTGCTGCACCTCTAGACGGGGATGGTTGTCACACAGATAGCAACCCCAAATCTTCAGCTGCTTCTCTGTTGTCACTCCACTGGCCAGTCTGTGTCTTTCTGTTCCATACTAGTTTCCTTCCTCCAGGCTTTATTTTGTTGATAGATTTGTTTTGTTCTAGCCATATTGGAGTGGTTTTAAGGCTTCAGCAGGCAACACAAGATCTTAAAGGTCTTAGTTTTAACACACATTCACAAAATATCCATTAATTTAAGTGAGAATGCTGAATTTACCACCTTTTGGAATATGTACTAAGAATTTACTGTAGTGTAAATAATTTACTCCATACTTTATGAAAGTAAGTAGAGTGGAAAATTATATTTAGCCTCTAATTTCTAAACTAAAACAGCAATATTCTTCTCTGGTGTAATATATTTTCCAGTCATGTGATGAAGAGAAGCATTTTTTTCAGCTGAGCTCACTTAAAGTTCAAAAGATAAATATATCACAATGACAAATTGCAAAATGTTATTCATACATTTAGGTAAAAATGGTTCCCTCATTTGTTTGTATTTCACATAAACTGTATTACTGTTATTTCCAAAGAAAATACAGTACAAAATAATTCTGATTAAAAATACAAGTATTGTTAATGGACCAAAGCAGAAATTTATCTTAGCTTGTGGGGGGGAAAAAAAATATAGAAACTAAGTATACTGTCTTTGGGTGAAATTCATTCCAGCAGAAAATGATATCCTAATCCCCAGCCCAGGGCCCTACAAGGATGGGACATGAGTGGAGTAGCTAGTGCTGGGTTTTCTGCATCTGTTCTGTTCTATTCTGGGTGGTTGAGAACTTCTCCACATGGGAAAGAGGTCTGAATTTACAGCACTGACAGGCTGTCTTAAAACTTGTACACAATGAAAAGTTGAAAGAAATTTGAGAGCAAATTTGCCCCACTCTTGTGACTCCATACGTGTGTCTGTGAGGACGCCCAGCCAGCTCTGAGCGTGAACTGGTTTATCTGGTGGGCTGTGAGGTAGGGCACACTTGCTGGGCACAAAATCAGTCCATGCCTGTCTGTTTGCCACTTAAATGCATCCTCTACGTGTGGAGTAACAGGCAGGAGTCAGACACCCACTGCAGCAGGGCTACTGATTACATATTGTCCTGGAAGTAGAGAGGCATTTCTCAGTTACTTCCTCCTAAGTGTATAGCCTAGTTCTACACTAGGACACTGTGACTTTTTTGAGTGTTTTGGTTAAACCTTATGGTTTGGCAAATGATGCTTTTCCTGCTTTTTCCTTAGATCACTTATTTATCCATACTACCTGCTGAAGACCATACAGAGAATGTGCAGGTCTTCAGCATGTAATGAGCTTTTGGTATAGTGAGTAAGGACTTTCAGATGCTGCCTTACTTTCATCTCCATGCAGCTTACTGTTGACTGACACGGATGACTCAGGTCAAAGGATATACACTTAGAATACAAGCAAAAATGAGTAAATGTGACAACAATAAATCTGATCTGTAAAATTATATAGCAACAAAAGTTGAATGAGTGATATATTGGTAGAATATGTAGAGTAGAGTAACATGTTGGGATCAGAAATATTACTTATCACACACAGAAGGTAATGAACTGGAGGTCTATAATGTCAGTGCTCAATTATTTTTATCACTTTTATGTTATCAGTTCAGAAATCCCTTACGGAATTGGTATACCGTGATTTCTCTTTCCAAGCAATTCTATGCACCCTGTCTTGCTTCCAACACATATGAATGTTCTCTCTTTCTCACACACACACAAAGGATTCTATAACAACAGGACCATTATAGAGAATGATCTAAAACATGTGGACTGCAGCCAATATTTAGATATGGTATAGTAAATTCTGGAAGGTATAAAAAGGAAATAACTGAACTCATTGCAGAGAAAAATGAGCCAGTCTTGAGTAGTTTTAATCACTGAGTTTCATATAAAGCCATATGCAAGATACTGACCCTAATATTGAAGGGAAAAGGAATAGGGGTGAGGGAGAAGAGAAATCCAGTTCCACTGGGATTTGGGATGGGAGTTGTTTAGCATTTTCATAAGAACCCTTCAGGAGATTAATGAAAACCATTTAAGCAAACATATAAACCTGTTTACCAAGCTGTATGACAACTGTGATCTGACAACCTTACCATGCATCCCTACAGTTCAACCTGAGCTAAAGGATAGTCAGTATGGAGCTGTTCCTTCCTTCCACAGACAGCTGTCACACCTGCATTGCAGGCAATTCAGTTACTGTGCCCACTCCCTTTGTCCAGAGGGATCTCTGGGAGTGAGAAACAGCCATCACAGCAGTATCAGGAATGAAGGAAGAGTGAGCCACTTCCTTTCCGCTTTCTCAAAATACTCAGCTGTATCCAAGTTTCTGCCAAATCAGTTTTGCTCAACATCCCAACACCCTGAGCTAAGCTCTAGTGCTCACCACTACAGCTGGGAGGCTATGGATTGCATCTCCTCTGGGTCTGCCCCTTTGCCATTTCCCTGGGCGGGTATGTTGAGCCTCTGTAGATATTCATAGGCATATGCAGTTGCCCAGAATTCTGCAAATAGCTGTGTTCTGTATTTGCATAAGATGTCATGCGTGAATTGAAACCTGCTTGTCATTAATCAGAGGCTTTAGTGAGCTAGAGTTTTTCACTGAGATTTTTGCTGAGCCTAGGCTTCAACATTTTCACACTTGCGAACTGCACTTAAAAAAACCTGACTGCCAGCATCTGTCTGATAAATAGTGGTTCAAAAGTGTAACAAATGCCAAACAATACTTCCTTGTTTTAGTTAGTGTTGGACATGGATGTAGAAGAAAGGTAGAGAGGGGCTTTTTAGAAGTATTAGTCTTACTCAGCAGAGGGTAAAACACCAATTTCACCAGCCTGTTTCCTAACTGCTTCCTAAAGTACATGGAAATAAGTGGGACTGATTCTGCCAGCTCTGCTCGTTCAAAATAGAACTTTACTCCCTCAGAAATCAGTTTGAGTCTTCATGCTGCTGCTCTGCACAAATAAGGCTTTACTTGTTAAGTGAGAAAAAAGCAAAATTCCTAATGAACCATAACTCCAGCCATACATTAAAGAACTGGATCTGCATAAAGAAATTAAAACAAAAAACAAATTTCAAAGTTTCCACATGTAAAAGGACAAATTTTGAATTACTGAGTGTATGAATCAATGAAAAGACACTAACAGAAAACTGGCTCTTCCAACACACATCTTCAAGTCCAGAGCTAGTAAGAACTATTGAGCAGAGGAATTTCTGTGGGGGTGATAGGAACACCAGTTTGCTGAGATGAAGTACTGAGTACTTAATACAGAAATGCAAAAAGTACTTTCTGGACTGAAAGAAATCCCATTATGAATGGCGACAGCATGGGTGCATAGTTGTTGAGATGCAGTGGAAGTGTGTTTTGGCCCATTAGGTGGCTGTGTTGCATTTTGAAGCAGTTTCTAGATTGGAGAATTGTTACCAAATAATCCCACGTGGACTGATTCCACTGCAGCTGCACCAGAGTTAGCAACAATGGGAACCTTAGTATAGACAGCTTTCAGTTCCAGCAGCCGTTTTCAGCACTGTATCAGTTAACCCTGCTCTGAGGAGGGTTAATTGACACAGTATTGCAAATGGCTGACTAGATGAAAACTCATATATTATGCCTCCCAACATCTCTAACAATTGTGCAGCTGCATTCACATTGGCAATGGTGGGAATTTGGAGGAGGGAAGAAATTCCCCAGTGCAGACAAAGCCTGAGAGTGAGCCTTAATATACTTTTCTGGGTCTTTTTTCTCAGTCACAGTCATGCTTCCCTAAAACATTCTCAGAGCCATCTCCAGGTTGCTGATTATGAAGCAACAGCCACTGTTGGTCCCACTAGCTGGATGAAAAGAGTGGAAGAATGGTTATACACCCTGGCCCATCTCATAGGTGCACTCAAGGTTCATGTGTCTGTTCTTCTCCTCTCTTTTGTACCCCCACAGGCAGCACATTCTAAAAGAACCAGGGAAAAACAAAAATTAACTTTTCCCACAGATATAGACAATGTTTGCAAGATGTACTTGTTCTGCATTGACTGGTTCTCTAGCAGCAGAGTATCAGGATTCCCAGGTCCCTGAGTACCCATTGTAGCCTTTAACTACATAAATATCTGTGGCCTCTCTGGTTGGCCACAGAAGTGAAATACCCACTTAAAATACAACCCTTCAGACATGGCAGCCTCTAGCCCTGGCAGGCCAAGGCTGGTCCTCTAACGAGTTTTCTGAGGCAGTGCAGAGCTGTAAGCTTCTTGAAATACGAAGGAAGGAGTCAAAAAAATTCTTCTAAATTTTACCATCTGCTCTCCCATTCCTGGCAAGAGATCTCTTTCAGAGTTAAAAAATTGCTGCTTCCCCTGAGCTAAGGCCTAAACTTACTATCACTGCCCCTTTTGAGTAGTTTGCACTCCATGAGAACTAGGGTGGAGAAAACAGGACCCACTAGAGCAGAACAGAGGGGTGTCCTGACTCTGCCCTCCTATGTACACAATGAGCGGCCATTATAAAGTTGGTGACACTCTTCCTATCACACCGATGGCATCACAGACCTTCAGTAGCAACTTGTGAAAAATAAAGAAGTTCTCTCCTTGTTTAAAGCACTACCAGCTGAGACCATCTGAGCTGACAGACTGGTGGAGTTAGTACTTATGTATGGGTTATGTTAGGTTGCTATCTATAGGTGACATCTTCCTGTGACCATACAGCATGGTTTCTTCTGCATCCGTGGGCTTTTGAGAAAGGAAATAGATGAAGAAGTGAGCAAGGGAAGCTATTTATTGCTGCTATTTATAATCTCCAAGGCCTATTGAACCTTTAATTTTCTATCTTTCTAAAAGATACTTTCCTGCAACCTTGGTTCTTTGTTCTGATGCAAAATTTTACTGCTGCTATTAGAATGCACAACTTTAAAAATCTCCTCTGGGAAGAGAGGCCAAGGAAACCTCTACAACCTGTCACACTGATTACAGAATAACAAATGGCCTCTTTATAAGTGTTCTGGGTTTCGTAGCAAAATCTGCACATTATTTTTCATTGTCTTCTTCTTAATTTTCTAGGAAGTTCCTCTGATTTCTTTGGAAATGCCCCGAGTTTAAGACTCATGGAGACTAGAAATCAGGCCAGATTTTATGTCTATAAATTTCCTATAGTATTATGAATGGTTCCAGAAAACAAAAAACCACTGGTAATTAATACTTCTGTTAATAGACCAAAGCTTAAATCCCAGACCAAAGCTGGTAGAAAGTGGGTCATGCCTACTCCAGTGACTTTGCAGTAGTACCTTTGATTAATTACATAATTGTATTACTGGTGTTTGCACTGAATATTGTGCAAATACAGCTATACTGTCAGAAAATGGATTGGAACAGTGGAAGGAACAGCCACCACATCTCTTTTGGGAAGGAACCTGGAAAAAAATGAAGAGCTCTTTCTGGCTCCTCAGCTTCCATCATCCACTTGAGGAAGTCAGGCTTTCTGGGTTCTGGATGTCATATTGCTTATCTGGGTTAATGTACTCTGTATATAAATGCCATAAGAACAAGTTTTTTGATGAGTCTAGACAGCTCTGTATCCACAGAGTTGCCAAAAGGAATATCACATTGATTTATCATCTAAGCACTTTTGGTTAAGGAGGGAATGAGGATAGTTTCAAATCAATGCAAGACCCATAGTTGTTTAGATCTTGGATACTGATCCTTATGATGGTGAGCCTGTAGTCAGACTGTAGAAAGACCCAAACTCTGTTGTGCTGGGCACAGTGCAAGCATCGAGGCTTTTCTTGTCCAGAACAGATTTCAAACAGTGAGCTTAGGAATACTGATCTCATGTGAAAATTATTTGCTTATGGCTGTATGTAAAAAGTCTTTGAACTATAGTATTTTTACTAGAAATGCTCAAGGGAAGATTAGTGGTACAATTAATAGCCCATACAAGATGATTCTGTAGAGACGGATGTTTTGGAGCAACAGGCTTTTACCAATTGCATGTAGCACTTTCTTCCAGAGAAACGGATACATGAATATGCTTTAAAGAGATTAATGGATGTTATAAAAGTTATGTGCTGCTGCACTTTAAACTAAAGACTTCACAACCTCCACTTGGAATCCTGATAGCATACAGGAGCTTATTCTTTTGATGTATAGAATAGATGTAGGGCTCTATGGATTTCTTCATGGTGTGATGGGAACTGAATATTTTACAAAATACAGTGGGACTACAAGGCTTTTCTGATAGCTGTTAGACTGAACAGGTGGACTGTGTCTGTCTTCCATAGCTGGTTGCTTTTGGGGATGGGAGTGAAGCAGGCTTTGGGATTCTTGTGATTGGATTAAGAACATTTTGGCAATATTTTCAGCCTTAAGAAGTGTTCTAGGATTACTCTTTCTTTAGCCCATCTGTCTGCAGTGTACTTTTTCTATTCCATAGAAAGTAACTCAGCTGTCTCCTCAGCACAGTCCTTGCTGGTCAATAACTGCATATGTTTGATTGTGGTAACTTTCTGCCTGTTTCCTTATTTATCAGTAGACATCAGAATTTATAAGGTGTCAAGAAAACTGGCTGTATTTTGATAGCTTGCACAAGGAGTGTTGCAGCAGTATCTCTGCCCTCTTCAGTATTATATACGATAATGCAACTTTTCCTTCTGAGCGCTCTCCTGCGCTCGTCCAGCCCCGAATAGGGGAGAAAGGATGTCACCAAATAGTTACTACAGGAGTGGCTGTCAGCCAAAAGTGCAAGACCTTGTGGGGGGAGTGGGACTGGAGGAAATGTCCAAGTTGCACGCGAAGCCCAGGTGTGGACATTTTTTGGGGGAGACGCACAGACACGCGGGTCCTTCCTGCCCGTTGTGGCCATCTCCTTGTGGCCACAGTGGAGGGGTGCCTAACCATGGCTTGCACGGGAGAGGACCGAACACCGGCGGAGGGAGAGGGCAGTGCTGGACATCCTGCCTACAGGCTCTGGGAAGAGGCGCAGCCTGCGGCCCCGCCATACTNGCGCCCCCGCCATACTCGTAGGAAGAACAATGTCAGGGCAGGGCTCTCCGCAAAGTCGTTCCCCGTGCCGTCACCCTCCCGGCAGGACAGCTCCGACCCGCTGTCGGGTTACACCGCCCACATCTTACCGCGGCGGCGGCCGTCTCGCGAGGCGCCCAGCCCGCACCGCGAT
>VXBC01005959.1:678603-862089 GCA_013399945.1 Ploceus nigricollis | reverse complement strand
CCACCACCACCACCACCACTACCACCATCACCTCCTCCTCCTCCTCCTCCCCTTCTCTTCTCCTTTTTGGCAGCACCAGGACGTCCGGTGTGGTGGTGGCAGCGAGCAGCAAAAGCAGCAAGAGCTCGTTTTGATTCCCCCCCTTCCAAGGTGCTTTGGAGAGACTGGTTTCAGGCTGAGCAGCAGAAGTCACGATGAGTGCACAAGGTGAGGGACCCGGTCAGCCTTCCACTGCTGCCCAGGAGCAACCTGCAACCGCAGAGCCTCAGAAGAGAGGACGAGGCAGACCCAGGAAACAACCACAAGTCAGTATCGTATAGATACGTAGAGCCGCAGATCTGTAGTGTTATAGGCATGTACATGTACCTATTGTGCTGCAAGGAGTCCTGGCGACGGGGCGGGGGGGGCTTTGTTGTGCGCTGCTTCCCGGCGAGGTGGTGCAGAGGCGTAGCGAGGGGCTCCGGCGGGCGCCCCGGCGCGGGTACCCCGGAGCGACGGGGCGCTGCCTGCCCGTGGCTGAACCGCGGAGCCTCCTCGGGACTTTCACTATTGTGCAGGGAGCGAGCTGGGGCTTTTCAATGTAAATGGGGAACATGGAGCAGCGCGGCTCCGACCAACCAGCGCTCACTGGGTCATTTCGAGCTGATTTTGAAATTGCGAAAGCGAGGAGCAGGGAACGGGGCTCTCCTGTCTCCCTCCTCTCTCAGCCCTCGCAATATCTCAATCTGTGTGCGCGCGTGTGTGTGCATGTGNTGTTGATGGAGGTGGGGGAGGTAGCCGGAGGGGGCTTGCCCTGTATTTGCAACACCTTTTGCCTTTGCTCCGGCGCTTTCCCAGGCAGGTCGAAGGGACGGGAACGCTGCCGTGTCTGGACGCGGGGAGCGTAACCCTGTGCTCCTTTCCACCCACACCCACAGCCTCCACCTGGGCCCGGAAAGGGGCGCGCTGGGCTCCCCTTTTTGACTTGCAAGATCTGAATTCGCGCTAAAGTCGCTAGATCCGTGTGTTATTCCCACCCCCCTTCCTTTCCTTTCCCGAAGAGCCATTGTCGCATCGCCTGGAGCTGCCGAGCCGCGCTCAGCCCCTACCGCCGGGCGAGGGGCCCGGGGGGAGCCCCCGCGCTCTGCAGCCCCTCCGCCGGCGCCGCCGAAGGAGGATTTTGCCTGCGGATGCAACCAATTAATCCCGCAGCTCGGCGGGGGCAGCGCGAAGCCGCCCGCAGCCTTTTCCCTGCCTCCCTCGGAAGTCACGATTGAGAAGCAGGGCTGGCCGTGGAGCTCATTTTAAAGTGGGCGTCCGCGGGCTTTAAACGTGTTTACTTCCCATTTCATTTGGCATCAGCCCCACTGCCACGAGAGCCTTCGAGGGGCTCGAAACATGGAGAGAGCTGAGCAGCCGAGCCCCGAGCCGGGGGAAACCCGGCTGCTGTGCTTCCTTCCCCTCCCCCGCCCCNAGCCCCGAGCCGGGGGAAACCCGGCTGCTTTGCTCCCTTCCCCTCCCCCGCCCCGATATAGTCCTGTAAATCTCACAGAAAGTACTTTTTTTGGCAAGCCATAAAAGCAGAGCCCCCCGTTACCTCGCTCTGCCCTTGGTGACACTCCATAGGTCCGGTGACTGGGGGCTCTGTACCCCTTCTCCTTCACCCCCGATTGCCCTCGACCAGCCTCAGCAGCCAGCACCCACCGACCCTTCTGGCTTGTGCCAGGGCTTCCTTTTTTCTTTTTTTCTTTTTCTTTTTATTTTTCTTTTTCTTTTTTTCATTTTCTTTTTCTTTTTTTTTTAATTTTCTTTTTCTTTTTTCATTTTCTTTTTTTCCATTTTCTTTTTCTTTTTTTCATTTTCTTTTTTTTTCCCCTAATTTTGTTCCCTCCGGTAGAATTTGAATGTGTGGAAGTGAAATAAAAACGCGTCTCCTTCAACGTGCTCAGCCCAGATGTGCAGTGCCTGCGGGGTTCGCCACTGAGCTGCAGCATTTGGGGAGTCCCCTCGCGAGCCTCCCCTTAACCTACCCGGGAATTATGAAAGCTGAAGGGCTTTAAACTGGTTTAAGTTAACGAAATGCACTTAAATAGTTCTACCGCATCCTGTAATATGAATGAAATGTATAATATTCAAGACTAGAAGAGTTTTATAGTGTTTATGATTCACTGAATAAATATTTGGAATCTGAATTCTTAGTAATTCATACCCAGTTTTAAGGACTGGTTATTTACTGGCAGGCAAAAGAACTAGTTAGAAAAATAGCTAAAATAATCAGTGTCGACTCATTTTCAAGTTGGAGTTTTGTTTCAGATTTTTCTTTGGTCGAGCTTTTTGGCTTACAAGTGTTCTATTTGAAGAAGCATTTAAATTTGCATGTTAATACGAATCAATTTTCTTTAGAATAGGTGTGAATATAATGCCGACTGCAGAACAAAAAAAAAAAAAATTGCCCCCTTGAGAGAGAAGTAGTCTCATCTTACTTTACAATATTCTGGTAGTTAACTTTTTTCCCCAAAAAGCTTGTGCTGGAAGCTACATGTGATAAATGTATCTTGCTATAATGCAATCCAATTGAAATTAAACGGGTAACTGTGTTATTTTTTAAATAACTGCTCTTACATGAGGGAAATCATAGCCATCTTTAAAAAATGTGTTTCCTGCTATAACTTATGTGTTAGAATATTCACACTTTCCCAAGTTTTTCTATGCAATTGCAAGAGAAGTTAAACTCATTTATTGTGCAAAATATATTTTTTCCTTTACCTGGAGTTGCTAAATTTTTTATGTTGCATTATTAATATTATGTTATTTAAAGACACTGTTAATTCATATGTTTTAAGCAACTTCTCAGCTTAGTTTATCCTTTAGAACATCTGGGTTAGTTGTAGCCTCTTGCCACAATAGCATGTTTTCCTGTATTTAGGAACCAACTGGTGAACCATCTCCTAAAAGACCAAGAGGAAGACCCAAGGGAAGCAAAAACAAGAGTCCCTCTAAAGCAGCTCAGAAGGTGAGATTATTAAAGAGAAAAAATTACTATTGCTGTTTTTTTATCAGCTGATAGCAAAAAATCCAATAATTTAGGCTGTGAAGTATGGGATTGGAACTCTTTTAATAATGGAAGCTACATAAAGCATGAATTTCAGATTTTAAAAATTAGAATTAACCTCAAGACCCTAAGTACAGAACCTATAAGGGCATCTTTTTTAGTAGTCTACAGATTAGTGAAATGACAATGTATTTCATAAGAAACCATGAGATGTCCTGTATCTAGTAAGGAAGTCAATGTTAAGGATATTATTTTCTTCATTAAGATTTTTGTAAGAGGAAGATTAATTTCTTGCCCACTTACAGTTGTTACTACTACAGACCAAATCTGTATATTAAAGCTAAGTGCTTTGTCAAACATAAGTTAATTAGGAGTAAATCCAATTATGTGTTGATGGAAATAAGTGCATATATTGAAATTTACAGCTTTAAAATGTGATGGTAAAGTAAACTTCGAGTTACAGTAAAAGCCTGTTATATCTTGTTTAGTAATCAGTTTCAAAGAGACTTTTACTGGAAGTGCTTTTAGTCTTCTGAATCACTGTTTCTGCTTGGTGATGGGACCAAACTTTTATTCTGGTGGTTCTGGTTCCCTTCAGCTGCAGGAGAAGCTCCCTGAAGTCACTGCATTTAGTGCATGGACTTTACATCACAAATACAATATGAAAATTTGACTAAATTTTATTTGAATTGGGGAAAGCACCCCATTAAAAAGCTGTGTTACCAAGGCAAATCATGCATACCCTTCTGTAGGAAATATTTTAGTGAAGGCAAATTGTTGTGTATAGGATTGAAAACAAATATGGAAGATTTGTTTATGTTGTTGGTTGTACAGCAGTTAGCACTAGTTTACAGGTACTAAATCACTAAAGCTTGCAAAATCTGGTAGTGAACTGTAGTGCTAAATTGTATCAGTATCTTTTAAGGAGGTGCGTGACAAAACTTGTGGAAGGTATTTGTGTCCTCATCTAATTATGGCTCATTTTTCAGTATGCCTATGGTACTGACCATATTAAGTTTGATAGTTTTCAGTGTTATAAATTACTATAGCAACTACTGATAAATATTAAATTATTAAAAGGTGACTATGGTTTCATGTCTGTTTTGTTTAAAGTGTTTTCAACATTGTTTGAGGTACTTTTCTAACTGTCTTTAAATTCAAAATTAGTTGGGGTTTTTTTTTGGGTTTTTTTGGTTTTTTTTTTTTTTTTTTACTTTATGGGCTGGAAAAAAGCAGCATGTTCTGTCAAGAAATTAATGAATTAGTAAAAAATGCTTTACAGGTTAAGTATTAAAAATTTTTCAAAGCCATTCTGCAAGGTAATGTGCTTAAAATGTTGATTTTTTTTTTCTTTATACAGTAAAAGCATTCCTCAGATTCATGTTAAAATAGTTTATATGTCACTCTTCAAAAGTGAGGGACCAGTTTTTTATTAGTCTAGCAAATCCAAATGTGAGCTTTAGTATTTTAAATATTACTCCTAGGAGTGTTGGCTTTCCTAGGAGAAACATCTGTAGTAAGATAAAATTTTAAGTAATTTGTAGAAATGTGTTTTTAAAAAATGCTTCTAAAAGGAATATTGACATTATTTCATTTACATAAGTGATTAGGAAATCAGTATAAATGGAAAATAATTTTAAAACATTCATATATGTGTAGGTTTATCAAATCAAGAGTTTTCCAGATGATTCTGGTACATTACGCTTTCCCAGTGTAATTTACAAACTGAGTAATTTCATTGTAACATTTTGATTTTCAGAATGCATCAAGTTACTGCTCTAATTAAAGCTTTTGAGTGTTGCTAATGTAAAAAATTGGCCAAAGACCATGTGTCTTTTTTATAATAGAAAAAAACCCTTTGAGGGATATGTAATTACAAGTCTTACTGGTTTCTAGGTTTATAGATAAAGTATATAAGTGTTTGATTTGTCCTCTAAAACATAAAACACTTACAAAGCCTCCCTAGAAGAACGAGACTGGTATCACATTTCAAATAAATATTTTAGCCCTTTTTCCAAATTGATAATTAGCCCTCTCTAAAATAATTCAACTTCTCACCAGGTATCTCAAAGTACCTTTTAATGTAATATTATTTCCAATATTTTTTCTAACTGTAATATGGATGGGAAGGTTTTGGCACTGTAAGAAAGCTTCATTTGGTGGTGAGGTTATCACCTCTAAAAGGAGTGAACTATATGTTCAATTTTGTGGTACACATATTTACACATACATATGCATACATGCATTCATTAAGACTTTCTCCAACCTGTCTCAACTCCCAGAAAGAGCACTGGCTATCTTAGCTTAAGCCTCTCTACATGTGAACCTGGGTACTATACACCCAGCTGGAATTGGCTGGAGTTTCTAAAGAATAGTGTGTGCCCTGTGTGTCTCAAAGGGAGCTCATTGAAATGCTTCAGAGTGTTCACAACATGTTAGATAAACGTCGACCAGGAGAACCCACCGAGCAGCCATGAGAAGGCACTCATGATTAATTGATTGGGTGTTCTCTTGCAAAGCATTACACATCACAATTAAAAATGTATTGCACAAACTGGCAGTGAGTTAAAGGTACTCCAGAACTGGGGCTTTGTTTTGTTATACTTGAAAAATGAAATACCCTTAAATCAGTGGATGGACAATTTTCCCTGGAATTGTGGTTGTGTTGTATATTTAAAATTTCTTGGTTCACAGGATTTTAAAAAAATTTTTGTTTTGTTTTTTTTGTTTTTTTTTTTTTTTTGCTTTAAGAGCTTGTGTTTGGTCTTAGTAAACTGGCCTTGGGGCATCTGAAAACAAACTGTACTTGTTAGGAAATTAGCAATGTGAAACTTGACAATGCATACAAATGTTGCAAAACTAACTGAACAGCTAATAATGTGGCAATTACTCTAATTTTGGGTAATATGCTTTCTTTTTTCCTTAAAGCCTTGCATATCACACATGCCTAAGTTTTTATAAACTAGACACAATAAATAAATGGTGTATTATAGAAGACCAAACCATTTCTCAGTTGTTTAATTTTCACAAACAGGAGGAGCACAGTGTGTTGCCAGATAGATAAGAAGAGGTAGAGACAAAAAACTCCTGATCACCTTGCACTTGAGTCCTCACAATTAGGTTGTTATCATGCAACCTGCATCTTTAAACAAGTTATTCTGTCATTAATTTAAAATATTTTTTAAAAAATAGAAAAATGTGAATTCAGTTTTGGGTTTTTTTCTCCCTAAAGCACAACTATTTTTTTCAGGAAGATCACAGTGGAGAATCTTCCTTTTTAATTTCCTGGGTGTTTTGTGGTTGAATTTTATTTGTTTGGTGAGCTGTGTTCCCAGCCCATCACATTTCCCTTTCCAGGGCCTTTTTTTTTTTTAGTTCCTATAGTTTGACTTGACAAAAATACTGTGTAGGCATAAATACTTTCCTGTTTGGGAGCAGGAAACATTCGTAACATTAGAAAAAGGAATAGTAGCTACTATATGATTGGCATTAAAGGAATTGTCAAGGGATGTCCCAGGAATACACAATGGTAAAAATTCTTCAGTAAAATTTACCTTCAGCTAAAATATGTTGAGTTTTGTTGCAGTTATTGTTGTAGTGAGATTGACTGAAAATGCCTACAGAGCTTGATGCATCATCCTCTTAAAACTAGAGCTTGTGATCCTGTGTGTGACTACATTTGCTATTGTCTCTACCTTACTTGGCCAGGTTTGGTATGTAGAAAGGCATGCCCCTGGGTTAAGCAGTCCAAAGGTAAAAGAAAAACAAAACCAACCAAAAAAAAAAAAAACAAACAAAAAAAAACAACCAAAACAAACAACAAAAAAAAAACCAACCAAAAAAAACCAAAACAACCAGAAAAGTGCATGTGATCAGGACTCTGCCCTGAACTGGGTCATGAAAATCTAGTTGGCTTCTCCATGCTTCATTCATTTTCATCAACACCAGTCATTACAAGCTTAAAGGGAAAACAAGATCAAATTTATCAAGTGATTGTAGCATGGTTATTGCACTGAAAAAATAAGAGACCTCAAAATCAAATGTTTTGACCAAGACAGAAAAAGCAGAAGACTGAGTTTTGTTTAGCATTAAAATGGATAAAACAGGACATGGAAAGTGTGATGGTTTTGTACTTAGTCAATGCCTAAGTTGGTTTTTTTTTAAGAGTATTTTTTGACTAAATAACTGTGTGGTTTTTTGAGAGGGACACATTCCTGGGCTAGGTCTTTTGACTCTGTTTCAGACAACAGTGATCTTCCTCCTGAGAGCTATCACTTACTTTACCTGACTTTCAGCTCTGATGCATTTTATCTGAGATCTCCAGTGGATCATTTTGCAAAGTAGATAGAAGTCTTCAAATTTGGATTCTATTGCATTTGAGGTCTTCCTTGACAATACATAGATGCCCAAAGAGCACTTTATTGCCATTCAGTTATTTATATTTGTCTTGTTAATTGCTTTCAGTAGTACAGCCTTGGTTTCTGTCTGGGTACAGTGCATTTTTGCAGTAAGGAGGCAGAGATCACAGGCAGTCAAGACCTAGAGTTGCTGAGAGAAGCTGTTTAGAAGCAGGGTTTGATGGCCCTGTGGTACAGGGCTTAAGTGGATTGCAAATCTTCCTGGGGACTGTTAGCTCGCTTCCAGATAGCAGTGACTGAATGGTGGTCTTTCTCACCTGTGATAAATAAAACCCACTTCCCATATAGATCATGCTTTTAAATGTAAGTTTAGTTCTGTCCTCAAATGTGACATTGCAAAAATGTTCATGTTATTGTTTATAAGAAATTTCATCTTTTTAATGAAATATGCTTTGTGTTTGATAACATACCTGACCCTTCTTTAAGCTTTGTACATGTAAGCTTTTTACATGTTTTAGCTGTAAAAAGCAAGGTCATGCCTCATAGAATAGTATCACCAAATGTTAAAAACCCCCATACCAAACAGCACTTATAGGTGGCCTGGAGCTCTGTCAGGATTTGCCCCTAGCTTCAAAGGCAACGCTTAAATTAAAGCCAAGAGCCAACAGACTGGAGTGTCTCTGATGATGCAAAAACCTGTTCAAGGCAATGTATTAGCGCTTTCATGGAGAACCAATATATTACCTATCTTATGCACAGTAAAACATTTCTTCAAGGCTTCAATTAAAAGAAAGTGTTGTGCTGTTGGAGAAAATACATCAATTTGCTAAAATACAGGATTTTAGCAAAATGCAGGCTGAAAAAAGAGGGAAAGAGGTGGAATATTTTCCTAAACTGCATGTATTTATCATTATCACTGTGCTGCTACTACTCCTTTTGTTTGTTCAAGAAGTGTTTTGTCTTTCTCTTCTCTTGAAAAGGAGATTAAAACTTCCACTTTGGAGGTTCTTGTCATTCATTTTCTGCAGTTTAATCTGTGAAAACCTTGCTATTTACTAACAGAATCTCTCTGTACCAAAACATCACCTTTGGCATGTCGGGCTGTTTGCTCAGCTCACCTCTGGGAAAGATTTGGTTTTGATAAGAGCTATGGAAATGTTTTTCTTCTAACATGAGGTGGAAGTCATATACTGCAGGAGTATAGTGCCTTTCAATCTGCATGCTCCCCAAGCACTTGACAAACCATTACCCAAACTAGCCAGCATGAACACTGGCCACTCCTGACATGGACCTTTGGTGGTGGTAGAGCTCAGCACTGCTCATGGGAAGTGGCCACACTGTGTGACAGTTTATGGGTGGAAGCAAAGATTAATTATTCAAAGAAATCTCTCATGTTCATTATAGTTTGTAGTTAAAATTTGTGTCAGGTTTGTACAGACTTAAATTATTAGACCAAAGTAGTTTTATATTCAAAAAGTTAATTATTTTTTAATAGAGTTTTGGAAAAGGATCTTTTCTTCAGAAGCAGTAATACACACGAGAAAATAAATAACCTCAGTGCTCTGATAACATGTCAAGTGTTGATTTGTTAAGACCAATTATAACTGGTATTTCTTTTTAAGATTTATGCCCAGTGTTTCATGAAATAAATGTAAAAGCAGGGAGCTACAGCTTATCAATACTAAACCATATCTGGTTTTTTGCATCCTTCAGGTTACAAGGTATAAAGAAATTGAACGCTTAAAGGAAACAAAACTCTGAAATAGACAGCTACAGGATATAGTAAATGCACTTTAGCAAGTATTCTCTTAAGAGGGTTTCACCTTACATGTAACACCAGTATAAACTATTAAAGCTCAAGTTTACTCTTTTAACAAGTCTGAGTGATAATTTTGCCCTTCAGGAGTGCGAATTTTATTTTTCACAGCTTTCTTATTGTGAGGTATTTATTTCAAAGTAATTGCATTTAACTCACAGGGCAGGTGTTTTTGTAGGCATTCCTCCACTAGTTCCTCAGCTCAAGTTCTCTTTTAGAGAGATCCGATTTACACAGGATTGGGTTACAGTATATGTTACAGTGATTGACCAGCAAGTGATTTATTTAATGGCACAGTTGATTTCTAAGGGCAAATCAAATACACATACAGTTAACTGGGGGGAAAAAAACAAAGGAACACAATTCATGTGTACTAAAAGTCTTCATTCTTGGGGACTTTGCATCCTGCCCTGACTACAGGTGGTGGCAAAATCCTGAGTGGAACAGGATTATTTACCTGGTGAAGTGTATGGATGGGCATAGCCTAGCTGGAGAGAATAACCTGGAATTTTAATTTTAAACTCTGTAGCAGTTTTTTAGCGTACTGCATAAGTACTGGTATTAGCAGTAGTATTTGCAATGTCACGCAGTAGAATTAGTGGAAGAGCCTGTAAAAGGACCCATATTTCTTTTAAGCTGAGCTCCAGGAGCAACTGCTGGGCTTACATAAATATAGCTGTCACTTCTAGGGCCTCTTCCACATTGTTTCCTTAAAACTGAAAAGGGAAGGTGTATTTTGGGCCATAAAAGGTTTACTTACAGCCTAAAGATGTGCTTTTACCTGAAAAATTTCATGTGAAAAGTAAAGAAATGGTTTCCCAATAAGAACACAGGCATGTTCATGGTGATATTCTGTCCTAATTAATTTAATGCGTGAACATAATGAGACAAAAAAGGAATTGTAGCTGCTGTAAACTGCTTTGATCAAACTTGAAACAGGCTGTATTTTTAATTTAGTATCTTCCAATACTTTTTGATGGCCTGTGAAAGACTAGATTTGATATTTTTGGAGGTTCTCCGGTTTCCCAATTGCCCTGTGTCCCTATCTGCATGTGAGATGGCTGGCCAGGGCACCCCTGGCTCTGCTGAGGGCCCTGAGCTGCTGGGGCTGTGTGGGCACACTCCTCCATGCCCCTGGACAAAGCGTGGATCAGGGCTGGGGACACCCTTGGGTACAGGTGAGGCGCTGCCTAGCCACACTGGCTAGGAAACATCAGAAAAAACAGCATAGTCACATTCTACCAGAAAACACACAGATTATCTGGGGGGCCTGGTGCCACCCAAGAGGTGTAATTGTAGCTAATGTTACAGGAAAGGAGTTCCTAGTTACTGAGGCTGTTAAGTAATGCTGCGGTATAAAATATGTTGTGTTTCTTTTACAGAAAGCAGAAGCCACTGGTGAAAAGCGACCTAGAGGCCGGCCCAGAAAATGGGTAGGTATTTCACTTCCAGATTTATTTGCTGTCTTATAAAGCATGTTATAAAGTCCATTCCTTTAGAGAACAGTAATTTCATTTAAAAAGAAGCATTTATCTTCTGTGTCTCTTTGTTCCGGTGGATTGACTAAAGGGTTAAGAGAGCAAAGAAGTTGATCACCGCTTCCTACCTTTAGACTCTGGTAGTTTGCTCAAGACACTTTACAACTGAATGTTTGCTTCAGTGAATATTTATGCGTATCTTATCAGCATGAAAAGAGGCTCAACTCTTCCTTCAAAAGAGAGTAACAACGAGATAACTTGTTCAGTAATTGAGTAACAAAGGTTATAAAGGGGCACTATGAAACCAGAGGGTGATAAGACTTAGATGTAGGGTGCAAGAGATAAAGTTTAAAAACCAAAATGCTTTTGTTCTACATTGCCTGGAAGCATGCATATTTTCCTTAAATCCAGTGAGAAAGAGCACAGATGAACAGCAGGATACTTGCACTTAGAACTTACTTTTTCCACTCACAGTCATTTTCATGCCTCATATATTTGTAGTGACTGGTAATATATTTCATTAAAAGTTTCCGCTTTTCCTGACCCCATTTAGTCTTTAGAAGTGTCTATCAGAAGTGTGGTTTTTTTCTTCGGTTATGGAAGTATTTCATTCTTAGGTACTTGAAATTTTGTATTCTCACTGATGTTTGCAGCTAATGAGCCTGGTGCACCTCTCATCTCCATGTTTTTCACTTGGCTATGGGCTTTCATATGGGGTGTCTCTGGGAAAATGGGATTGAATATTAGATGATAAAAAGGTGTGGCTGTGTGTTTCATCACAAGTTAACATTTCTGATTTCCCTTTTCCAGTTCCCTTTCCCTGCTCAACATTTTTCTTTAAATTTCTTTTTCAAGTCCACCTCCACCATCTCAATGTCAAACCCTTATTTCACTCTGTATTCTCTTTCCTCTTGTCAGTCCTGTCATTTCCTCCTCCATTTTGTTCAGTTCTTTTGCATAGCTGTTAAGAGTTGTAAAAGTATATGCTTGCAAAAGCTCACACAGCACGAGAAGGTACTGAAAACTACAGCTAAGGTTCCACAGAGTATCAGCCACTAAACACAGGAAAGCTGGCTTTAGCAGTCACTTTAAGAACTTGTTCTATTGCCTTTTCCAGTGAATGTTCCACAGGATACTTCTTTGGAGAAAACAGACCACTGCATACTATATGAGTGGTTTATACCTGTAGTTTTTAAGTCAGGCACTTTTCAGGTACATGAGGAAGCTCACTGGCATTAAAGAAAGTGGTTTTTTGAAACATATTTATGCTGGTGATCTTCTCATAAGCAGCTCGTGGGAGGCAAATGCCAAATGCAGTAAAATGTGGGTCAGTTTCTGTCTGCTTCCTCCCGTCTGGCTTGAGCCTTGCATATCTGGACGCTGAGTGGTGCTTGCTTGATCCTCACCTTGGGTGCAATCCCTGGGAAACAGCAAAAATAGCTGGTTTATGAGAGTAATTAATTTATAACAGTCAAGCCATCCCCTCTGAGTTAGGAATGTGTGACAGGTGAATAGGGATGGTTGAAGAGTTTGGGAAAAAGGGAAGAGGCAGCAGTGGCAGCAGCCTGACACATTAAAAAGGTTTTCTCTTCCAAGTACTCATCGTCAGAAATTAAGGTGAGTTTTCAGTGAAAAGGGCTAGGATAGCAGTACTGGCATCTTGTAGGCTAGAATGTTTCCCTTCTATGTTTGTATTTGTATGGGGAATAAAGAATAGGCAGTATCAGTGGAGCATTCAGTATGGGCTGGAATGGGCTATTTGTGAGATCAAGAATCTGATTTTCAGAAATGGGAATTACTGAAATGGGTTGTATGCATTACTTTATTATGAGACCAATACTTTCAACAGTTTCACTCATTTTTTAAAAATCAATGCATATTTTGCAACTTGGTATTTGCTGTTGTGCCTGTTTGAAAGCATAGACTTTTTACTTTGTTCCGATTATATGATTGCTTCTTGTAATTTTTAGAGATAATTCCCCAAATCTGCAGCTTGCATTGAGATAATGGCATGTTTGATTCTCATCATCTGAAGAATTTTTCCCCCTTCTCTTTTTTCTCTCTTACCAATTTAAATTAAGTTCACGGGCTCCTTCTAGCTTGTAGTTGAAATCAGGGGAGGAGTCTGCCTAAAAGCAGATGGTACAGCATCATCCTTTTTGTTTGGACCTACAACATGTAGTCAGAAAATGTCCCTTTTTATCACCCATATTTCAGTTTAATCCTTAATGATTATATTCTTCCTTAATCCAATTTATTTATATGTCAGGCCTTACTGATGATGGTTTAGTATCTGTGCAAGTAAGGAGCATGTAGGGTTTTTTTCTTGGAGAGGGCAGAATTCTACATTTTCGTAAGTTTATAACTCTTTTTTTGGGAGTCTAGAGGTTCTGTGTCATATGTTGTTCATCAAATTGTAAAGTATTATTTCTGCTGTTTCCTTCAATATGCACATGCAGAGACATACGAGCTAACAGACCACCATAGAATTCCGGTAGCTGGTCTTTCTGCTGGTTCAAATTAAGTATTTAATGTTTGTGACTCACAGTGTATTTATTTATATATTATTTTTTAGAAGAGAAGTAAATCTTTTTTGACTAGTATAAAACTGAGAGGGGGAGGGAGAGCCCAAGTGAAGAGGGCAAGAAGCCCAGTTTATCATAAACATATGAGACATCAGATGATCTTTTTAATGCAATAATGTGTACTTTGCAAAGCTGTCAAGGGAAAGAAGACCCTTGTCAATAGAATAGATGGTAAAGATTAAACAAAATCTTCTGAAAATAAAAAATTCAGCTACATAGAAAAGCTTCCTAAATGTGGAGGGCTAATTGAATGAAAGTCCTGAAGATAACAAGGTCAAGCAGATGGGAAATGAACATAGTTGAAATCAAAACCACAGTGCTTGCTGCTGTAAAACTCACCTTCACTGTAGGTTGCTGCACCCGTGTGAACACATTGAAGGCTGTGAGTCTATTACCTATTAACCCTCTTCATGGGGGCCTCAGTACTCCTTAATTTTAGAGGTTTTATTGCACAGACATATTCTAAGCTCCTTGGATGCATCTGCATTAGTGTGTAAGGTCAAATCAGGAGTATGTTTTGGAAATGCATCTCCTAATTTTCCCCACTTACTGTATGCATTGTGTAGCAGTCCCAGAAATAATCGGTTGGACTCCTTTCAAATGAAACCAAATTGGAAGAAGGGCTGTAGAAGTGCAGTCTGTTAGACATTCAACCCACAGGACTAGGCTAGAGTGAAATAAAAACCTCTTGAAAAGTGTGTGGTTTGGACCTTAGGTCCACAGCACCATGCTGTGGTCCATATTGTAGACATAGCCTTTGATGCTTAAAAAAAGGCTATGAAGCAACCTGGTTTTTATTAGGAGAATTATTTTATGTAGCACAGGCATAAAGTCAAATTCACATTCACAGGAGTCAGTGAAAGGTTTGTCATTAACTTCATTGGGGCCACGTGTTTGCCACTGAGGCCTGAAGCTGCTGCTCATGGACTGTTTTGCTCATGGCTTCACATAGCCCTGTGTAAAGATCTATCAAAGGTTTTTTATTTTATTTATTTCATTTGTGTATGCCTATAATTTGACTGAATGGAAGAGACTGAAAGTTTATGAGTAGAGCAGAGGACTAAGTAATGAATTGTTTTGCTGTTTGTTCCAAAGAACTGCATTGAAAAGCCCTGGAAATTTCGTAGTCTTCTAGTGCTTTCAGGTGTCAGTTTAATGAAGGAATCTGAAATCCAGTTTTGAAGTTGATTTGTTTTTTGTTTCCATTGTTTCTGTTGAGTCTTTAGGTAGAATTTCTTTTGCATTTCCAAATTGTTTGACTTGAACCACAGACTCTCTGCATAGCATGGCAGAGTTGTTCCAGGGGAGCAGTCCAGAGCTTTTTACAGCCTTAAGCAGGACTTTGGTGAGGAGAAAAGATGGCTGATTCCATGCCACATAGCTGTTTTAAAAGATGGATAGATGCAATTCTAGAATTTTCATGACTGTAACAACAGAAGATAGTTGGTGACCTTCTGACCAAGGACATGCAGGATGCATGTGAAGCATCTTCTTGCGCGTCTCATCACTGAAGCCTAAGTAAGAACTGTGACTTGTTCAGAAAACTTCCAACAATTTTGTTTTCTTCTAGACAGTATAGAGAGCACATTTCAGTTTGCTAGGAGATGAGAGATAGTAAGAAATTAATTTCCTTAAGCAGATTTTTGATCTGATCCTAGTCATGATCATCTGGACAAGCTGAGAGGGTAGAGGCTCTTCAGCCTGGAGAAGGCTTCAGACAGACTGTAGAGCAGCCTTCCAGTAACCAGAGAGAGCTACAAGAAAAATGGAGATGGACTTTTTACACGGACCTGTAGTGATAGGACAAGGGGAAATGGCTTTAAACTGGAAGAGAGTGGTGATGGGTTTCTCCTCAAGCTAGGTCTTATGAGCTCTCAGAGAACCTCTCACACCCGAGATAGCTCAGCTACCTCGAATGGCATAAAATTAGCAGGATGGCTTCTGAGGTAGTGTTGGAAACAGAAAAGTTTTAATAAAAGGCAAAATAACAAAGCTCTTACAGAGAAAAACTGAGCCAGGGGCAAGAGGTTCTTTCTCCTGCTAAAACATCCCACAAAAGCTATTATTTCCTTTGTTCTCTTCTTTTTTCTAGTGAATTCCCTAGGCAGCACCTTTTGGCCTCTGTCCAGTTGGGTAGCCCCAGGTTTGAGGTGAAGTACCAAAGGTCCTATGAGATGTCTTCTTACCAAATTGAGGAAACTTCTGCGCTTTTTGCCTTTTTAAGGAGACAGAGAATAATTTGGTCACTGTCAACAGAGGGCACATTCCTACAGAGTGGTGTAGGTTAGATATTAAGAGGAAATTGCTTACTGTGAGGGTGGTGGGGCGCTGGAACAACGTCTGACGTTGTTTCTCTGATGTTTTTCAGAGAAATTGTGAATGTCCCACCCCAGGAATGCTCAGGTGGATGGGGCTTTGAGCAACCTGGTGTAGTGGAAGGTGTCTTAGCCCATGGCAGGGTCTTGGAAGTAGGTGATCTTCCAGGTCCCTTCCAACCCAAACCATTTGATGATTATTTGATTAATGATTGTAGTACTTTTTTAATGAGGGCAGAGTTTCACTGTATACAGAATGCCAGTTTAAGCAGTGCCAAACCACATTTAAAAAAATATTACAAAAATGCTTTTTTATAATAACGTTTCCTTCAGATTATTTCCAGTTCAATTTTGACATAGCTGAGCTACAAAACCTTGAACATGGACTTGGTGAGATGTTTCTATGCCAGCAGTTCCTGTGTCAGGGAAAAAACTCCTAGTGCTCATTAAGATTTTGAAAATGAGGTTCTTAATTTTGAAGAAATACATATTAAAAAATCCCATTGCCTCAGGGGACCTATCAATGTTTTGAGGCTATTTCTTGCCCCTATTAACTCAGTTGGTCAGAGCATATTGTTAGTAAAACCAAGGTTGTGGGTTCAGTGCCCATACAGACATTCACTTAAGAGTTGGACGTGATGATCCCTGTGGGTCCCTTCCAACTCAAAATATCCTGTGAATATGTGAACACTGAGCCTTTCCACACCTAAGTCAAGTTTCTAAGTCAAGTTTCTGCCTGATAGTGACATACTCTGGTGTGAAGCCATTTAACTAGTTTTTCTTACTTCTTATGCAGGCAGTCTTTTTTGTCTCATATGAAGTCATGGTCTAAGAGATGCTTAAATTCATGCAATCATTCACTGGGTGGTAGAGAGAAAGAAGAATGTTGTGAGATCAAAGTCCATCCTGCTCCAAAGAAGGCTTTGTTATAGCAGTGGTGAATTCTCGGCTGGAGATACGAATCTTTTGACATTATGGAAGACAACCTAGACAATAAAATAAGACACATAATTGGCTTCCAGATAGCAAAAGGTTAGTATGAGACTTTCCCCTCTTTGATGTGGTGCAGCGTATCCCTAAGCTAGGCTAGAGATTCTGCTGTTATGAGAACATGTGTTTGTTTAAATTAAGTACTGCCAGGTCCATTTGGAGCAAGCCATGGCTGAGGTAAAATTTAAGTCGTGTATATTGGATGATGAAGGAAAAGGTTACTATTTATGTAATTACAGAAGATAGCACAGATAAAAATTCAGTTTCTTGTTGGAAGAATAACATAATTTCAGTTATTTTGAGTCTTCACAACTTTTGACTGCTATATCTGTGGTGTTACTGCTTCATGTGAAGCACGTAGTGAAAATTTACATAAGTTGCAGTTACTTTAATCTTCCAAACTACCTTAGCTTCCTTCTGGAGGTCATAGATACTATTTTATGACTTGGTAATATAAAATACCTTCTTTCTTGAACATGTTCTACATCTGTGTGGGCAAGAACGTCACCTGAGAGTGTTCATTGTTTCAGTGGTCTAAAGAGCCTGAAGGGGCTTTTATGATTATGAAAAAAGGACTATTGACCTCTCCTTTAAAATTCCTAAACTTAGGAAGTGGATGAAAGACATTAATTAAAAGCCTTAAAATCTTTATACCTGTACGCTTACTCTCCAGTTCAGATGACCTGTAAAAGAAATCATCTCTCAAAACATGAACATTTTGGAAAAAAGCAGTGATTGTTGAACTTTTCTCCTCTAACAGATGTTCTTTTTTTTTTTTATTTTGCCAATTTTTGGTTGTTTGCTTCTTTTACTTTTCAATTCAATATTTTAGGAAAGGCATAAAATCATCTTACATGCTTGTACCAAATGCATTAAAAAAAAATCACTAAAAATACGTTCTGTCTTCTCAGTGTTCAGACAGGTATGTGTCTTCATTTCTTTAGACATTTGTCTAAGCAAATAGTGTCCTTCCTTGGAATTTCAGAGTCCTGTTCTTTGTTGGTATAAATGGATGTGGCAACATTAATTTGAAAGAGACCACAACAGAAAATTTAGCCATGATATTTGTTTTCTAAAATGCATTTATATTAGCAAACTGATATTTCACTCATTCTCTAATTCACTTCCACTTCTGTTAAGGTATATTAAACGATATCATCTCAGCTAAAAAAGAATTTTGACTTCATCTGACATTTCTGACTACTTAAAGGAAAATCTTTTATTCAGTTTGAGGTCCAAAGAGGAACTTTTATCAGGTAAAAAAATTGCACCAGGTAAAATAAGAGCATCTCTAAGGAAAGGCAAACTGAAATTGTCAGCAATTCCCCTTTTATGATCTCAGATAACAGGTGTTCAAGAACTTTAAAAATCAGTTTTCTGTTTGGCTGTGTACTTTGGCTTTGTTAGCCTCACTGCCCGTTTTACGTACGAGGAAACTGAGCACTGAGGTTGTTTGTGGCAAGATCGGGAGGCATTTTTATGCCTGCAATGTTTGAATTCTTAGGGTTTTTTACTAGCACAGTTATCAGCAACTGTGCATCCAAATACCTGACAGAAAATCAGGTAAAGAAAAATACAGGCACTCATTCTTGCTCCTGCATTTCCATTTTCACCATTGAAAATGTTATGAATGCAGAAGGAGAAGCTGGGCCTCACCTCCATTGAAAGTGTACTCCACAAGGTTAATTGCCTTGCCCAAGGAAATCTGTAGGAGAGCCAGGAATAGAACTCGGATTTCCTGGCAGCCTGCCCTGTGCCTTCAGCCCAAGGCCATCCTCCTCCAGTAAAGCTTGCTTGAGCATACATTGGATGAGGCAGGAAGGGAAACATTTCACTTTTCAATCCTGTATTTTAAACCAATAGATTTTTTTTACCTGTTTCTGTAAATTCAGGTGTGACAATTTCAGTGTCTCTGGTATGTGTCTAGCTGGTGGGCAGTGAGGAGTAGGAGTAAGATATTTAAAAAGGCTATATATCATCCCTCCAGATATTTGAAAGACATGTAGATGTGGACCTTAGGGACATAGTCTAGTGGTGGGCTTGGCAGTGCTGAGTTAATGGTTGAACCTGATGATCTTAGAATTCTTTTCCAACTGAAATGATTCTGTGATTATGTGATTCCATATGCAGGATAGAATGAAGAAATTCTGACCGAAAGGGTTTTGAACCAATCCCACATACAAGCCTGAAGGATATTTGATGCATAATAATGATATTTTTTCATCTTTGTACCTTGATTACTTAGAAGTCCAATACTGATTGATTAAATGACAGACATAGTAACAAAAATGAGGTGTCTGGTTCCTTGAATATTTTTAATATGGTTACTCTCCTTTTGAGCATTAGCCAATCTGAGTCATAGCTGTGGGACAGGGCCATTCCAAGTCACCTCATCTAGAAACAGATGAGTCTCCTCATCTCTTTCCATTCCCTGTCCTCTTGAAAGGCAGTGCTGCAGAAGGAATGAAAACCCATGTTTTAATGTGTGATCCAGAAGAGAAGATTTGGAGTCAAAACTCCTAGGTTTTCTTAACATTTCTGACTAATTGTGCCTTTCCTTTAACATAATTTAATTTAATTCTGCTTTATACTGCAAGCCACCCATAGTGCAATATCCCTACAGGAAGATATCACATTTTTTCTCTGCAAGAAAAAGCCATCTTATAAATGGCACTCAGTCCCTGTGTGGGTGAGTTTACTCCTGTCAGTTAAGAGTTACCATAATAATTAAAGGCAGGTAATACTTTTGGCTTTGTTCTGCATTCTATACAGATCCAAGCAGGCAATGTGGATGCCAAAGGAATGCAAGGTTGATCCTCTTCTGGAAGAGTTTGGGGGAGACTGATACTGTGATAATTAATATTTAGAGATTACTTTCAGGTGTTTGAATGAAAGTCATTATATGCTTTAAGTGCACCTATTGTTATTTCCTCTTGCTTAATCCTGACTCTAAGCCTCACTTCAAATTACAGTTCAGTGTTACATTTTAGGTATGGGGCTAGATTTTCAACAAGAAGATGGGCTTCCTCCACTAAATAGTTGCAAAATATCCTCACCAGGAATCGTCTTCTAATTCTGTAGCACACAACACTTAGTAAAGAAAAATAGTTTCTTTTTGTCTTCGCTGTTTTGAATTTCCTTTGTGCTAGTTTGTTGCGGCACTAGTTCCCATTTATAATATAAGTGGAGCATAGTTTACAGTAGCATTTACAAGTCCCTAAGTGAGATATTCATCAGACTGCAAGGGAAAACCAAAATAAAAGTAGAGGGACAAGACCCTGACATTTGAAAATTATGACTTTACAAGCTGAATTGCTTAAATAATCAGATTAGGATATGTAGTTTGATGATTTAAAGATGCGGTAGTGACACTGCTGCTAGAAGAGGAAGAAATCTTTTCAGGTCCAAGAGAATCCAGATATTTTCAGTCCTGGGGGAAAATGGGAAACATGGAGGCCTGGGAAGATGACAGTCTGAATGAAAAAGCTGTATGTTGAGATGCATGTAATTGTGGAGTGGAGGTTGATAATGCTGACAACACTGTTTGTTTTGCATTCCTGTGTTGCTCTCTGTTCAGAATGGTTCTGGTTGCACAGAAGATGCTAATTAGCCTTGCTGTTACTGTAGGCTGTTCATGGGATATGATTTCCTTTGCAATACAGTGAGACAAGGGGGCTGCTTCTTGGTTGTTTTGATGTTGCAGCGATTTTATTTCAGGAAGGAAATCTTGCTTCTGCATAAGGACAGGCACCAGCCACCCTGTGCTGATAGGAGGGGAAGGTGAATTTATCTCTCAAATGCAGGTATTTCTGGGTTTCATCCTTTTTCTTTCATGGCATAACATTCCAGGGAATCCATTACACCCAAGCTACAGGCTGTGTCACAAGGGTTTTAGGTTCTATCATCTGTTCCCTTCCAGGACAAGCTCCTAGAATATTTTAAAAGTCTATGTATTATCTCCAGAGTTATTTAAAAAACATATACATGTGGGCCTTAGGGACATAGTTTAGTGGTGGACTTGGCAGTGCTGGATTAATGGTTGGACTTGATGATATTAGAAGTCTTTTCCATCCTAAATGTTGAAAACTGGCCTTAATTAGTACTCAAAAAATGTGTAGCTTCTTCTCTGCATGGCATTTCAGCTTCAAGAGAAGGGCTGGAGAACACTTCTCATCCAGAACACAGGAACTTGTGATTGGGACAATTATATGGGAGGTGTGGATTTAAATCTTCATCACATTTTCTAATAGATAGACCCTGTGTGAATGGTCTTGCTCAGAGATGCTGATGCCCAGGCTGGACCTGAGCACTGTGAATGGTGCTATGATCTGTCCTGGTAGCTCTGAAGGCTTCCAGGGATGGAGCTAGATTTTGGATGGCTGTTGGCTGAAACTTGAAATGAAGTGGTGTTTTAGTGGGGGGGTAAGGCTAGTTGCCTTAGATTATCAATTTAGTGCATGTTCACCTAATTAAACAGGGAGGGCTGGAAGGTTAGTAAGAAAATACTAGGCAACCCCGGAACTTCCAGAGACAGCTGCAGAGAATAGATGGATCAAACCCCACTCTAGTGAAATCTCCACATATATAAGATGTTATTTGTGTGTTTTATAGCATCAATGCTAGAATTTTGCTGGCAACAGCTTGCTGCAATCTATTTGCATGTGATATTAATTCCTTCTCTTGCCAGTTTAAATTGTATTCCGTGTTATCATTGTAGGTATTGTAGGGTTTCAGGGGGCTTTTTGGCAGCTCAGTTATATATTTTTATGAGTGCTATTTCCATAGCAGTTTTAGGAGACTAGTAATGAATAATGTATGTCTTTATTCTGCTTTTTCTTTTCACTTCTTTAAAATAAACTCTCTATTTTCAGTTTGTTTTACTCTACTCTGTCAATCCTGACAACTGTTGAACTGTGGAACTGCAGGGTCAGGCTTTGGTGCTACTTATGATGATTTAAATAATAGTACTGATAAGTTAAATTTTATTGTATATCTGTATTGGTGTCAATGGGAATGGCGCTTGGTCTGCAGAGGTTGGTTGCTTTGCTTAAAAGTCATTTGCCAATGGTGGCAGTCTCCATTTTGGAGACTCAAAGATAATGGGTGAATTGGCACAATTTAGGGTTTTCACATCCTGTCTGTTCTGAGTAACTGCTGAGAGCTTAAAAACAATCAGACTCGTAGTTTCTGTATGGAGCAGAATTCATGACTTTAGCTAATGTATTACCCAAATCCATTTTGACTGTTATCAATTATCCTAATAACAATTGGAGCCTTTCACAAGATGCAATAGAAACACGTATGTGAGCTTCATTGTTATGATCTTTTCAAAATTGCATTGTGTTAACATATTCTTGGGGTTGCCTTAGTATTCACAGAGAACCCATTCAGGCTCTGGCTGCTTCACCTGCTTTGTTTCCTGTTAATGATGCCTTGAGAAATCTGCTTGGGGACCCTCCTTCCATGTTCAACTGTTTATTTGGGTTTTGAAGATAACATCTCACACAATTGATGAAGTGTATACAGTACTTGGATCAAAGTATTGAATATGTAGAGGAGACAAGGTGCCCTCTGTCATGGCATGCACAGTTGCATTCATTAATGTTCATTAACATTCATAAACTATTTGGAGAAGTCAGAGGTGTATGAAGTTTTCAAGGTACTTCTGCAGGCTTCCCATTCAAGTCAAGAATGACTATTCAAGCAATTGTTTCATCGAGCTTTACACGTAAGTCTCATTGAGGTAGGTAGACTGACAAATAGTCTGCTAGTGGGACATGACGCCCCTGGTTTAGTAGATTGAATATGTAGCCAGGAGACGTGTGATAAAATATTAGGTTTCTTGAAGTCAGTGGCCAAACTCCTAATGAGGTCACGTGCCTGGATTTCAGCCCTTCTCCCTCTGCCACTAATGTGATGCATAACTGTGTCTGCTGCTTGGTTACAAGCTCTATAAATTGTGTGAGTAGCCCTGTTTGCACGAAACTCAGGTAATTTGAGGAAGACTGTTTGTACATGTTCAACAGAAACTTTATGGTGACTTACATAACAAGCAGTATTTGACTAAATCTGTGAATACAATAAATTTATTATTAATATCAGCTAAGTTTTGAGCAGTCAAAATGCTGCATGAGTAACAGGTGGACTGGACTTGTACAGAGATACACACAGAAGATTTTTATTTTTGCTTTTTTAATTATAGAGCAAATTGTATGCCACATGAACAGTAATACTTCTTAAAAGCATAACTTCTTTCTTCTTTAATAATTTCTGTGAACTGTTTGAAAAGTGAAATATGGACAGGTCTGTACTGTAACCTTCATTGAATTTTTTAAAGATATATGAAGATGTGGTTTTGAAAATGCCTGAATTATCTTGCTTATTCCGCATGCATAACTTCCATTTAGCTGTGGTCATAGGTAAATACATACTGAGGGTGTATTAGTCACTGAAACAAATTCCTTTTAAGATGAGTCTGTGTAAAGTAGTGCCTCCACTGAAGTGAATCCAATAGCAAGACTCCAGCTTACTTGGTTGAAGTCAGGATTTCTCTCTCCAAAGGCTTGTAAATGGTGATATATAAATTGGAAACCCTTTCTTAGTTATGATAACAAAAAAACACCTATTATGGTTGTGAGTAAGGGAAAGAATTTGCCCTTTAATCTGCAGCATATCTTGAGGGAGAAGGTTTGCACATTGTACTTTGTTTAAACTAGAACAAATCCTTTAGGTAAAGACAATATCCATTGCACAGAGAACAACAAAGAGAAATTATGCTGTAGCTGAAGTTCACACATGAGCACAGAAATGTTTCAAAATTATATTCTTAATAATAATTTTGCTCCAAGCAGAAAGGTGCTTTATGTCTTTCACTGCTCATTTCAGGAAGTAGGTCTCAGAACCTTTGCAGGCAAACCAGATGTAACTGCTTTCCAAGGAAGAGGTTGTTAATTCCATTGTGCTAAATCACAAAAAATGCTATTTACAGGAGAAGTTGGAGTCATCATGATCTTTTTGCGTAATTATAAATTACTGTGGTTTTCTTTGCATGGTTAAAATTTCAAATAGTAATTAAGTAGTGTCCCAGAGCAAATTTTGTGCATTGCAAGGCTCTGTACACCTTTCTTCACATCCCTGAAACCATTATCTTGAGTGTATAATAAATGAGAAGCAGAACTCTAGTGGTATATTTAGCTTTCCCATTTTTTTATGTGTTAGTTTCACAAAGAGCTTTTAGTGANAAAAAAAAAAAAAAGTGGAGGAATTCTGTCCTTTTTTCTCAGTTCTGTGGGCATTGCAGACACTTTGCACAAGTATAGAAGCACAGGTGAACATAGCTGTATCCATTCTGTGTTTGTCTTCTCTGGGTAAACATTTGAATCCATAGCTTGCCTTCCCTCTTCATTCAAGGCTACATAAATGTCATGGATAGAAACTTTGAAAAAGTTCTCATTTTCAGTAATTCAAACTTGATCAGGTGTTGAAAAATTGGAAAAGGCATTTATTTAATTTAAAAAAATGTGTGATGGTTTATTTGGAAGATATCTAACAAAATAAACGTCTAATCCAAGACTAACTATGAGAATATGAGAAATAGGAGAAATTGCAGGTAACCTTTAAGAAAATCAAACAGTAAAGAGTAGCAGACAGGCAAAAAGAAGGAACATAGAGCCCAAGACTCTATAAGACCTAGAGTAGTGGGGAATTGTCACTTCTGGATTCTTAGATTGAATTTGATCTCACCAGCTGTCTGCTCAGTTGTGTCTGATGTGCTGGTCTCAGTTTTCAGTCCAGGATGAGCGAGTGTCTAAGTTACCCATTTCTTATTTTACATGCCTATCATAGCCCCTCTGCCTCTTGCAGTCTAGGAAATCGAAAGGAAAAAGAATTTTTCTTCTTTCAGAAGCAAAGGTAATGTGTAAAGCTCTTTTGTTTACAGCAGTTATGCTCTGTATATCAAGGCTCAGGGTAGCTCTCTTAGTACCTGGGTTAGATACAGTTTAGGAGGTTAACATTCATCTTTCTGGATTCTGCTCAGCCAGAAACCTGGGGATCTCCCAGTAACTAGTTCATTATGGTTATCTTGCTTTATTGGAGACAGAATAGCCAGACCCAGAGACAAAAGCCATGTCAGCTTGAGGAGGAGGGCAGAATCTTGGGAAGTTTGAAGGCAGTTCAAAATCATTTCATTCCCTTCATATCCTGTCTTAAGCTGTGTGTCTGATTTTGCACTTCCAGAGAGTGCAAAGAGTTGGACCCACAGCTTGTGATTTAAATTGCTGCTGACATCAAGATTGAATTTGGGTGGCAACACATCAGCACCATGAATGACTTATGAATAAAACAGAAATTTTAAGGGACACTTTCATACTTGGCTTGAATGAAAAGTAGAGAATATTATTTGTGCAGATGGAAATGTCCATGCCCACTGAGGTGCAGTGTTGTCTTTGCTAATCTCAGATATATTTGTGTTTGAGTGTGATTTTCTCCTTTGCACAGTGGTTCTCCTTTAGCCAGTCTGTCAGTGAAGTCATAACCCCACAGCTGACCTCATAGTCTGTAATCATGGAAAGTATTGCGATCTCACAAATACAGTCTGTGAATGATGGGAAAATGAGCTGTAAGACAGGAAGTTGCTGTTTAAACTTGAATCAATGGCAATTATCAGAAACAGAGAAAGTAATAGGACAGTTCTGTTGGGCCAAACTGATTTTTGGTGTAGTACTGCTGAAGGCACTTGAGTTACCCCAGGGAGGAACTTACCCTTCTGCATCTGGAATGACTTGATGGCAAGCATAGAGAGGAAGTGAATTTATGCTCCAGTTTAATACATTGGAAAGTTTTCCCTTGTCTGAAAGTCTTTCTTTATCTCTGAATTTCCAGGCTTTTGTGGATTTATATTAGATCTTTAATGTTATTTCAATCTATTTTTTCTGGTGTTTGATGTCTTTTCAGTTGTTTTACAGATATGTATTTAATGAAAGAAAAAGCTGTCTTCCATTAAGGAGGTTGCAAAGCTTTCATGAACACTGAATAGTTACCAAATGCAAGGTGTCTCCTTTTTTCAGATTGGTGGTTTTTACTTGTGTGGCTGAAGCATTTATTTCAATGAGAAGATGCAAATATCTCTTAACATTTTAGCACCTCTTTTTCAAGGCTAAATATTACTGCAACTTTTGCTTTTTTACCAAAGGATTGCCTCACCAACTCTATATGCAGAGTGTTTGTAACCTCTTAAAATTAGTGATCTGCACTAAATAGAACATCAATACATTGTGCTTGCCAAACCTGGACAAATAATTATTTGTAAGACACGTGGAATAATGGAATAAGTTATGTGTTGTACCTCTATGCAATTTTCTCACCCTTATTCAGAAGAGATCAGAATTCCCTGTCAGTCAGGCCATGGGGAGTGGAGGCTTTTGAGGATCAAGTCAGTGAAGGGTGTTATTTGTGCACAAGCCAAATTCTCAACAGAAACATAGCTTGGTTTTCCCTCTCTTACCTGGCCTCCTGAGTCCATGGCATTTCCCTAATTGTGTCATGATGTAAGAGAACAAGAGTCAAGGGCCACAAGTTTTGGGAAGGAGAATTTCCATGTAGTGAGGAAAAGAAATCCACCATAGAAGGAGGTAAGCAGGGGACATACTCTGTAGAGAGACTGAGGAATCTCCCTCCTTGGAGAAAGCTCAGGCCAACCTGATCTAACTTCTAATTTAGAAGTCAGACTAGCTTTGAGTAGAAGATTGGATGAGTTAAGCACCAGGCACCTTTCAAAACAAAATTTAGATGCTTTTATGCTATACCTGTCAATGTATTTGAGCCTGCTGTATCTCAAATATTTTAATGATTAAAAATGCCACGAAGGTGTACTTCCTTCTTCACCACTAGTGAAAAGGCAGCTATTTGAGCTTTGACTACTTACAGGTTTTCTTTTGTGGCAGATCAATCCTGGCATGAATAGTAGAGTTGCCTGGCTTTGCTTTAATTGCCCATCTCACTCAGTGCAAAGTGAAGGGAGGAGGACTATGAACCTTAATTCTGGAAAGTCTTGGTGAGAGCCAGATGGCATCCCAGTACTGCTCTTTGCTTCTGAGAGAAAGAGATTTCTCCTCATTATTAAGTGGATTTATACCCCTTGTGCTGAGAATCCGCTGCTCTTTGTCTTAAACAAAGGTGAAAGGCAATTTCATCTGTGTTTCTGCTGTGTTACATAAAAGAGCAGAACCAGGGGACAAAAATCTATCCAAGCACCCTGTGCTTGTTTTGTGAGTGGTAAGGCAGGGCACATGACAGAGAGCTGTGCTCCTGGCAGTCCTACTGGAGGCCTGTGAGGGGAAGAACCAGGGGGCAGCACATGGATGGACTATGAAAATAGGAAAACAGCATGGATCTGTGCCTGCACACCCCATACTGATCATGCATATAGCCACAGCCTCTCTCCTCTGCTCTGACCTCACTTACTACAGCTACTACTTGCTACAGCTTACTGAGGGATCTGCCACTGCACTGCTGCAACAGGCTACTGCCAGACTGGGACAGGGAGGTTGCAGTGGTCAGTGATCTGATGGGAAAGGTCCTTCCTCAGGCCCTTATCAGGAAAACGTTTCATCTGAAAGCTTATGTCTGTACTGCCATGTTGACCCTGCAGCTGGCCACCTTGGCCGTATCCTGTGACTTACTGCACTCATGTGACTTGCCAAAGAGAGAGAGTTCACCAGTCTGAGCATTAGGGTGTTCCATGGCAAAGATGTGTGGGCACCAGTTGCTCTGATGGAAGTTGGAGCAGGTAGGCACCACAAGGAGCTGGTTTTAATTTGGCCTGAAGTCCATCAAGGAGCTTATTTTTACTACTTGGCCAAATGCATTGTTTTCCAGGGGAAAACATTATCCATCCATAGATTAGCCACAGAATAGTTGTTTTGTTCCCTTTTTAAAAAGAGAGAGAAGTATAAGGTTCACAGTAGTTTGAAATTAAGGTCCTGTGTTCTGTATCTTATCAAAATGTAGCAAATATATTCCTAGCCAGTAGATTTTCCAAATGTTGCCCCTGGACCAAAAGTCATGAAGGAAAATTCTTCTGTCCCTGGTCTGTGTCAGCCCTGTGTGAACATATGTCATAGATCAGGTCTGGAGGAAAGTTTTTGTTTTCCTTTTTTTTTTGTTTCTGTGCATACTTGCAGTAAAACTTTTTTAACAGTTCATCTGTTCAACTTGTTTATTCCCTACTTGCAGTTTTATTAATCCTTATTTTTTGTGACATCATAATGATTTCCACAGCAACCAATTGTGAGATTGCAAACAAAGGGTTATGACTTCAGGTGCAGAATGAACAGACAAACTCTTAAGAAACAGGTTTTCAGACAAATGACCCTATTAATAAAGAATAAGAGGGTTGGGTAAAAATCCCCAAACAGATAATGTGCAGTACCGACAGAGGTGATTCAAGCTGAACCATTGTTAGGATTTCCTGTGAGACTATAGTATTGTTTAAAGGCCATAAAAACATGAATCTGCAAGAAATTATTTTTTCATCTCTTTAGGCATGCATAGTCAAGTTGCTATTTAAAGCTGCTGTGTTTCTCAGAACAAAGTTACCTCTTGACTTGTGTGTTGTTTCAGAAAAACACAAGCCCCCAAGTGATAACTACCATTGAAAAATACACTATTGATTCCTCAAGGACTTTATTGTGAATGTGATCCATGTGTAGGTGAGTTTCTTGCAAGAGCTTCCTCAGATTATCAGCAGCAAACATTTCTGATGAACTTCATTGCATTCACAGTTGGAATGAAGGGACATGGTGAAGAAACTCTACTCGCAGTAATTTTATGCTTGACGACGTTTCCTGCATCCAACTTCACTTTTGGATTTACAGCTCTTCTTCCAGTTCTGCTGCTTAGTGGGACTCATAAACCCTACTTGAAAGAGTAAAGAGTGCTTCACAGTGTTGAGGACTGTCCCCCTTACATTCCCACCAAGAAGACAGATTTTTACTTCCTCCCCAGTACACTGGAGCTGTTAGTTTAAACAAGACAGGAGATGCAGGAGTGAGTCTATAACAACCAAGGAGTTTCTGGGGCTATGCTTTTGTGTTCATATCCCTGTAGTCCTTGTTCTTCTTCCTTGGGCACTGTGTTGGGAAAGATTACAAATCACAGCAGCTTTGTGAGCTTGTTTCTTAGGCTTTTTCCAGGCTTCTGACAGAGATGGAAACCTGTCTGTGTCCATGCTTTGGCCTTGGTTCAAGACTCTCTGTAGAGTCCGTGGCCTTGTCTCACTTCAGATGGGGGTACCTGTCACCCTTCAACCCCTTCATCTCCCTGTGGTAGCAATCTTCTCCCCACACCCTGTCTCTGGGCATTTTTATCAAAATGCCCCTGAAAAGGAATAGCAGGTTTGTGGAGATTGCATTAAATGGGCAGCATATCCTGTGTGGAGCTTTCCTCTCTCCATGCTTTTTCTTCAGCTTCTTCACATATCAGACCTCAAGACAGGATTTGTATTTATTGGCGTGTCAATTAATAAAGTTTCAGTAGGTCTTGCTTTATATAAGTGTGTTTGTGTTCTTCAGGCATCTTTGTCTTACCGTTGTTTCCCTCTCCTGATAACAACAGGAGGGAATTCTGTGTGGGCCACTTGTTTTAACTCTAAATACTTTCCAAATTTCCTTTCCCTTATAGTTTCCCACAGGCACTATTTCGTAGTTTCTCTAAAATACTTCCCCTAGGATTTGTCTCTTTTTTCCCCCCTAGTATTTCAAAGTTTGGACAGGGATTCTCTGCTTCCTGGAGTTTTAATAATTACATCCTCTGTGCCCAGCCATGGCCTGTTAATGGAGTCATGCGCACTGGGTTTCTTACAGGAATTTTCTGTTTGCTGCTCCCAAGAGTGCAGAAAATCTTCTCACAACTGGTATTGGAGTAAGAAAAACAAATGCTTTGGGCTTTTCCTGAGCAGCAGAAGTGGCTGGGAGGGGCTGCGAAATCTTGATTTCTCCATCCTGAGGAAACAACCAGTGTAGGTTTGCTCTTCATTTTGATGAGATGAGATGGGAACAGTCATTCTGGGGAGTGGAATGTATTCTGCATAACATTTAAATCATATTTCTTGTGTAAACCTCACAATTTTTTGTCAAGATGATACCTTTTCCCTTTTGAACAGTAAGGCATTTTTGGTAGCTTTGTCCCCAGTACAGTTTCTTCAGGTGCTTGAAAATTAAGTTTGTATAAAGGTGAATGTACTAGATTGTTCCAGACATACTGACAGCTTTTCAGGGACGTGGAGTATTTTCAGTTTGTTTGGGTGATATTCAGCTAACTAGGATAGATTTGCAGAGATTAATTTCTTTCCTCAATGAGTAGTGAGTCAAGATGAGAGGTGATCAGCCATCCCTTGAACTGTCTCTATGGTCTGAATATAAAGCCATACCATGAAGAAATGAGGAGATTAGTTGTAAGGTTCTTGTTCTATTCTTCTTCCCCCTGTTGCCTATCATGTTTTCCCTTTTGTCTTCTGGGCCAGGTCTTCCAGCCTGATGCAGGTTGCTGTAGGCCTCTCTTTGCAGCTGTCTTTCAGTTAAGTAAATCTGATGTATGGGAGTGGTGCTCCTAGAAATATTTACCCTAGTAAATACCCTGCTTTCCCTGGGCCTTGTAGACAAAAGAGCAAATCCTTCAGCTGTGGGAGGAAAGGTACAAATATCAACAGTTGGTGTCTGCTGAGATGTTTTGTATGCCAGAAAGAACAAAGTGGATTAAAGAAAAAACCTGTTGCATTTATCAAGTACCTAGAAAACCTACGGTTGTTGGTGGATAAATGCAAACACACACTCTTCACATTCCTGGTCCAGAAGTGCTCTGAAATCCTGCTGCAATTCTTGTGAAGTCACCCACCTTTATACGGACTGAGCCACATTTCAGTCCTGCTGTGGGTGGTTATTTTAGTCTCAGTTTCACAGTAACTGTACCTGGAATGATTACACCAGCAACAATACGAAACATCTTAATGCAAATGGCAGCAATGGGGGGCAGTAGGCTGGAATCTTCCATACCCCCACCTGCACTGCAGCCGTGGCTGCACATCAGCGCTTCCCACAGCTGGGAGTACTTAACTCACAGCCTCCAAGTAAGTAGCTTCTATTTAATTTCGAACACCAGAATATCTCTGCTAAAATAGAAACTGAATTTCCTGAAGCTTGTGGAGCTAGGGTTGGAGACAAACACATTTGCTAAGAGGTCTAAGCATTAAAAGAATTGAGATGAGACTCATGTTCTCGGTTTGATTTTTTTTTAGCCTCTCCTTATCTGATTTTCTTTCTTCAATGAGTATTTAATTCCATTAGCCTTGGAGAGGAGGACTTACAGAGACTGATGGGAATGTGTTTTAGTTTTCATTCACTTAAATATTCTTCAAATGTTACATATGTAAAACAGCCATGGCTGAGCGTGCACTACAGTATATTTATATAACTTGCAAAAATACTTAAGGGCCCTCAGTCTTTTTGTAACACCTGAATAATGCCTTTGTTTGAAGAAGTCAGGAGGTTATGAGTGGCTGTGGTGAGGAGTTGTGTAAGAATCAGTCAGATCTGATTTGGTCAGAATGAAATTGTGAATGAGAAGTCAGAAAGAGATACCCTTTGTGTGAATTGGATGCCATCTGAGAAAGAACAGATTGACCAGTATGTAGCTTGTGAGGTTTTTTGAAGTGCCTGTATTTGAGCAACTTTTCTACATACAGACACACTCAGACATTCAAACCAAAGAAGTTCCAAGGCAAACACTTTTTAATATTGATAATAGAAGATATTAATATAACAGAAATAGAAAATATTAAATGATACATAAAATTAAATTTCATTTAATTGTATACAAATAGAAAACACTAAATAATATAGAAAATAATATTGCAGTTAAAACTTTCCAACCTAATGTTTTTAAGAGCAAAAAACTGAAAGTTCAGTTTATATTTGGAAAAATGTCACCAATAAAAAACTCAAAATGCGACCATATACTATTTGCCAAAGCTGGAAAAATATGTGAACATTTACAACAGCCAAGGTCAGCTGGCTTTGTCTCGTCCTGATGTCCCTTTCCTCACAACCAGAACTTTTGTGACCTTTCTTGTTGAGACTCTGGAGTAGTGACCCCTAATACTAAAACCGTTTTTTTCCGTAAGTTACTTTTCATTACAGCTCTGACAGACATCAGTAGGGAGAAAATGTTAACCTCCCCAATTAAATAACTTGATTGTTTTTCTCTTTTTAATGGTGATATTTTTCTTTCTGCCATTTTAATTGTGATTTTTAATTCATCCTCAAATAGCTTATCTTTGAATCTGAAATGCATACAGGGATATAATTTAAAGAGAGCTGGCCGAGCTTCTGACTCTATTTCATCTGATGGATTATGTTTTGTCTGTTGATGTCCAGCTGTGTGGGGAGTGTGCTCAGGTCTGGAGACTGAGTTTTCTGTGGGTTAAGTTCAACCTGCTGGTTGTGAGAAAGGCATCATTGTTTTGTGCCTAGTGATAGCAAAGATACTTGATTTCATATTTCTTGCCAAAAAAGGAATCCATCTTGCTCCTGAAGTCTTACACAACCAACAAGCATTGATCAATGGTTATTTCTGGGTCCATAGTCACCAAAATGTTGTCTTTCTGAATAGAAAATGATGTGAAATAAATCCTTAAATTATGAAATCAATAAAACAGAATGTTATGTACAAAGTGCATTAAATGTACTGAATGCGCTAAGAGCAATATTTAATGATTTTGCAGACAATCTCACTGTCCCTGCATTCCAGCTCAGGCTGCATTTAATGTGGCATGTCCTACGTGTGATATTCAGCTCCCTGTGACTTTTCCATTTAGTTCACTGATATATGCACTGGTTTTCTTGAAGTGCTTAGGAAAAGGAAGTTTTGCAGCAACTAATCTGTTTCAGGAAAATAATGATAGTGTAGCACTTTACAAAACAAATATGAAAAGTAAATGTTTGGCAGGGTTAGTGAGAAGAGTTAAAGTTAGGTAGATAATAAAAATTGAACAATCCTGTCGTTCACTTGTTTGCATACTTATAGTACTAATTGCTGCCTCAGTTTTATTTTAAAAGTTGCGAGTTGATATGCTGCTTTAAAAGGCATGAACTTATCTTACCAAGTGAATGAGCAATGATACACTTTCAAGAATACTTGTTAAAGAGTCATTTCCTAGTACCACAAACTGAGGAAGTAATTTGAAATGAGTAACTAGTCGATTTAATAAGTCAGCTAATGTACTCTTGAAAGGAATGGAAATAATTTAATATCAGACTAAAATATTTGATAAAGAACCTATTGTACCTTCATCTTTCAGGCTTGAATCAAGTATTTAAAATCTGTGGAAGTGTTTTCTATGACTTTACTGTGCTTAATCAGATTTTTGCAAATACAGCAATTAGATTGGTTGATCCTTTACAGTATGGTTCTTACAGGAGATTATGTAGATAGATGGTAATTTTGACCTTTATTAACATTGATGTCTATGGTGGTCAGTGGAGATTTGTGAATAGTCATGAGGTGCTGATGTAAAATTGTTGGTTTGCTATTACTACAGTGTCTCCTCAGTACTAGAATGCAGTTAGCAGAGCTGAGCAATAAAAGCTGTTTGCTCAGCTAAAGTCCCAAACTTTGATTTTAATATGTTTGACAAGGTCTTTCACAAGAAAACCATTTCCCTTCAGGCAGACTTCCAAGTGGTTTTTTTTGTCTGTTTTCAAATGGCATTTGTAGGTCAGACAGAAGTACTGCCAAGCTATCTTAGCCTGTTGCATTTATAATCACCTCCTTCACACAGTAGTAACAGAATTGTATGTTTTTAAAATATTTTCTAGGTATTAAAAATGAGTATAACAACAGGAGTAGATGCACTTGTAGTAATGAGTCATAAAATTATGTAGAAACCTCCCAGTGGCTATGTAGTTGTTTTTCAGTCTTTCTTTTTCAGTGATTTTTTCCAGTTTTCTTTCCCAGAGAGGACTTTAGCACATGCTAAATAAGCAGGCCTGAAAATTCACTTTCATTGGAAAGCCATTAATGATGGATTATAGTAGAAATTGATGCAGCTATAGAGTTTGTTTCTTTAGTATTTTTTTCTACAAGAACAACAAAAAATAGAAAAATACATTAATTTAAAGTATAATGTATATTACAGTAGCAAAGACACAATGATTTATTTGGTTCACTACCTTTGCAGGGTTTTTTCCTTTTGCTGCTATTGGTATTTTTTTTAACAGTAATGGAATTCATGGTGCAAAGATTTTTGTAATTAAAGCTGGGGTTCTTTCATCAGGGGCTTGAGAGTCAATATGCAGAACAGTATCCGGAAAGCTTTTTTGCCTTTGGCTGCCCATCCGTTGCTCCCCTAAGAAGCATGCCGGTTGCTGCCGCCGCAGGTGCAGTCCCACAGGTTCCCAGTCCCACAGGTTCCCTCAGCACTGTCTCAGCTCTGCCTGAATCTCTCCCGGTGTTACAGCTGGGGCTTTTCACAGATGTGAAGCCAGATGGCTCCTGCAACCACCGATCCCCCTTACTCTTTCTCAGGTTACTGGTGTCCCAGGGGGTCAATCCTCTGGGACATCCAGAGGCAGTGTGACATTCTCATCACATGCTTTATGAAAGAAAATGGACACACAAGAGTTTGTGTCATAATATAAAGTGTCATAAGATGCCCTAGCTTATGGGGACCTAGGCAAAATAATGAATGTCTACCATATTTCCCTGCTTCAGTTTCTCCTCAGATTTATGGGGAAAGAGAGTGTGAGAAGTCTATGATGTCCTTTCTGGCGCTTCTGTTCTCTTCTATCATAGAGCCACTTTCTTTTTGTTAGTGAATTTCTATCTGCCTCAGCTAGTTCACCAGTGAGACTTTCCCTCCCTAGGAAAGCATGATTCTCTTTCCTGCTGAAGCCTCCTGTTTGCATGAGACCTGTCCCTGATTCCCTCAACTTCTTATTTTTAAGAGCTTTTCCCAACACTTAGTTTCTTTGTTATGTTTCTTCTTCAGACCTGTGTTTCTTCTCAGAAGCTGGGAAAAAATCTGACTGAGAAGTAGAGTAAGAAAGAGTGTCTGACAGTGATTATGGAATGGTCTGAAAAGTCCATTGGCAGTGGAACTAAGTATGCACAAAAAGAAAAGAGGTGAACAGGAATGTGCTTCCAGAGAAAGAGCGGCTGAAAGGATAGACAGAGAAAGAGTTGTGCTCTTTAGACAGTTAAAAACCTGAGGAGAGTGTGTAGAAGTAATCAGTGTAATACTTGAGGTTCCAGAGGCTGTTTCCTCTGCTTCTTTGATTAGGAGACTGAGCCCCCAGGTATGAAGATGGGATGATAAAACAGGATTGAGTGGGAAAAGGATTTAGTGTGAGAAGGATGAGAAGAGAAAATGCAGGGGTAGCAGAGAAAAGGCATCACAGAAAGAAAAAGCGGAAAAAAACAGGTGGATGAAAAGGAAAGAGGAAACACACTAAGGAAAAATGGAAAGAAAGATAGACTGTAATCTACTGTACAACATCAAAGAAAGGAAAAGTGGAGCAAAGCCAGAGGGGATAAGAAAAAGCAAGAGATTACATTGCATTATACAAAAATGTGGTAGAAAATCATTGGACTTTCCTGCCATCAGGGGACTAGATGAGGTGAGGAGTCTTCCACAGTGCAAACTCTTGTTTTGTGACACTAAGGAAGCAGAATGAGGAAGGGAAGCTCAGAGGAGGGATGGATTAAATTACAAATTGAGAGGCATAAAAAAGGCAAAATTCTAGAGGAAGCCTTATAGTTTAATGAGTAAAACTCACACAATTCTTGTGTTTATACTTGTGCATTTGAATGGAGATTCAGTGAAGCTATCCACTGTTGAAGATTATTTGTGTGGGAAGCTGAACTGAGCAATCCTGTAGACAATGCTCACAGCCTGACCAGGAGCTCAGTGTGGTCAGCAGAGCTGTCCCACTGTACATTGACTTGTTTCCAGAGCCTCTGACCACTCAGCCCAAAAGGCAAATGGAGAACTTTTGCCATTACAATTTGGCAAGTGTTTCTGAAGCAAAGGAAGTAGTCATGAGCATGTTTTGCCCACTGACCCGCCCTCTGACTAAATTGTTGGTGTAGGAGGAGAACTCTATGTAAGAGCAGTGAGACAGAATATTTCTGCTATTAGTGTCCCTGGTTAAGGGGTAAAGGAAATAACTCAGAACTTGTTCAAGCATCATCACCCAGCAAACCACACATGAGTATCACTCAGGGAGTGTTTAGATGGCATTCCTATCTTAGGTACTCAAGAGTGAAAGATACTTCTGTCCCTTAATAATATCAGCTAGAAAGGCTGACTAAGAGCCTAGATACTGTTTTCCAGTTTTGTTTCCTTCCCTTTCAATAGAGATGGGTTGATTCTTTATAATGTGTTTAACCCTAATGGATACCAGATAAGCGACAATTGTAAGCAAGTTTAGGTCTCTGTAACTAATCAACAGTTGCTAAAATGCTGGCATTCCTTGACCATATCTGGTGTGCTGTGAGTTTCTACCATCATTTGATCAGTAAGTTGCTCTTCATGGTCTTTTCTGAAAGAAAACTGTATCTGTGTTTTCACATACAAGCCCTCCACCCACTTGTGCCATATGTTCCATTTAAAGTTCCAGGACAGGAAGTAGTAGTGATACCCCTCACTTTCACATCTAATTACAATTAAGTGCTTTACATTGAGTCAGACTTTCAGTTTTCCAGTTCCAGCATTCCACAGATGAGACTTTGTGTTAAAGAAATTAAAGAAAGCTTTGCCTCTGTGTTCAAGTGTTGATTCTGTAATTTCCTTTCATTACTATCCAAGGCAAAACCAGGCAAAATGCCTTTTGTCTTTTGTAGATTTTTGTTCCCATAGAAAGATTTGTAGACACAGTTTAATGTTTTAAAATAATCTAGAGGTCTATGTTACTCAGACCTTCTTTTGGCAAAGGTGCTAAGTTCTATGAGCAGAAGCCAGGTTGTGAGTGGAGGTAGAGGAGGATTTGCATAAGATTTCTTAGCTGCAGCAAGCTGCAATAACTCTGATAAGGTATTAAATTCTATACTAATTGAGGATTCCAGCATGTTGCACTCATTATTTAAAAAGAGTGTTGGTTTTCATGTTTTGGGATTTTTTACAAGTTGGAATAAATCATCAGAAAACTGAAGAGCAGTAATGCTGAGGTCTACCAGAATTGTAGTAGGTGCTACTGGCAGGGTCATTAGTCAGTTCCCATAACCAAACCTCATCTTTTTAGGTGTCTTGATGTCAGTGCAAGGCATTATGTCATGTGAAGCCCAAATACCCTGTAGAAGGAAGACCGTAACAGACTGTATATGTCTATATATCTGACATATATGACTATATCTGTCTATCTTGCACGCTCTCTGCCTTTTAATTTTTAATCTACAGAATATAAAGACCTGACAATGATGGTCCAGAGCTTATGATGCTATTGAAATTGCCAGGAGTTTAAAGGGAGTAATTCAGAGTAGCATTTGTCCCAGACTCTTTGTCATCAAACCTCATGTACTTAGAAGAAGTGAAGGCTGCACGTTTATTCACAGCTTTACATGCAAGAGACACCATGCAGTGAAGAACAAATAGGCAAACAGATCCTAGGTGCATTTGCCTTGCTTTTTTTTTTTTTTTAAGTCCATACTTTTGAAAAGGCCAAGCCTAAAGTAATATTTATTATCACATAACATTTACAGCTTCATTAAACATAGCCAATATCTAACAATTATGAACCTAGCCTTTGCCACTTTGGATATGATACCTCTAGTTTTATTTTAGTAGTGCTGAGGATGCTTTTATCTACAATTTAAAACACATTTCTAGTATGATTTTAAAAAATGGCCTTCCTTTTTCTTTGCCTGCAAATTCACTTCAGGAAATAATTGTTTTTGCCGTTTATGGTACTTAGAACATGAACTACCTGATCACATCTACAAATTAGACAATTAAACATATCAGAACTAGAAAATGAACTCCTGAAATAATCCTCACAGGTATTCCTGGAAGCAGAATTCCAACCAAAAAATTTATTAGGTCGTAGTCTTTCAGTAACAGCAAAAAGCCCAAAGACACTAAATTAATTTTCTTGCAAAACAGTTATTGCCACAGTTTTTGCTAGGTGAATGATGATACAAATATTTGACTAATATAGAAAAGCAATGACCTAAAGTGGTGATTAACAGTATTGACAAAAACTACAATTGTTTAGCATATAGATATCTTAATGAAGCTAATGGTATTAATTAAAGGTGATGGATAAATGGCTTCTGAAATAGTATTTTGCAGGGAAATAAAAATTTGATCATGGCTAGAAGAATTGCAGGTTGTTCCACACTGCTCCACTTTTTGAAGGGTAGATTTAAATACAGGCCCTGGAGACTTTTCTCTGAAATCCTCAAAAATGTGTACTTGAACCAAGAAATAGTGTCCATGAGGAGCTGATTTTGATGCCACGGACTCATTTAATGGAAGGCAGTCAACCAATGTTTGAAGCCCAGCAATACTCAGTCACCTGTCACTGGGTCTGTATGTGAATGCATAATTCCAGAGCAAGGAGCATTTTATTTGTCCTTTGGAAAAGAAACCTCAAATTCTCTTATGTAAAAAGACCATATATAAAATTCATATAGTCGTAGTCATACTGGGCAAAGATGTCCTACCAAATCATCCTTGTTCTTCTACTTCACTGTAATTTCTCCATTGTCATATCTGCGTTCATAAGTAGGTACAGCGTAACACTGAGGTTAAAAGGAAGGGTCAATAGGGTGAAGTGACTTTTCACTCAGCAAGAAGACTGCTTACAGACATCTTAAGTGTTCCAAGTATGTATATACCAACTATCAAAATTACTTTAGAAGGATTATGAAGAGGTTGCCATTTTTAAGGAGAAGTAGTAAGCTTTTCTTAGAAAGGAATTGTGTGTCACAAACCTGTTGGAATTATCTGAAAGAAAACTAGTAAGTATGTGGCTCAGGATGGTTCAATCAACGTGATGTGTCTTGTTTTCCAAAATAGTTAATTTCAGTATTATTCATGGAGTGCCTTAAAGGAATTAAGTGGTCAGGGAATGAGAGAGAAGGTCCTGTCCTGGGGTATTTTGACAGTGGAGGAGAGATACCTTTATATTTCCAGCAGGACTTGTGATTTTGCTGCTCAAAATTAATTATATTGAAACAAATTATGCAAAGTTATGCATTAGTGATGCTAAAAAAATTAGATAATACTTGAGAAGATGGTGAGCAGATGAAGAAGGAACTCCTGGTACTGAAGGGCCTGGCAATGCAATGGCAGGCAGTGCTTTGTGTTGTGTTCAAGAGGATGAGAAGCAGCTCTGGCTTTGCAAAGGGGAGCATTGAGGCAATTGCCAAACAGGAAAGAGAACTTGGAGTCATGATGAATAGTTCTTGCAAAATGTCAGTTTTGTCATGGCACTGGTCAGAAGAAGGAATAAAATATTAATAATTGTTACAAAAGGAAAAGAGGACAAAATGCCATATATACTTCTGGCATGGATAACTCAGTGGCCCACTTAGATTTTTAATGGATTTGAATACTCCATATAATAATGAATCTGAAGAAGTGCATATGAATGTTAGATTGTTCAAAGGTACAGAATTATTTCCCCACAAGGGGAGATAAGCAGACTGGGTCTTCTCAACTGAAAATAGGAGAGAAACTAAGAAGAAATAGAACCTAGACCTGTACATCTAATTAATTCTGTATAGACCATGAATAAAAAAGAATTATTTTTCATTTTCTGAAATATAACAGCTAGAAGACCAACAGAAATTATTTAGGTAAAACAAGCAAAAAGGAGGTTTTTTTCACATGACACCTTTAAATTGTTGAGCTCATTATCATAGAGTTCCTCATGTCAGATGTGTAAATTGGCTTACAAAACTGTTAGACAAATTTAAAAAAAAAAAGTAAGATACAGAAAAAGGATTTTTACAGGCCTTGTACAGTGTTTTTAAACTCAATGGAATTAATGCTATCTCCCACTTTAAAAATGCAGGAAATATCATTCCATATTTGCCACGTGTTTTTTCCTCAGCAACCATTATTAGCTGCTGTCTGAGTTGGCACCCCTCTAGAAATAGATTTGTATTCTGATACACTGCTCTTAAGGTCTTAATTTTTAGTTCAGTATGCTTCTATATTATAGTTAATATTTAAATAATAAGAAACTTAGCTGAAATAGTATTTCTAATGTATCCTACATGAAAGAATATGTGTTTTGATGGCTAGAAAGTGTCTGGGACCCCCATATTGGAGTTGTATCTCCCAACTTTGATATCTTTTTACGTGACACAAATCAAGATTTTAATTTCTGTTATGTGCAGAAAAAATGTAGCTGTTTCTGTGTGCGTCTTGTCTGTTCTTTATTTGCTTTAGATATGCCATTATATAGTAGTGCGCTGCTGGAGAAGTTTTCTGAGCTAAATGGAAATATTAGTATTTTTAATGAACATGAGTATAGGATGATTTGTCCTATAACAGCACATCCTCAATTCCATAGCAATGTATCTATACCTCTTTTTCCATTATCCTACATATCAATGCACCCATGTATATGTGTCTGTGAGAGAGAACAACCCTTACTTAGCACACTGCAAATAAGTTCTGTAGGTGAAAAGCTTTTTGTACTAATACTCAAACATTTCCTAATGTTGAGTGTTAAAAATAATAAAGCATACTTAATACATTGAAAGACTTTTGGACACGCTGAATTTCAGGTAATATTTCAGTAGAAATTACACTAGGATTCACTGGATTTCATCCCAATAGCATGAGGTGTGATGTAATAAATACAGGCATAGCAAGAAAATACCTACTGCACTGCTGTCTTTTGTGGTTGAACTCAATGATCTTAAAGGTTTTTTCCAACCTAAATGATTCTATGACTTTATTCTTCCTATCACAAAAGCAAACAAACAAAAAATCAAAAACCCACCTCAAAAGCAGTGTGTGGGTTTTTCTCTGATTTATGTCAGTGGAAAGTTGCATGAATTAGAGATGTTTTCTAACATTCTACCAGGCCCTTTATGCTATATAGCATTTGAAAACGTAGTCTTTACCTACTGCAGTAAAGTCTGAGCACTTCTATAAAGGTTTGTGACCTAAACTGGAATTGATACAAGGCAATAATATCTCTTTCTATAGTAAGCAAAAAATATGTTCACTGTTTTGCTCAGAGGACTGTAGAAAGTCTTAAGTACAACAAAGAACAGCATTGAAATCTATCAGTCCTGCTACCTACAGGGTCCTTCCTCCTGCATCAACTTCTGCATTGTAATCATGAAATCTTTGAACAGTGATTTGTGAAACTGAGCACATGCCAAGATAGATTTATGTAGTATTTTACAGAGGTACCAGAGAGAGTTGGGGGACCAGTTGCCCATTTTTTAAAACATGTTTATAATCAGGTTAATGTAAGACTTAAAAACATTGCCAAACACTGCAGTGCCTGCCTCTGTCATGTTCATGTAGCTCAATGGTGGTTTCATTTCCCCATTTTTTACCTCTTTGGAGAATAGCAGATGTTTAGTGGACATAAAAATCTGTCAAGTGCCCAAATCTGTCCCGAGTTCTTTGCAGAGACAATGTGATGACAGTGATTCCATTTTCACCACAAAATTCTACTCCAGTTCCAATTTAGGTCCAGTTACTGCAGCTGTCAGAAGGGAAACCAGATCCTTCAGGCTCCCGTCTCCGTGGCTGAAGGGGACAGCTTAACAGCAGGAAGACTGTGTTACCATTTGACAGATCCTGGGTTTCCCAAAACAACTGGAATGTTGTGAGGAGCAATTTAGACAAGCTCAGGGCAAAGGTGTGTTGCTGCAAAACTAATTTAGCTTTGCTTATAAAGGAAAGGAACCATAAACAAAAATTAATAGTGAGATTATGTACTCTTCATGCTTAACAGGAGTCTTGAAAACTCTGGTAACTCAGTGAAACAGTCACAGGGTGTATTTTTTTTTTCTGGTTAATCTCTGTAGACTTATAAAGAGATCAAGACAAAACTTGCATACCTGTCCCCAGTTTTGCCTTATCTGCCCTGCACTTTGCAGATTGAACTTTTGGGGAAGCCAGGGGTCCCAAGGAAAGGTTGCAGTTGAGCAGATATTTTACAGGGACGGACAGAGACTTGGTGTGTGGCAATTCCAGTGCAGCTGTTTCCAAAATGTGCTATGCTCTGTACAGTCACAGGAAAGGGTTATGATCAACAAGCCAGAGGAGGAAAGAGACAAAAGGAATCAGTCAGCACCAAGTTTCAAGCCATTGCTGTATAGTTTATGCCATGTTTGGGGCAAAGTTATGTGACTGTCACAGGGAAGTTGAGGCAGCAAGCGGCTTCTTCCTTCAGCAGTGTGCTGAAAGGGCATACTGGATTTTTAGGATGCCCGAGTTCACACTATCATCGGAAAAGCATCACAGCTCCATTCAGTTGTAAAGGGCAAAGTCAGGGTGACTTTGCATGTGTTGCATGACCTCAGACAAACAGGAATTATTACTAACCCAAACAGCTGGAGGTGTAGAGTGAATTTCAGGTGATGAATCTAACAGAGCAGAGCTTTTTGGCCGGGAGGAAAGATGATTGTGGGTAGGATGCATTTAGAGAATCTCACAAATCAGTAGTGGCACAGAGAAAGGGAAATGTTTATTCATTCTTGTGGTAGCAGAACTGTGAGTCATTTAATGAAAGTAGTACCTATTAGGGCTGAAAGAAACAAAAGAAGATCCTGTATCACATAAGGCATATTGAAACACCTTATGTTGCAGAAACTTAAAGTTTTTACAGAAATTCAAAGATTAGTTGGATAGGTTCAAAGAATGTGATTTTTGTCTTGGGCTATTCAATACCACAGCTTAGGTTCAGGAAGTCCCAGAGCCATAAATAGCTGAAAACTGAGGTACCATTATGGGAAATACCACTATGTGCTAGTCTTACTCCCATTTCAGAAGGGATACTGACCTTGATAGTGCAACAGAAATGCCCATTCTCATCTTTTTAGGAAAGAGGTAATGGAGAAAAAGTAGTATTTGAGATCTGAATAATGATGCAGACATTTTACTAATAACAGGATACTAGTAACCAACTAAACAAGGCATTACTGTAACTGAGAGGATCAAGCATACCATGTTACAGCCACTCATTTTCATTATGAGAGACCTTTGCAGCCCTGCTCCAACTGTTTGGAAGCTCTGTGAGGTCTCTGAGCTCCGGGTGCTTGGTAGAGTCAGTTGTCAGTGAAGGAAGTCCATCTGAGAGCACAGTGATTTCAAACTGGCAATAAGCAGGATTCTGTTATTCATCCCCCTTCCCCTCAGATGAAAGTGCTTATTTAGGTTACGTGGAAAATTAGCTTCTCCCTTAACAGATACCACAAAATTAGTACATGATAAACTGCATACCAAATTTTGTTACTTTGGAGTTATAATTTTGCTAGGTGGTCAGTTGAAATTTTTTGACACCATTTCAGAAGGGGAAAGTGGTAATTACCCATACTGCGTCTTTTGTTTATAATAAAAATGTATATTCATTTGCTATGCAAATATTTATTTAAGTAAGGTGTAGGAGGTAATGTTTGTGATAGGAGGTTACTTACTACAATTCAACCCCAGCCTATGACATCTGGTTTTTTGTCATTTAGAGCCTTTCTTGAGCTGGGAGGTTTGTGCCAAGCTGAGTAGAGGATGCCAAAGAGCATCTCTGCTTGTAATATGTGTTAAGACGTTGTGCAGCTGACATGAAATGGATTAATATACTGTCTGTTAGCTAAAATACCCTCAGTGTTCTTCAAGCTAGATATAGAAAAAGAAGGGATTTAATAGAAAGCTGGAGCTAACTTCAGGGGAGTTTAAGCTCTTTTTATCTTTATGTGGTGTAGATTAGCAATTAAGTAAGGTCTGAATTACAGCTAAAAGACAAAAAGGAATTGAGTACCATAAAATTATGTATTTTAATTGAAAAGGCTCTATGTTTTTGTAATTTCCATTTACTGGGCCAACAGACTGTAGAGCAAATAGAGCCACTGAAGGAATATAAAATATAAATGTATAGTGATAATGTACAAACTATGTTCCTTGGTTATTCTCTTCTTTGCCCTTTGGTTGTAATTTCTCTTAAAACATCAAAAGCTCTGCTGTATAAAACCTACAAATGCAATTTTGAAAGGTACCTTAGTGCCTTTTATATGTTATTTCTGTACAGAAGTTCTTCTCAAAAAGAATATATTCACCAATCTTCATGAGAATGGCTGAAAATCATAGGACACCTAAAAGGGGAGCTGCATTTACATTTACCTTCAGGATTTTGAACTTTTCCTTTAGAAGTAATTTAATGGTGATGTATTTTAATGTTTATTCATATATGCATTTGACTCCAGCATCTGAGGGTTTAAGAACTCACCAAGTACAGGACCCATCACAGAATTTAGTGCACCAGTCTTTCAAGGTGGCAGCTCCCAACTGTTCCTCTATCAGCCTTCATCGCCACTCTCTCTTCTCTTCAGCATCCTGTTCACTCCTAGCCAGAACTTGCTGGCCCCAGTAGCACAACCTTTCCTCTCTTCCTCCATTCTCTGCCTCTTACCAAGTCCCACCAAGGCAGCAGAGAGCTCAGCCTAATCATGACGTGTTAGGAAATGAGCTTGAGCTCTGTGCCATGTCTCACCCCTGATCCAGCTACACCTCCCCTGTCAGAAATGCTACATTTCTGTATTGATGATCTCGATTGGCATCATCCAGCAGTATTTTTATTCATGAGTATTTCCAGACTTAGATCTGTGCCTACGAGTGCTAATACAGTCAGTGCAAGTGGCAAGGTGAACGTCAGAAGGGAGCACTTCCTATTCTACTGGAATAATTTTTACATGGTAATCTCTGAAGAGGACATTTTCCTGACCCATACAACATTCACAGCAGACTGCAGTAGATCCAGATAAGCCATTTCAACCCAGCATATAAATTACTTACTTGAATGCTTTGGTGTGTTGTACAAAATATTAATTTAGGGCAGGGATCTTTTTCTAGGGGGTGGGGGAACATATGTGTGCATAGCTAAATAAAACTGCTTCTTCAGATTTGTACAAATCTGTCTATTAAAGGTGGAAGACAAAGTCCTGCTTCAACCAAAGCCATTTTAGGAGGAGAACAGTAGGCAGGAGCCACACACAGTGCCACTTTCCCCATTTGTTAGGAAAAATGTAGTAATCCAGAGCCATACTAAGATTTCTCATTACAGAGATGTCACAGCCTTTTCAGTACTCCTCAGCCCATTTGCTGGTGCATTATCAGTTACTTGCACAAGCAGTAAAATCTGAAGAACATCGTGCTCCATCAGGCAGATATATTTCTTCATCCTTACCATGTTTCTTTTTCACTAGAGGGCAAGTACAGCCAAATTAGACCTAGCAAATCCAGCCAAGTCTGCTTGCCATAGGCTAATAGCAGGAGATACAGTGGTGCTTTCTTTTCTGAGGATACATAGGCGAGGCAGGGATGCACAGATTCAGTGTACCTGCTGCAGCTGGCATCCCAATGGTATTGTATACTGGTGGGGCAGGGTGTAGATGAGGTAGGTGATGGAGCAGGAGCAGTACTTGAGTGCAGGAGTGTTTGCCAAGCAGTGCATCTCCTGAGCTGAGGTGATGCAAAATAGCAAAAATCCATCTGTCATGAAGATGCTGTCTGCATCAATGAGGCTCCGCATCATGGTCATGTTGAGGAGCTGCAGGCAGACAGCACTCGACTATATAAACATGAAAAATTTTGTTGGTGCTACACCTGGGGCAGACAGGTAAGGCACAGTGTTGATGAGGTGTGACAAATTCACACTGCCAACTGTAAGCCTTTATTTCCCTCTGCCTTGGGTGAGAACAGTGGTGCAGGATTGTTGCCAGTGGGGAGCCTTGGCTCTGACAGGTGAATTCCCCTCTGCTGTCAGTCTGCATTCCTTCCACACTGAGCTGACCCCATGAAGAATGTGTGAGTCTCAGGTCAAGAAAAGTGTCCACAGTGTGAACTATTTTATACACCTGTTAGTTTTTCAATGATTGTTTTGATGTTACAACCTTAATGATACATCGGAAAGTTTTATGGAGAGTAATGGATGGCTGTTCCGGAAAGTTTGCTCCCTGTGACCAGATCTATGCTCTACATAGCAGCAGTAGCATCCAGGCTCTTCCAGAGAGCTAGCCAGTGCACGGTGCCTGCACTGCTGAGCAGCTCCTGCACATGCAGTGTGCCTGCATGGGGCTGGGAGCTGCATCTGTGCAGTAGGAATGCACAGGCAAAACCAAACTAAGGAGCTCCTAACTCACAGCAAGGGCACTCACAGCAAAGCACATTTTGTGGCAGTCGCTGGCTTGTAAAGAGCCCATGGGTGGGCTGAGCATCTTAGACGCTTGCCATTGTGTCTGGGCTGTGAGCTTTCACAATCACGGGTGTAACCCAGTGTGAAACAATTGTACTTTATTCAATGTCGGGCATCATGTGAATTCTGGTGAGAAGGCACCTCGTTCAAGCAAGGAGTGAGACATCTGAATCCTTGCACACCCAGAATATGCACCTTCTAAACTGTCTTTTTGTGACTGAATTTGTTGGTCATTACTCTTTATTTTCCCAATCAGACTAGTTGACTAGGAGATCAGTGTTTCTTTGTAAAAATGGAAGATACATACTGAAAAGCAACCAGATACTGTAACTTCAGGGGTTTTTTTACAAAACATGAGTATGATTTTCAGAGAGCCAAATAATTATTTCTGAATGTAGTTTAAAAAATTTGCTCCCTGGCTGACAGTTGTATGCACCAAGTTGTGTTCAGTGAGGCAATTGTAAACTCGCATATAGGGGTTTATAATGGAAACTGCAACTCTGCCTTCAGCAAGGCTGTGTAGATGCACCACTGTAATTTCAATTTGATTAGATGCTTAATCAGTTATTCCTGGTAATAAAAGCAAAAGGCACGAGGTATTTTAGCATTACATGTACTACTTTTATCCAGGATACTTGGCAGGTGAATATCTGAAAGGGAGAACTAGAAACAGAGGCTCTAAACCGTTTGAATTCTTCCTTGCACCATGTTTGTGAAGTGATTTATTGGAGTTGCAGCCTATAGACCATACATCACCTTCCTGGTTGGCTTTGTTGGCACCTTGTCACATTCTTTCGGGCTTGAGGAATTCATTGTTCTTGTTTGAACTGATAAGAACAAAAAAGGATTTTCTGCCGAGACCTTGGGAAAGGCAGAGGGGGAGGAATGTTGACATGAAACAGGAGGGCTGCACTTTCCCAAGCCTTTCGGCCGGCCCAGCAGCCTGCATTCTTCCCTGGCTGAGGAGCCCGGGTAGAGGTGTGATAAGCACCATTTCCTCGCTGCTACTGCCCAAAAGCATAGCCCTGGGGTAGGATTCCAAGCTGCTGCTGCCCAAAAATGTGTACCTGGGGTAGAACTCTTCAAAGAGACTCTCTCATGGCGGCAGGAGGTCAGATTGCCAGGATGAATGTGTAGCATGGAGTGTTGCTTACTATCACAGAATGACAGAATGGGTCAGGTTGGAAGGGACCACAGTGGGTCATCTGGTCCAACCTCACTGCTTATTGTTATTATTATTACAAAGAGAGTTGATGTTATTTCAAGGACAGCCTCTATAGGGCTTTCTTTTATCCTCTCAACAAGAGAGCTTTAGGAGGCTTCACAGGTACCGGGAAGTATAATACAAGCACAACACTCCTCTGTGCACATAACAGGAAAAAAGCTTTGGAGCAGATGAGTATCTGTTCTGGAAAAATTTTGGGTTCAATTGGTACTTCTGTATCTCTCTGCTCATCAATACCAATACAGTTCATACTGGCACATCCTTGTAAGTCTCAAGCCCTTGTGGTGACATTTTGTGCTTTCAGGACAAGTAAGGAAACAAATCTTTTTCATAATGTTGATGAAATTTGAAAGAAACCACCAAAAGTTAAGATAGAGTTTTCATTCAGGATAGTGGCCCCCAGGACAGTGATGAGACACTGTGTCTGTGACAGTGCTTGTTATGAAGCCTGTTAGAAGCAAAGCAATGCTCTCAATAACCACAACATGTTCTACCTTCAAGGAATGGTTCTGGAACCAAGAACTCAGTTCACCTTCCTGGGTGGAGCATTCAAGGGTAAAGTGGAGGAGGAAGGATCGGGGTGGTATGTTTCCCAAATGGCACACATGGAGCAAGGTGAATTTTGGAGGACTGGCTCTTCTCCTGGAGCAGGTCCCAGCGGAGGGCTACAGAAATGATTAAGGGACTGAAGCATCTGTCTTAGGAGGGTAGGATGAGGGAGTTGGGCCTGTTCAGCCTTGAGAAGAGAAAGCTGAGAGGGGACCTCATCAATGTCTGTAAGTATCTGAAGTGAGGGAGCCAAGATGATGGAGCTAGGCTCTTCTCAGTGGTTCTGAGCCACAGGACAAGAGACAGACAGAAATTGATGCACAGAAGTTCCAGCTGAACATGAGAAAGAACTTCTTCACTGTGCAGGTGACCGAGCACTGGAACAGACTGCCCTTGCTGGAGATACTCAAGAACTGTCTGGAGGCAGTCCTGTGCAGTGTGCTCTGCTTGAGCAGGGAGGCTGGATCAGATGACCCGCTGTGGTCCCTTCCAGCCTCACCCATACTGTAAATTCTGTTACAGCTCAACTATTAAGGCTTAGCTAACAACGCTTTTCAGAGAATACAATTTGTGTGATATGTTGGATGCTCTGTGGGGTTTTTTTCACTATTAAGAGCAGGCTTGTGTCTTAGCAGACATAGCAGTCTGTCTCTGCATGGCTTTGTGTGGACACAAAGCCAGAAGAGATTAAACCAGCTTATGTCACCCAAGGAGGCAGCTCTCACTAGTCAGGGCACTGTGGGGAGCACTGAGTAAGAGCATCCCCACCAATGCTGCTCTCACAGGAAGGTGGAGGAGAAATGAGGCACCACAGGGAGAAGAGAGCAGGTTGATGTTGACAGGACAGAAGGGAAAGTAAAGTGGTGAGGGATGTGGAGGTTGCAGTGGCAGAAAGCCAAGATCCTGTGGGATAGGCAAAAAAGCAGTGGCAAGATGTCCTGGTCAGAAGCAGGTTGGGAAGCATCAGTGTACAGTGCAAAGCCTGCCTGTCCAGCTTCAAGTCCTCAGTCCAGATAGTGTATTTTGTGTGCTTTAGTTTTCATCATGTGTAAAATAGGAATGGTAACTCCATAAACTTTCACTTGATAAAATATTTTGGCATCTTTAGGTGAAAAGCCAAACATTTATTTTACTAGCACATGGGCTAGAGAAGAACCTTTCTATCTGGGAAAGCCTTCTTCTAGGGGTACAGATCAGTTCCTTTGGGGTGTTGGGGTATGTAAGGCCATCATCTGTTTGTTGCTTAGACCACAGGAATGAAATCTATAATTTAACATTCAGTACCTTTTATTGCCTGAGAGGTTCACATTTTGACTTTATTACCAGTAGTGTCTATACAGAGATTATACACAAGGATAAAATACACACGAGGTGTAAATGGGGAAGTGCCAGTGTGTGTGAATGTGCCTGTGTATTATGTGTAAGCCTATCTTTGTAATACATGAAGCAGCTTTATACAGGACAAAGATTGAGACAAGCTTGTTGGGTTTTTTAAGTCAGTATTGGCAGGTCTAATAAAAAAGTCTTTTTCTGCCTGCAAATCCTGCCTTGCTCATAATTTGAGCTGGTCACATTCACCGTGCATTTCAAACACAGTTTGTTAAGAGGTGCTCTTCTCTTGGCAGCCTGGCATCTTCTTGATGTCATTTGGACAGGTATATGCGACTTTAACAATGGTTGCCAGAGAGTATTTGACACTAATTTGAAGGTGGATGGAGTCTGTGGTGCAAATGCTCCCTTGCACTGGACTTACAGTGCAAAATGCTGCAAGGATTGCATCTCTGATCTCATGTGAGTATTCCTCCTGAAGTGGGGCTGCTGGCTCAGGCACTGCCTACAATGTAGGTGTTCTTAATGATTTTTTCTTCAGATGACCCCACACTGTCGTCTTTTTCTCCAAGTCCAGCTCCTCTGACACTCACATTGGCAAGCTTGCCAGCTTTGAGCTTTGCCTTTTCCCCAGCCTAGAAGCTGCCCTGCCTTCCAGCGCTGAGCTCACTGACAGTGTATCACTGCTCTCTGCTGGAGAAGCACTCAGCTGGGCCAGGCCTCTCTGGGTCTCCAGCTGTTTGTCAGGAATGCAGGTGTGATGGCCAAACCGATAAGCTCTGAGCCTTCAAGGGCAAACTTAACGTACAGCTTATTCCTGTTCCTCCTACAGCACAATTTAGGGTCTCTGTTATACAGGCTGGAGACAAGAGTTTTCAGAAAGATGAGAGAGATAAATAGGGTGATACTAGGTGAACACAAACATCTGTGGTCACGCAGACTCACTCCTTGGGAGTGCACTATAACTGATACTGGTGTCATTTTCACAGGTTTCTGCTCTAGCCTGGAGTATAATTCCCAGGTGTATGTGCATATAATGATCCATCTGTGAAATGTTTCTTCAGGTCAGATGGAATGACCAGTTAGGAAAGTGTTTTTCTACTCGAGGGGCACGATAAGCATGAGGTCCTAAGAGTTGATGTTGAAAGAGAGTCGCTTCAGTCATCTTAATCCAATTTTGGTAGTTGCAGAAGTTATTCTGGCTGTTGCATTGAGTCATTTTTCAAAGACACGGCAAAATGATCAGATATTCCCCACAAAATGAGAATTATTTAAAATAGTGCCTCCCATCTGAGCCCACACACGTACACATCTATATCATGTACACACACACATGATACATCTTCTAATTTCATATACTTTTGTAGCTCTGACATCTTTTTTGCTTGGAAACCACTCAAGCATAAATTATAAAAACGCAGCTTTACAACAGCTTTAAAGTGCTTTTATATTCTGCAGCATTCCATGTGAATTATTGCTGTGCTGTCAAAGAAAACAAAAACATTTGGGAAGGACTGTTTATTTTACAGTGGTTGACCAAAAGTATGCAGTGGTTATAAAAAAATGTAGACAGCTAACAATGGGAGGTGCCATTGCTGATTCTGTAACCCATTCACAAACCTTTGACAATGATTTTAGATCACTAGAGATAGAGCTAGGGACTTCCCACAGGAAAACACACACACACTTCCAAATCATTCAAGTTATGAAAAAAACACACCATTCTCCCCCCGTCAGTCCATCCTGATTGTTCTTCCCCATCTGCCCACATAGCCAAGCAAAAAGCATGGGATTTCTGTATGCGTAGTCAGGCCTTTTTTTTCAGCCAGCTATTCCTTTGGACTGGTTTCCACACAAGATATTAGCAGAGGTGTGTATTCGAATTTGTCTTGTCTTTCAGAGAAACCTTTTTATTAAGGTGGTACCACTTCTTGTGCTGTAGGGTACCATTTCCTATTATTAGACTCATTGTGTGTTAGCTCCCCTACAAATTATTGCATGCAAGTTGAAGGCAAGTTGGAGTCTATAAGATACTTTGCTTCTTGTTAGAAATAAGGCATGTGGTTCCAGTCTGCACAAACTAGAAAGTGAGTGGTAGAACAGAAGGCAGCCCAAAGGGTGACCAAGGAGACTGCCATATGAGTGGCTGTCCTGTGAGGAATGACTGGGTAAGCTGGGACTCTTCAGCCTGGAAGAGATTTAGAAGAGTCTACAAAGTCATGAGAGGCATGGAGAGATCTGGTAGGGATTGGCTCTTGACTAGTTTTTCTGAAACTGGAGTGAGTGGAATCAAATAAAATCAGCAGTAGCCTGTTCCAGAAAAAGCAGAGATAGAGTCTCTGAATTAGCCATATTGCTTTGCGTCATCCCAGTGTAAATGTTGGGGTGAGCAGAGAATCCTTTAAAGCAAACAGTAACAGTCATAGTCATAGTCGTGGTCATGAGAATAATAACAATCATAATCTTAAGAAAAGTTAATGAAAAAAAAAAACAACCCTGCAAGTATTTCTTGCAAAGTGGTTAAAAGTTCAGCCTTGGTCTGCATTACTTTTTAGCTACCGATATCCTGCAGAACACTAAAAAAGAGAATGAAAGAGAGAAAGAAAGAAAACTGTTAAAATAATATCGTCCACCCTCTGCCCTACTCTCTACAAGTTCCATGCAGTTGCTAATGAAGATCTGCTGATGAAGAAAGGATGTGAATCCTAGTGAACCTGCCTTTCATAAATGTGCAGGGATTACTGTGTCACTACTGTTGACACATTTCCTTTCCCTGTAGGTGCACACCCTTCACCATGCATTTCTGCAGTGCATGTAAGTTGGTCTGAATAGTCCTGCAGTCATGCCTCCTATATGGAATTTTATTTGAAAATTGAGGTGGGGAGTGTCTGCGAGCTCAGTAGCAGCTGATCAGTCCTTTAGCCCTCTATTTATTACCCTAGTAAATCAAAAGTGCCAGAGGCTGTTCAGTACTACCTTGCATGGCTACATAATTAAAGCTATCTTCCCTGACCAGAGGGAAATAAGCATGCAAAAGCCTGCTGCTGTTTGCCAAAAGGAACCTTAGTCAATGGGAGAGAGAGAAATGTTTTGTGCTTGGTCTTTTTGCTGCTTATATTAGAATCATGCACTGCTATTTCTATCTGTTTTGCCAATTGGCATCCATCCACCTTTTCTATTCATGCTCAAACAGCCAGGAACACTACAGCAGGAGAGGAAGCCCCTTCTCATATGTTGCTGACTGAGCTGCCAATTGCTTGTATTTGTAGTGGATCCAGCAACAAAACAAAGCACAAAGCAACCCCATCACATCAGCTGTGTGTGCTAACAAATGGGTTCATTGGATAATTTTGGAGCAGATTCCCAGACCTTCCCTTCCACTTCAGTTGAAGTAAAGGCATTAAATTTATTTAACGCCCAAAGCAAAAGTGGCATATGTTTCACTACACTTGAATAGCTATTTTGTTAGACAAAAAAACCCCTACAAAACAAAACAAACAAAAAACACCATAAGGAAAACCCTGAGGTGCTTAATACTCAGATGTAGATGGAGATGGATGAACTTAATCTGAACTGATCAAGTTGATTAGATGGTTTAATTGAGCTTTGGTACAGCAGAAAACCAGATATCTCTTCTGACCAGGAAATGGTAAACCATCTTATAAACAGCCTGTCATGAGAGAGTCTGAGTCATTAACTTGCATGTGCAAATGGCATATACACTTACGTGCCTCATGCCCAAGTTACAGCTTCAACAGAAATAGTTTTACAGGGTCTGAATAATAGTTGGGAGAAATAGAGGGGGTAGAGAAGCAAGAAAAACAGCCGAGTAATTGAAAACATCCTCCAGAGATGTAGACAAGAAATGACGTTTGGGATGCTGAATGTGAACTGGCAAGATGAATACAATTCCTAACACAAAGACTTTTTGTCAAGGTAGTCATCATTTTGGGATGGGTTGATTTGACAGGATACACTTGCTGATAGAAACAGGCTTGTCCTAGCCTTCCCCATTTGTAGTAGGATTTACTGATACTGGAACTGAATTGTGCTCTGGGTGTCTCACTGAAAAGTAATCTTTCAGGTTTTTTTCCACCCACTCATTCTGAACTACCGAATTAAGTGATCACCATGGGAGTCAAGGTATACCCAAGGTGCTGTATCCTGTGCTAACCCTGTAGAACCACTGACAAGCTTTAGTTCACAGACTCAGATCAGTCTATTATGTTTTGAAGCAGCTTGCTATTAAGAATGATAGAAGGGAATATTTTTAACATAAATAGTATGATCTTGTTGTGGTTGGACACTTTTATTTCCAGAATTTATTGGTACCTACAAATACTGCTTTCTCTCATTAAGACAGAGGTAACAGTGGGGTTTTTTCAGCTTTGTGAAAACTCTAGAATAGGATAAAGTAATATAGTTAGAGAAAGTTAATAGTCATTTATTTAAAATAAGCTGATCCACATTTTGAATAGTTTCCTTTTCTTCTGAATGCACTGATATTTTTGTTGTTGGTCCTCTGGACCTTTCATTGGGGAAGTACTTCTTACAAAAGTGAAAAATGAAATATCTTCTGCATGTATGATATTTCTGATGTGTAAATCCTTTGAGCATTGTATAAAGGAGAATGCTGTTGTTCCATGTATGAAGTTAGGCATCAGAAAGTGAATTGGTGGCATATCCCAATGCTACATCGGCATACATCCCGATGCTAACAGAAACTGCTGTTTCTGTTACCTATAAGTGTGTTTCAAGAGTTTATATTTTGTTATAAAATACATACTATGTTTTCCTGATGTTTGCAAGAAAAACAATGCATTTTGAAGTTTTGTCCCTTAGCTGGGAGATTATTGTGAAGGTGTTTCAGAAACCAGCAGCACACTTTGTCAAAGATTGTCCTTTTTCTTATGTGCTGAGCCAGCAGTTTCTGCCTCGGCTCCATACTAAGGAATACTTGAAAATGAAAAATCTAGTCAATGGGCTGCTCATGTTACAGAAAAAGAGCAAGAGTTGACCCCGGGCGTTTCACATGTTCTTATTCAGTATCTCTTCTCTGCAAAGCCAGTTGGAGCTGTGATCATTTCTGTATGTTGTTTCATAGAGAAAACTCACCAAAGGAGTGGAAGCTGGGGTTGGTTTTGCCTGTTGGCTGGCCTGCAGTAGCCAGCCACATGTGTGCAGTTGGCTTACTGCAGATGGCAGGCAAATGGCATCACTTAAACTGCTATCAGTGGGCCAACATGTGGTCAGTAGCTTGACTGTGTGCCTGCAGTTCCTGTTTTGAACTGACCCAGAGGCAGTCTGCTGGTAGTAAAAACCTACCTGAGAAACATTTGTCAGGGAAAGTTTAAGATATGGGTATGTGATTTGGGTGTTACATTTAATTTAAAAGATTACGGTATGGGAACAGGCTTAGAAAAAAGGGATAGCTGCAATGTCTGGGGAAGGTGGACGTTCACTTATGGGATGTCCCCAAGCCAAGGGTATCTGGGTGTGGGAAGACTGCATACACAGAACAAAACACTGGAGCTCTGAGATTCCAGAGTTTAATATCCTTTGGTGTGCTTTTCCTTCCTTGCTTTTATGGACAATGAACAAACCTGGGAGAGTAATATAAGTCTAGATTTACTGTACAGATTTTAAATCTCATATTCTTTATGACACAAGGTAGGCTGTAAAAGTCCAAGGTTTCAGCTCTGTGTAAATCAGTGTAGTGCCATCAAAGAGATTGAGACAGTTCTTGTATGTAAAAATCAGGGCAGAATAATCTGGGAAAAAAAATTAAAGCTAATTCAGCATTACTGAACTAGAACATTTTCATTACCTTAAAGCAAGTAAAAACATCCAAGATTAGTAAATCTTTTCCTGTGGCCAAACATTCATCTTGATAATTTTCCAATCATTTAGGAGCAAGCTGGTAATCTGTAAGGCACAGTGGAGATGCTTTCCATTGTGCTGTAAACCTCTTACAATCCTGAAGCTCCAGTTTTGCTCATATGCCTAGTGTTCCAGGCTGTCACTGTCAGTCTTCATATGAAAAGGAAATATTTTCTCTAAGATGGGCATTGATTTTTGCACTGGTAGATAATACCAGCACATTATTTGAAAAGCACTGAAAGGCAGGGTTCTTTTGTCCGAAAGGCATCTAAGGAGTACGTACATGGATTTTCCATTGGGTTTTTGTTTGTTTGTTTGTTTGTTTGTTTTTACCAGGAGTATTCACTGTGTTCTTTTTGCTGTAATTACTCAATAGCAGCTAGTGGATACATGCAGCTGATGATGACTTGCAAGTGCTGTGCGCTACCATTTTTTCCTCTGCTTAAACCCCTATTTCAGGATAGTATTGTCAATCCTTACTGCAGTTCCTGGATGCATTCTGCATAGAATCAATACCAGTAGCAAAAACCGTAGAGAAGGGCACAGAACCTCTCATTCATCTCTGCAGCTGAGGTAAAAACTTCTGTTAAAGGCACAACTTTTTGAGCTGGTGGCTGGCCAGCTCAGGTGAGGCTTGGGAGAGATGTTCTTGCACCTTGCTGAGGGTGCTTGCCGTTCTTGCAAGATATCCTCAGCCCTCAGTGACAGGGTTGACAGCTTTTGGAAATGAAGGAAAAACTCCTATCTTTGGATCTGCAAGTTTCTGTACATGTCTGCTGCTTGTTGAAGCATCCAGAAGCTCATGTGCTTTAATTGCAGCATGCCCCCACACCCCTTCACAAGTGAAGCCTGTTTGTTGTTGTCTCAGCTGTAAGCATGAACTTGGCACACATAATAGCATTACAAGATATCCTCTTTTCTCTCCTTTAGCAAAGTGAAATGATATGACCTATGCACTTATGTTCATCAGACTCGTCTCAGATAATACCCTTCTTCCCAGTCTCCCATTCACTGTAGACTGGGTCCTGATGGTACGGAAAAATAGCTCACAGTAGAGTTAGGCAGCCTCACAGCACTGCCTGGTTGGAAGCAGTGCTGTACTGATGGCTGCAGGATGGACAGATGAAGAGTGTGCCTCTGAGTGGGTGGGAGGATGTGGTGCTTGGCCATCTCACAATGCTATGCAGGTTGCAGTGTCCAGCCAGCCTCACACATCTCCATTTCCCTCTCTCCCTCCATTTCGACCTCCTCCTTGCTCCTTTTCTCCTTCTTGACTTACTCCGCCATCTATTTATTTAGCTAGTCCTGTGACTACAGGTTCTCTAACTCTAGCTGCTCTTGCTTGTGTCCTCACAGGAGAAAGAGGAAGAGAGGGAGGGAGGAAGGGAGGGAGGGAGTCCCGTCTCTCCTGCTGACACTCGCCTCCAAGGTCTTGGCTAGAGGACAGCTACTGCTGGCAGCAGTCTGGGAGGAACTCACAGTGGTAGCAGAAGAAAAGAATTTGGCAGGGAGGTGAACCACATGATTGTGATTCATCCCACACTCTTGAAATGTGGCAGGAGGGGTCGGAAAGGCTTCGTGTGCCAGCACTGAGAGCAGAGATATTCACATTCAAACATCACATTCTTTTTATAGTAAGGCATGTCTCATAGGAAAAATATTGAACTTGGCCTTCCAGGATGAAGAAAATAGGCCTAACTGTGGTTTTGCTGTTTGAGTCACTCACTTAATCAGTTACTGGTTGCATGTAGGAAGCCTTCTATTAGGCTGACTTGGAAAAATTGTTTTTCATTAATTAATAGTGACACTGAGCTGTTTTTCAATTTGCTCAAAACTGCTTTCATTTGTAGGCTCCCTTATGCAAAAACACTCCTAATATACCATGGTTAAGGTAATCACCTTAATCCAGTCACTTGATATAGCTGCCTTCTAGATAAGGCTCTAGCTTTTATCGGGAGTTAGAAGTTTGCTGGAGAGGTGAACAAAGTTGTATGGGAATCATGATGACTTGTGGACCTGATTCTTCTACCTTTCCTCATGTGGGATAGCCCCTTAGCCCTGGATTGCATGTGTGTCCCATTCACATAGCACGTAGGAATGAAAGCAACAGAAGATGCCATTTAATGTGCATGAAAGTGCAGGGTGGTGGTTTGAAGACCATGTAATAAATCAGTTCCAGTACAGCTTAAAAATTCTGGCTTTCATTTTGTAAGCCACGTTTTTGTGAAAATCCAGCATAACAAGACCATCTCCTTAGCCTTATTTTGGCCCAGCTCCTCTTTCCAGCAGGAGGTGGTTACAAACGCAGCTGTGGAAGTACAGTTCAGCTGAGGAACACCAGTCTGCACAGTCCCACACAGTCACGAGGTCCACATTGGTTTAAAGGGTGATTACTTCCCATGCGCCATAAATCTGCATTTGCATCCAAAAATGTAGAGGCCACAGTGTATGGAAATTCCTTTTCCTCCATGAGTGTGTTTATGACAGATTTATATTGATGGCAGCAGTGTACACCGCCACAAATGTCTATTATATTCAAGCTCTCCTAACTCAGTCCCTGTTTCCTGCTGAAGGTGAGACAAGGTCCTGTATGAATGAGGGGTGAAATTACAGCTGAACTTTCGAATTGTGTTAGTACAGGAGAACTTCTAAGAAATAGAGCAAGACCTTTTGTGTTCGGAGCTACCCCTGCCCTCTCTTTACCAGTTCACTTTATGTTAAGTTCACATTTTTTCCCCCTACAAAAAACCAGTAAATGTGTGCCTATATATCTCCCTATGTTTATGAAGGATATTTGAAAGGAAGGTCAGAAGTGCTTTGATTCTTGAAAAAAGCCAGCCAGTTTCAGCTACACAGAACTTTCAAAGTGTATACAAAAACACAAATGCTGGTAACTGTTATTTCAGGCCTCAGGCTTAGACATGATAAATTAACACTATCCAGATTTCATTTTGGAAGCAGTGCCTACTCCTGCACAGACGTTCATATCCTGATGAACTCTGGGGCAGCTCAGAGGGGCAATCACCACATCCTCTGTCTGACCCTGACGGTGACTGCTTCCTCTGCCTCCCACGCTGGGCTGAGCAGATGAGTCTAGGTGTGAACACCAGCCACAGCTATGAAAGCCAAGCCAATGTCAAGTTCAGCCCTGCGAGAGTATTATAGGACCAGATATTTCTTCATCTCATCCTCCTTCCCCTCTGCCCTCTCCCTCTTCCCGTGACAGAAGAGGAAGAAAAATCTGATGTTTACAGTAAGGGTTTCAGAGGTTTCCACTGCATTTTAGGGGTGGTAGCAGTGTCTTTGGAGCTTTGAAGAACCCTACTGTGAAGCTGCTCTGATAAACGATAGTCCTCTCCATGGTCTCATACCGATTTGATACCACCGTCTTAATTGGAATAATTCCTTTTCAATTCTAAGTCTAAATTGGGAACCAGGAGGCAATGCTGAGTTGTAATCAGAAAGAGGCAGTGACATCTTGCCCGTTCCTCTCTTCTCTGTAAATGTTTTTGCTTTTTGTTTGTTGGACAAACATCCTCTCTATTTAACTTGTGGGCTCTGGTTGCTTTGCCAAAAGACTGGAGGAGAAGTGTGGACATGAGCAGAACCTAACTCCTTAAAGAGACTATCAAAGAAACTGAATCAATCCCAGAAATCATGGGGTGCAAAAATGCCTCCAGGGTGCCTATCCACTTCTCTTTTCACCTGTACCAGCTTCTGAATCTAAGCTGGTCAGTTATTTCTTGCTTCAGTTCTTTTTTCACTACAGGATTTAATGGCTTAGGACTTAATAGTTGTTTGCAGTGGTAAATTGCTCCACCTTTGATTGAAAGGAGAGTTCAAAATCTTCTGAACAAATCCCCTCTTTCAACAGCCCAACTCTATAGCAAAAATCACTGGCATGTTGTTGTCTTTGTTTGCCATGATTCACCCATCAGCCACCTCATGCAGGGTGGTTTCACGTTGTTCCTGCCCGAGCCTCTGTCACCTGTTGTGCCGGAGGTTGTGCTTCTGGCTGAGCCGGGGCATCTGAGTAGTCAAGGTGTCTGCACAGGTTTAGTGCAGGTTTTTTGGGCTGACATACTACTGCAAACATCTCTCTGTGCCTTTAGGTTCCTAACATATCTTTAAATGCCTCGGTGTGTGTGTGTGTCTTCCCAAAGACACAGAGGAAGTCTGTGGTAGAGAAGGAACTTGTCCCAGGGGGAGGGACCCTGACCATGCAGAACAATGAGCAGATCTCTATGTCCTCATTCGTGGACTTTTTTGAAGGGAGCTCGAAACATCAGCTCGTAAAAGGAGCATGTGTGAGATGATGTCACCCTGGCTACAGAGGAAGAGCCCAGGGCTTCATGCTGCTCCGTGGCAGCGTGACAAGTCAGGCTTCTAGTGACAGTCATTTACCCTACTAGCCTGGATTTTAATGGATTATGGCTGAAGTTGTTACAGTCCGTTTGGTGGAAAACAAACAATCAAATAAACAGACAAACAGAACTGTAGTTTTAGGAGGCTACTTTAAAATGTCAGCCATCTGCTAGGCAGAGGCTCAATAAATCAAGGTTGCAGGAGGAGGTTAGTGTGCACACGTGCATGCCTGAGTTCTGCAGGCTTTGCATACTTCTCCAATGACCAGTTTTCTAAGTTGATACTTATTTTGCAGAAGATGCTCCTAGGATTTACGCAGCTGGTGGCAATTAGAGGACTATGCTGGGGAGACTATCTTTCAATCTGTTTCTTTTTTCTCTATAGCCAACTGTCTAACCTTGGAAGGTGCTGAATAGCTGCACTTCCCATTGCATTTCATTTTCACTGTGGATGTTGTTTACCTTTGCTAGAGGAATGATATATCTTCAGATCTGTTTTTTCACTCAGTGTCTTCATTAAGGCTGTGTCTGGGGTGGGGTGGGTGGAACAACCCTTCCAGGCTGTCTGCTTTTAAGCCATTTTTATTCTCAAGGCCCCATTCTCAGAGCAGCTCACCCATGAGACCAGTGTGGTGTCCTACTCTCAGAGGAATCCCATTGAAGAAAACAGGCCAGCATGAATGAGGGTGAGAGACTCCAGCACTCCCTTTTCTATGGGTAAGGAGATACTGTCCCAAGTTTGCAGTCAGTTACAGAGGCAGTGTTCCCACTGATGCTGAGGTAAGCTGGAGCTCTCTAACCAGCTCCCTTGGAGGGATATTCAGGAGAAAGCAGAATCTAGGGTTAGCAAAAAGCTTTGGTTGCTTTCATTCATTAAAAAACAAATGAGAAGAGTTCTTCTAACATGAGGACTGCTTTTTTTTTACACATGACTGCAGAATGTGGTGGTGCTGTGCACAGCCTGGCTTGGTTTGTACACCCAGGTCTTTTTCCCTTCACTGCCACTGTGCTGCCATATGGATATAAACCCCTTTAGGCCAGCAAAAGGTCATTTAAAAGACACAGGAAAGTGAACAGCATTTGCAGAGCAATGAAACACCTTTACAAACAATTTGCTCCCATTTTGAAAAACGTTAGAGTATCAGCCTCCGAAGCTGCAAATAATACTTTTGTTAGATTTCAGATGCACATGCACAAACAGATGCAGCATGTGCCCACCTACAGAGCCCACTTCCATCTGCATGAATATTCCTTCATTCCTCCATCATCACAGCAAATTCTTTAATGCAGGACATAAAATAAAAGCAATTAACAATGTTTATGAGGAAGCATATTGTGTTTAAGTGCACATTGTGGAGAAAAAAAAGGCATTAAGATTGTTCAGAGCATAGGAAGTGAGGAGGGAGGAAATTGTGTTTGTTGAATGTGTTTATGTGAGGATTACATGCAGCTTATGCAATTCAAGATTTCAGAAGCAGATAAGGTCTTTTAAATCAGCCATAAAATTTGTGTCTGATTTTTCACACCAAAGAAATAACAAAAAAAGGTTTTGTTTTCTCTGGAGGAAAACAGACAGAAGGAGGCATAGGGCCAAATTCTGATCTCACTTTCACTGGTGTTCAGTAAAATTGTTGGAAATATGCTGGATTTACACTGATGTAAGTGAGATTAGAACCTTGCCGGTGGCAGATAGCATGTTGTCTCTGTACATCTAGTATGGTTTGGGGCTATTTTAATACAAAAACTGTGTTGCTGTAATGTAGTTGAAAAGGTCATGGTGAGCAAATAGAGACAAATGTTATATAACAATTTGCAGCTTTAATATAATTTTGCTGATATTTGGTGGAGTTCTTTGGATCACTGTATAATTTTGTTGGTTTAAATGTGTTTCTTATGAACAGGTTATTAACTTAAGAGAAGTAAAAATCATCCACTGGGTGAGTCTGAAATGAATCAACACCCACATGTCATATCCCTTTCATTTGCTAAGTAGATGCTTGTCTTGTCTGATCTTGTGGATTTAATTTCTGCCAGGATGTGTTTATACTCTTAAAATGAACCTCTCCAAGCAAATCTTTCATTCCACAGCACAGTCTTAGCTGCCCCTGCATAGCTTGTAAGTGATTCATATTTTTTTGGCACAGACAAGGGACATCCCACAAGATGAGATGAATCAGAGAGGAGGCATCAATGTACCTTCTCCTGTGACTGTAGGCCCATTCTGGTGTTTGGATGTATTTATTCTATTTTACAGGCTAAATCTGAGGTCAGATTCTGTACTGCTGTAAGCCTGGCAGAGATCCTTTTATTGTAGTGGATCTGTAGCAATTTGCACTGGCTGGGAATTTGGACCCTAAAAGCTTGTGTCAACAAAAGCTTCAACTGGGGAAAAAGCAGTAGAAAAAACTAACTAAGTGAAGCTGTTGCTGCCCAGAGACTTTTCTATTATGTAACCCTAAAGTAGTAGTGTTTCGAGTATAGCCCATTTGGTCATCCTAAACAGAATTAGTACAGTTGGGAAAAGGGGGGAGGTGTGAATGTTTCAAGGAGGTCTTTGAACGTTTCTTCAAATGTTCATTGCATCTAAGATCCCACTTTTTGTGTGCCTTTATTTGCTCCAGAATACCACTGGACTGCCAACAAAGGAGGGCTTGTCCTCCCAGGAATTTTCTGCATTCCTCTCTGGAGTAGGCATTTTTCTCAGCTACAAAGGCCCTTTGGCAAATTCCCTCTAATCATTGGATTTACCCTGGGCTCTGATAGGTGCCATTCATGAACTTGGTCTGCTGTTTGATGGGGCTGAAGCATTAATGGGATCTTTTCATGATAAACAAAACAGAGTAACATTACTGGAGGAATCACTAAGCTGCTCTTGTAGGGCAATGTGGTTCTTTCTCCCTTAGTTCTCTCTCTGTTCTACTCTGTTCTCCATTTTCCTTTAATTTTTTTCCTTATAATTTCCTTGCTTTTATGAACATGCATTCTTTTTTTTCCTCTGGGACCGTTTTTAGTGGCAGATCTTCCCAGATCTCTTTACCTCAGGAGTCAGTGGGCTAGCTCACTGCCTGCGCTTGGCCCCAGGAGGTACAATAAACCCGTACAAACAGCCAGCTTTAGCAGCTTGGTGTTTTCTCTGAGGGTCTTGTACACCATCAGAGCAAAGATGTCCATAGATCCTAAATCCCATCTTCACTCCTGTAGGTTTCATTCCCATCAATGGGTTTCACTTCCATCAATGAGTGACCAGTGTTCAAATGAGGGGAGGGAAAACAAGTTGTAGAAGGACTCACTTTCATATAAAATAAAAGCCAAAGTTGCCTCTGCTTTTGAGGTCCATTTGTAATGGTGATTTTGTAGTCTTTTAGACAACATACATGCAGGTTGTCACTTTTAAAATGTGCTGTACTGTCCTAGAAATGGATATGTTGTAAAAAGCAGCATACACAGAGGAGATACAACAGCTTATAAAAAATAAGCTCAGCAACTAAAAATAAAGCAGAACTGCATCTTTGTTTTGAAGCTGTTTCTGCTCCTCTTTGTGGGGTGGTGGGACCAAATAAAATCTAAACAATACATTGCTCTTTCTACCACCACTCCTTTCACTGAAATATTTCACATGCCATCTGATGAAGTATTCACGCTTGGGTTTGGGTGAGGTCTTCTTGAGAAAATAAAAATTGCAAGAATTTTCTTTAAAAAATTCTTTCATTTTAAATTTCTGAGTTTGAAAAATGCTGCGTTTCCAGTTGTCAGTTTTAAACCAAGTAATTTTCACATTCACCACTTAACTTGTTAAATCATCTATATTTAAAGCTGGTAATTAATTGAGTGAACATAAACAGCTGGTTTTGTTTCAGAATTTACTGAAGTTGCTCAGTCTGTTTTCAGAAATTTTTTTTTTTTTTGCTGGAATCTTCTTCCCTAAAAGAAGGAGGAATTAAACTGAAGGGAAATGACCACATTTTCTTTCATGTGCTGCACGTAACTTCTCACATTTATATCCTGCTGAACAGCACTGTGTTTGTGAAATGTTGGCAGAGATGTGTTGGATGTACTGTGAGTGTGTGAGAGAGCTTCTTAAACTTAGGTCAGCAGGCTACATGTGAAGGCATGGCAGTCAGTAATTCCTCTTTTTGGTACCCTGGAGACCCTCCTGTGTTTTTCAGATAAGAGCCTTTACCTTAAGCACCTGAGGGGATTGCTTAGGTTGAAGGAAACATAAGATATTTGCTGTAATTTGGCCTAGTTGTAGCTCATGTGAGGAAATCTCCCTAAATCTTCCTTTGTTTCTCCCTCGGTCCATCTGGTTATCCACGTATCCATCTCCTTGCAAAACTATCAGGGAAGGCAGGGCTTTTCTGATGTACTTGGGAGGCAAGAAAGGCTGCTGAGCTGAGAGTCACTGGAATGGAAAGCTCCCGTAGATTCAGCTGACAGCTCTGAAGGTAGAATGAAGGTGAATGAGAGTACGAGGTTGCGTCTTTGACAGATTAAGGGAAAAACGGGCTGAGAATGACTATGGTGCTGTGTAAGCCAGCCAGGCTGGGTAGCCTGGACACCTGGTGGGACACCTGCCCCGGTCATGCCACAGCCAGGACCTGTTGGGTGTGTTTCACTATCTTCCAAGAGCTGTGCTTCCAAGGGCACCACCCCTGTTAGTGTGTGCTTATGGAAGTTTGGCAGCTACAGAGAGCTGGGGGCTCAAGGCACTGGCTTGACAAAAATTCAGTCTCCTCAAATGTAAGGAGACAGAAGATATGAATGACCTCAAGGCCCCAGAGCCCCTCAGCGCTTCCATATCAACTTCCAAACCTGAAGTGCACGATGTTTTATTAACAGTTGCTGTAACTATGAACACTTATTTGGCACCAGTCACCGTGGTATCCAAGGACCCTCGTGCATTTTAGTGAATTAATTAAACATATTACAGCGTTTAATGCCCACGGTGGGAGATTCAGCTGCGGGCCATGGGAACTCAGGGTTGCATGGTTTGAGTGGGACACATGATTAAAGGATGCATAGTCATAATTCCAGTTGTGCACTGACAACTTTATTTTGTATTTGTTCTCTTTTTAAATTCACCTTCCAAAACACTCATTGCCAAAAATACCATAGGGATAATGAAATAATGTGAAAGTAACGTAATGTTCAAAATTACATTTTTCATACCTCCTGAGAATAACTTGAATGGTATAGCAATTAGAGCTACCTTTAAATAATGGAGTCTTTTTTTCTCAAAGTCTATTGGTAAAAATTAGCTTTGCTGTCCTCAAAGAGCTAGTGCTATAAAATGCCAATCATGGTTTAACTGTGATTTGGTATGTTAATTCCCTGTGACAGTCTAAGGGTCTTTGAAGTCTACTTCTTGATTGCGTCTAATAATCTGGGAGTTTTATAGTGTTGAACTTTAAGAAATAGGACTGCAGCTAAACTGATGCAGGAGAATATAGTTGTGAGGTCACAGTTAACAGTGATTGAAGGTGAAGTCCTTCTAGTGTTCACTTGAAGACTAGAGTCATGAAGGGGTCACTCCAGAGGTCAGTTTTCAACAACAAGCTCACATTTTCTGCAGATCTATTTTCTGTGTATTTGACCAAGAAAGGGTAGGAGTAAGTCTTTGAAAACTGTGGTGACTCAAGTAAAATGCTTCCTTCCTATCAAATACAGGAAATTCTGACATGAGGAGGAAAAAGGCTGTGCCTTCTTGGGCCAGTTGGCCTCTTGGAGCTCACTGAAAAAAGGTGATGGACCTTTGTCTCTTCTGGGTGGAGTGGACTAGCAGATAAAGGTCTGCTGAAGGTCTTCTCCATAGAAAAACTCTTGAATGGTCTGATTCCTCCAGGTGAAAAAAAACTGGAAGGAGAATATGTGCTCTGTGTGGGAGGTGAGATTTACACAGAGGAAAACCTGGCATTATAGAAAGAGCACAATGACAATTGTCTCCTTAGATCTCAGTGATGCTAAAGGATTGAGTTCTTCTTCAAGGGAGGAACAGATGACAGCATACATAAGCGCTTGTTTTGGACTTCATTCCAAGTTAAGAAAACAAAAGACATGCAACACTTATTTCCCCCCAGAAAGGTGTCCCTTACTGCTCATTTCTTCCTTCCTGTTCACAGCTGCTGCACAGCTGGGCCATGAGCTGCCCTGTCCCACCGTTGCCGTGAGTTCACAGCACCACCTCTCCTCTTCCTCTTGGTTGCAGAGGTGTAGTTCATGAGCAATATCAACTGAAGGTTCTCCTGAAGGTTCTCTCTGTGTTACACACAGAGCCATGATTACAATTATAGCAAAATTTGAGATTCACTGGTGTGGGTTTCAGCTTGGTTAAGAGTTTACTGGAACTGGTTTGGAATTTCTGGAGTTTTTTGTTTGTTTTTTCTTCCAGAAATACTAAATTGTTGAATCAAAAATTCCTAAGACGAAAGATCCATTTCAAGAAATTTTCCATCTCAGTTAAAACCAATGGAATGAGAAATTCCAGTTGATTAATTGAATTGCTGTGGTTTTTTTCATGAACCCTTTTTGTTTTACTTTTAAAGGACTTCTACTAAACTTCTTTTCCTCGGTCTTTGGAATAGCAGCTGCTGCATCAAGCAACTTCCACTTCTCTGATCCTTAGCCTGACAATTGTCAGATTGCAAGGCAAATTCACTCCAGTTTCATGTCAGCTGCACGTCCTCTATCTGGGTTATTCTGGAGGAACCAGAGCTGGACCTGGAAAGCTCTTTGGTATCATTGTAGTCTCTTAACTTCAGGAGTTGTCTTTTCAGCCCCAGCTGTTTGGCAGGCAAGCCAGTGTGGTGGCCAGAAAAGAGCCATGGTATTGTTAATATCATGGTGACTGTTGTAGACGTAACTTATACAAAAATCATGCAACTTGTCAAGTCCATTTCAGTGTTTAGAAGGAAACACAGTCTGAAAAGCTCTCACAAAGCAAGGAAAAATGTTCTTCTTGTGCTAACTTCTGCACAAGATCTTCCAGAAAGATAGTATAGCCTCTTGTACAGAGTTACAATAGTCTCATAAAACTGACAGGAGGTTCATTCTTCACCTTCTGCCAGAAGACCAAAATTTGGCTCCCCACCCTTTGTGTTTTCAGTTCCCATGTTCACATGAGGTATACATGAAGAATGAAGGCAATTGATCATGGGAACAGCTTGCTTAGGGGATGTGGTGAATTCTTCAAGACTCGCAGTCTTTAAATCACAGTTGAATGTTTTTCTAAGAGATATGCAATATTTCGACCTGAAATTATGATGTTGCTGCAAGAATTGCTGGGCAAAGCTCTGTGACTTGTGCTGTGGAAAAGGTCAGAGTAGGTAATGGCAATGGTACTTCCTGGTCTTACTGGTGTCTGTTGGGTGTGTTTGGGGATTTATTAATCGCTATGACATGTACGCTGCCTCAGTTCAGTGTTTTATTCAGTTTGGTGTTACCATTGTTACCAAAAATCAGTAAAAAGAAAAAGCTCCTTAACACCAATGTAGTATTAAGAATCAGGCCAGAGGCACCTGGCAGCACCATGAAGACTCTTCACATTGCTGTAGCAGCAAAAATTACCTGGAAGCAAAACTTCTTCCTTTCCAGAGCTGCATACTGGCAAGAACTGATTGCCTGGGTACAGAGAAGGTGGGGTCAGTGGAGGAAACAGGCTGAGTCATCCTAGCTGGCCACTGCTGGTGGAGGACCCCACGTAGTTAAGCTGTAGGAAGATGTCTCCATTGAGCTCCAGCTGTACTGGTGGAAGAGGTCACTGGCCTGGCTGCTCGTCACAGCCTCCCAGCCAGAGGTTACTGACCTTGCCCAGCTGCAGCCAGGTGCTGTCTGTGAGCACTTCCTTATCTGCTCCAACCAAAACCAGCCAGATTAGTTCAGTCAGTGTAAATGGTTGATTGGAGGGGTCCTGGCCACTTTTGTCCAAAGTGGTGGGAGGACATTCCACAACGCATGCTGGTGGCAGAGCGCTGAGAGTGGCAGCTCTCACATTCTCAGCTGGAAGCAGTGCTGTCCTGCAGGAAAAGGATGCATGTCCTCAGATTCAAAGCTGGCTCTCACTTTCCCTCTCCACTACTCACTTTCCACCTTGGAGACTGTCTGATCAGGAACAGTTGATCAGGCTTCTCTTATTCCATACCTGATTATCCTGTAGCATGGGGTCTTTTGTTGCCATATTTGCTCACACTTGGCCCTTACCTGAATGCCACTGTAATTGTCTTGAATGCATCGCTACCATATCAAGCCCGGGTTACAGGCACATCCTTTTGAGAAAGATTTGTTTTATTTACTCGTCTAGGAAACAGAAGTTCACATCCTGTGAGTTGTACTAGCCTTGTTTTTCCTGCTCATTTCTGGTATTACTCTGTCACTGCTACAAAAATCTGTTTAAGTTTGTGAGCTCCTGGCAAGCAATAGTTGCATTATCAGCTCTATCAAGTTATCAGTGAACCTATAAAGCAGTGTCTTTTCATGAACCCCTATGCCTTGCAGCCTCAGTGTTTGCAATCAACACAGATGAAAGAGATTGCTGGGGCTGGCATCAGTACAGACTTGTGCCGAGACCGGCCTCATTTAGTGCAAGTTTATTACCTGTGGAATTTAAAAAGGATGTTCAGTGTAGCATGTCCGACAGGCAGGAAGCAAACTAAGGCTTGATTTTTAACTCTGGTTAATATCCAAGTATTTTGTTTTACAGGAACTGCTAATTTTTGTTTAATCTTTTCAACAGCTACTGAGCCAAAGGCAGCTGTAGTCAACTTCACTAAAGAGGCTGAGGTCTTGTGTAGCCAGCAGGGATATTCTAGGTTTAAAGGAGTGTAATCTGGTCAAATGAAGAGGCAGTCTGGTCTAGCATTGGTAGTTTCTGTTGGTTTGAAGAAGATGCATCAGTTTATAAATCCTGCCATTTTATGGGAGGAATTTGAGGATGGCAGTCTTTGAGAACTGACAGCAGGCAGTCCACACTGGTTTAATTTTATTCTGAGTGTAATGTTAGTTGGCATGTGATGAGATCAGAGTTTCTATTAGATGTTAGCTGAATTTATTACCCCTGCTGGTATCCTTTTGGTAGAAGTCCTGTCAATGTTTCTATTATAAACGTTGTTTATTAGTAATAACTCAGCCATAAAAATTCTCTCTAGATTGAAATATAGTGAGCAAGTTCTCAGCTGAGATCCATGAACATTTCTCTTTTCCCTAAATTTTGAAGGAAATTGTTTTGGCTATGGTTTTGTTAGAATAAGATAAAAGGATTTGGGATATATTTTACATTTCTTTCACTAAAACAGAAGCAAACATTCTATAGGCAATCATATTTTTTACTGTTTTTTATATATAACAAAAGTAAGGAAACAGATAGTAAAAAGATTTTGTGTACAATTTAACTAGCTATCCACATGTGAAAATATGGCATAATTCCCCATCTCCTCAGCAAAGGGATTCTGTTTTACAGTTGGCAATGACAGTATAGGGATTGTTACTGCCCTGGTTTCATCTGGGATGCAGTTAATTTTCTTCCTAGTAGCTGGTACAGTGCTGTCTTTTTCAATTTACTATGAAAATAATGTTGATAACACACTAGCATTCTAGTTGTCTCTGAGTAGTACCTACCTTAAGTCAAGGACTTTTCAGCTGTCCATGCTCTGCCAGTGAGGAGGTGCCCAAGAAGCCAGAGGGAGCATGGCCAGGACAGCTGACCTGAACTGGTCAAAGGGGTATTCCATGCCATAGAATGTCTTGTTCAGTATCTAAGGCGGGGGGAATTTGGACAAGCAGGGCTGATCACTGCTGGGGAACTGCCTGGGCAGTGGTCAATGGATGCTGAGACATCGCATTGTGCATCACTTGTCTTTTTGGTGGAGGTTTATTTCTCTCTCTTTGTTGTCCCCCTTCTCATTGCAATTATTATTATAAAATTATTGTTATTGTTATTGATTATATTGTTATTATTCTTTGCCTATCTCAGCCCATGGGGTTTACCTTCTTTCTGATTCTCCTCCCCATTCCACTGGGTGTGTGAGGGAGTGGCAGTGTGACACTTATTTTCTGACAGGTTAAACCACAAGTTACACTCTGCAAGTAACATGTAGGTATCTCCTTATTAAAAAAAATACATGTACAATACATTTTTAGATCATGGATTCACAAATCTAATGTCCTGTATATAGCAGTCCACAGCAGAAAAGGATGCAAACATTCTCCTAGTAGATAGTCATTAACACAGGAAGCCTGCAAGGGAAGATTCAGTCCAGTTTATGGGCTGTCAGACGCCTTGAAAAACAAGGATGAAGATGTCAAATTACACTAATCTACTTTTTTGTTTCTCTCCATTCTCCTTTAGTTTCTATAGCTACTTTGGATAATTTGATGTAGATAAATGACCCACGGATAGGATGATGCCCCCACAGACCACTCTAGCTGTAGGGCATTTGGGGGCTGTAGTGGTGACATGGTCTAAACCCTGGAGCACAGCAATATACTGGTGCCCAGACTATTTGTGAACAAACAAATCTGATGGTTTAATATGAGGTAACCTCCTCTTTGCTTAGGTGATGAGAGGATAAAAGCAGGACTGTCAGGGGTCCAAGTCAGTGAAGTGTCCATCCATGGACCTGCAGGCCATGTTGAAAGCCAAAATGTGTAGGGATTGAGAAAGATTCAGGTTTCAGGAGTGGAAACAGAGAGCTGAGTTGTTACAGCAGAGTATGAAACTTTGTTAGCTTCTGGCGAGGAATATTTCTGTTGAAATATTCTCATCAGAAAATAGGGTTTCAGGTGAAAATTAAATTTTGAGCTGAAACTACTTGGTCACTTCAGAAGATATTTTCTTCATGGAAAAACCCAAAATGTAACACTTTATAGTTCGTGCTGGGCTAACATATCAATGATCAGTTTTCCTATGAAAAGGTGACATTACCTTCCTTCAGTGAAAAGAAGTGTCTGTGGAAAGTGTGTGTGGAGCAAGGGGAGGAGACAGGTGCATGTGCGTTTTCCGGCTTGACTGAACTGCCCAAGACCTGAACTAAATCCAAGTTGTTCTGTGGTGTACTGAGAAACAGAGCACTAACCTGTTCACGGGTTTGAGATAGAGGGCAGGAAGGAGGTACTCACAGAGACACCACACTCATGTGAACCTTGCAGGCCAACTGTCAGACTGGTGTAAATTGGTCTGGCTCCAGTGACCTGCAGCTATGCTAAGTATGCATTAGGGCTTGGGATGCATTCAAGCATGTCTTGCTTTGTTTGCATTCATTCAGAAATTGTGCCAGTATCCAAAACATGACATGAGCATATGTGTTAGAATTTAAAAATATAAATCCGACTGATTTTAAAAGTGCTGGTATTTTTTTCCCTTTGTGTTAGTTATTTTTGACACTGGAAAGTACAAATTAGCATGGATCCCAAGGAAGTGTTTGATGTAAAATAAGGAAAATTCCTTTAAAAGGGAATTGTTTCAGGGGCTGATTGATATTTATTTTATTAAGCACATAAGGGTTGTTTGGATTTGTGTTCTGCCTATAATTCCTATATTTGGAGCAGAGCTGGTTGGAAAATGGTACCAGCAATTTATGAAAGGTGATACTGTGTCAACAGATAGGCAATGGGTTAGGACATGTGACAGTAATCTTCCATGGCATTCAGAGCATTCAGACCATATGCTTTAAAACATCAGCAAAATACATGTCAGAACCACTTCCTCTCCATGCCCTGCTCCCCAGGACCACAATGGGGGGGCACCAAAGAGTGGAGCTGGGGGGCTGCTTTGCAGTCCTCAGCACTAGGGTGCTCTCTAGAAAGGAGGTGGGCTTGAGGAGGGTGGAGGGGAACTGCAGGGCCTTCTCCCAAGTGAATGAATCAATGAAGTTCAAACATGTGAGTAGATGAATGGACAGAGCAGCAGCCATGTGACATTAGCAGGACCTGGTGGATTGCTGTGAGGTTTGCTCATGAATATTTAGTGCCTGCTTTTTGGAGGGTTTTCTGCAGTGAACTCATGGGAAAAAAATGGTAGAAGCATTGCCTATTGTTTCTACTCCTGCTTTTCTGCACTGTCCTGGTTTTCATCTATAGGTTGCAAGAGCCTGTTAGAAACACTGCATGTCTTAGTGTATATAGTTTGCAGAGGGAATAAATGCTAAAGAATGTTAGAGAAATCTTTTTGTCTTTGGAGGCTAGCATTAGATTATTTTTCAACTTTATTTGATTACTTTTCAACTTTTTCATTGTCAAGCCATCCCATCTCCGCCTGCTGCTTTTGCTCAGTGAATGCAGGGGTTGCAAGCACAAACTCAAGTCACAAAGTTCAAGAGAGTGATTTGGTATCCCCAACAACATATAGGTTGTGGAATCATGGGAAACCTCCTTTGTACCTCTTAGGCTCAGTCTGGAACACGGAAAGTTCAGACAGGAGGAAGCACCTCAAACCACAAATAAACTGTTCTATCCATTTGAAGGTAATTGGCCAAAACCTGGTATTTTTACTCAGGCAGAACTCCCACTGAAGTCGTTAGCCAGTTTGTCTAAGGAAGGGGAGAAGGTCTTGCTCTGGTGTTCTGTATTAGGACCAGCATTTCTGAACCTCCCACTGGTAGTTCTCATCTGCCCAAAAACCAGACTTCTTGGGAAGGGAGCAACAGTGGAGTCCTGTGTGGAGGCTATAAAATGGTCTACGTTCTGTATTAATATTGATTTTGCAATCATAAAAGGAACATAAATGTTTTAAAATTAAACATTTTTCTGTTTAAGTATTAAACATTGGGATTTCTCTTCTCCTGATTTTTAAATAAGCCCTGCAAACTAGTCAGCTAGTTTGCAGTCATTTCTTGCCATCTCTTCTAGGCAGCTTTTTAGTAGCACAAAAGCTTCCAGGCAGGAGAGGGTACCAAATAACTAATTGTATTCACAAGAGTTATTTTCAAATGTGTGTCACTGTTCATTCCTGTTGAGAGGTGTTCCTCACCTTTTGAACTTTCTGACTGGCAGCCCAGGTCATCCAAAGTGTCACGCAGATTGATATTTCTGAGTTCAGCACAGCACAGAGGGGAGTAACCCACTCAGGCCTTCTTGAAAGTTAAGTGACAGCTTCCTTAATTGAATAAGAGGTGGCTCCATGTTTTATAAGCATCTCTCAACACAGTCATAAGTTTTATCAGCATGAAGTTTTAAGAGACAGCCCTTGTACAAACAACCTCTGAGTCAGTGCCAGCTCACATCTCCCTTCTGCCCGCAAGACCTCATCACTGACATTGGCTGCTGAATCCAAATACGTGGGCAGGACTCCCTGGGAGGGGGGACTTCTCAGCTCGTTTATATCTGGAAAAGGAAATGGTTTATGTGTGCCTCTTTACATTTTTCTCTTCTTGGGCAAGAGGAGCAAACCAATCCCATGCAAGTTTGGAAAACTTTGGAGCTGCTTGTGCCAGTGCCACATTGGCAGCTTGGACCTGCTGGTGTAGCGGCAGCTTTCAGTCTTGCCCCTGCACCGTGGCAGAGGAGCCTGGATTACCCCTGGCACTGTGTAACACCAAGCTCCCCAGGAGCAGGACAGCTTGGCCGTGGCAGTGCAGCTCCCCAGCATGAGTGGAGCTGGTCGGTTGATGCAGGGAAGCTGGTGGTGAGTGCACTCCTACCTACTCTGCGCCTCATCTGTGTCCTTCTGTGCAACCAGCCAAAAAGAAAATTTCCGTTCAACCAGCCAGTAATACTCGCTGCCCTCCCTCAGCAGTCTCCAGTGCTGCTGCTTGAAATAGAGATATGTCATGAAACACTCATCATACAAAAAATTGCTTCAAGGCATTCCTCCTAGAAGTGAATTCTCTGGGATATATTTGGTCAGCCGAGAAGAAGTAAACTGTGCAAGAAAGTTCCCACAGTCACGCTTCCTCCTGAACCATGGAGCAGAATTTGGACAGTCCTCCACAAACAGAGCCATTTTTAGGGATATTTCTGCAGCTGCCTCTTGCTCACTGTTAGGTGTGTTTCTGCGTGGTGGGGCAGTCGCCTTGGGAGAAGTGATGGGCAGTTGAGAATAAGGCTCTGTCGCTGACATTTCAAGCAGCACATGCTTCCTGACACGTGCGTGAGGGGATGTAACCTGCAGCCTCACCTCTCACTACCCCAGCTGTAGCTCCTCAAAGCAGTTGCTTCTGTGCTCTGCCGGGCATGGCTCTTCCCCACCAGTGTAAAACAGCCAAACATAAGTTTGATGTGGCGGGAAGAAGGCTACTAAAGCTGAATGCACTCCATATTGTGTAGAAGTGCATCAGAAATGTGTAGGATTGCAGCTTCCCTCTAACAGGTCTCCTCCTTCGTGCTATGCTGAGAATGCTAAGGGAATGGAATTGCTGGGGTTTTGGTGGTTACTTCAAAATGCCTGTCTGGGAGAAAAAGTGCTGAAAGTTTTTTTGGGGGTACTTGCTATAGCTGTTGTAAATGTGGCAAGGCTTGCAAGCATCTAACTGGGGGCCTTTCCTTCCCCTGCTGATGGTCCAAAATAGCACATTCTCACACCCAGTGAATAAAAGGGTAGATGGAAGACATCAAACTTCTTGCAGAAGCCATCAAGGGTGCTCAAGCATCCTGTATTCCTTCAGAGGAATAAATCCTCTGCCTGCATCTACCACCCCATTCTTCAGTGCTGTTTGTAGAGGAGGGAAAGATGCACTCAGGCAGCAGCCCCACTACAAAGGAGGGCTGGCAAAGCAGGGGTAGACTGATGGAACAGCTGAATTGCTCTCATACTCCAGAGCAGGTGACAGAGAGGGCTGGCTGTGAGGCACACATCTTTCAGCAGTGAGTTGTCTTCTCAGTCTTGATTCTTAATGACCATGAAAAGCTAGTGGGAGGCCAGTTAGGACACCCATTCGCTCTCTTCTCTTGCTTTTAGGGATCCAAAGACTTTAGGATAGTGAAATAAATGTTAGGTTGTCAGTCCAAAATAATAACACTTCACAAAGTGAAAATGCAAATTTCCTGCAATATCCCTGAATAGCAGGTGGTGTTTCCTGAGGTATTGTTTCTGACCTACAGGGGAATTGATATTATGAACTGACTGAGGAAAATGATTATGGTATCAAGCTCCAGCCATTAAAGTAAAACAATGAGAGCATAGTAAACTAAGTAAAGGAACAAGCAAAAGAAGGCTTGGATTTTGTATATTCATTTCTCGTTTTCTTTCCTAATGCTGTAGGCACTGAGTGTGGTTATGATGCATAAATCCTCTTTTTACAGAAGAGGCAGCAGCAGAACAGAAATAGGAGAAAATATTTAAATTCAATTGCTTTTAAGGGATAAGCAAATAATATGTAATCATTCATAGCATTAGTATTATTAAAGAAGTGAAAAATAGCTGAGTGTTGAATTAACTAATACTTCTATATGCCCCGCAAGCCAGACATTTACTCAAGCTTCTAACATGAGATCAGGAGCATGCCTGTGTTTCTACTAACTAGATTTTTCTTTGAAAATAAGACAATCTGTTACTGTCAGTCAAAGCTCACAATTTGGTTTCTGATTTCATATAAAGGAGACAATCTATTAGGTTTGCTGGTCTACACTTCATGTAGTGTAATTTGTATCTCATTTGAATGAAATCCATTTAAAACGATCTTATTTGATCGTACGTAATGTTGTTTCCTCAAGTGTGTTCAAAACCAGCACCTACCTAAAGCAAAGACTGATAACTGATTTAAAATTTATTCTGAACATGCATTGCAGCATATTCCTACATTATATATAACTTTATAGCTGAAAGACATACATATTGGCTCACATTGTAGAACCTCCAGGATTTATTTTCTTCTACTGCCACAGCCGTACACTCTCCTGCATGGAGCTACTCATGATACCAGCCCAATGGATTTCAGCTCAGTCCACTTCTCTAAGATTGTTCAAAGAAATTTGAGATTTCTAGTTTTGTGCATCTGGTCTTGGTGGATTTTGTGTCAACTTCTTCAGTTTTTCTTGCTCGTAACTTACTCTTTGATTTCTCCAGAACTGTCCTGTGTGGTTCCTGCAGAACAGAAACAGTGAGCTGTTTTCTCTATACACCAGGGATGTGAATGGGGATATATGTGTCCTCTGGGCTATCACATTATATAGGCTGACTGAGAAGCAAAGTAAATACCCCCAGCGATCCCTAGCTGCTGTGCTGGGATGCTCTTTTATTTCTGATTCACTTAGAAAGAATGATTTTGCATGGTACTCAAGAAGGTACCTCAGCACTCCCGGGTATTACTGGCCAGTGCTACAAGTCATGGTGCAAAATTTTAAATGGGCTAACTGTTTCCTAGGGGAGGGTAGGTTAATCTAAAGCTCCCTAGGCTGGATCTTCCCTATCAAAATTCTCAACAGTGCAAAATTATCCTGCATTCTCTTTTCTGAAGGCCCTTTTTACTGTGCCTTACCTTCAAGGATGTGTAGATTCTGCTCTTCATCAGACATCTGATCTGATGTCTGTCAGTTGGTCCAAGCACAGACATCATCATGTCATGGGATGAGCATGGATGTGAAAGGTTTGTCATCATGTATTAAGTAAAAGTTAGAGTTGAGCTTAGAGCCCTTGAGTACCTCTGTAAGGGACCATTCTACCAGCTGCAGCCCAAGAGTTGGGCCCATCACACTTAGGAGTAAGGAGAGGGAGAACAATGATGCTTCTGAGAGCCATATGGAATTTCCTTATTGGGTGGGTTGCCTCTGAGGTACAGAATGTTTATTAATAATATCCCAGAGTAGAGATCCCATGAGAGTTCTGGCTTTCTTGTCAGTCAGGAAGCTGTCTGAAACTGTAATGATGCATCTAGAAGACTCATGAAATCGTCTGGTTTGGACTTGCAAACCAGTTTACAGTCAGCAAAACATTGTCTTTTCAATAGAGAATAAATAAAAAAAAAAAGAAAATAAACCGCCCAGTGTTTACTAAGTAAAATAGAGCTAGACTATATCATTTTCATGAGCTACGTATTTGCTTATCTATGAAAGAAAAAACTGCAATAGAGGACAATTCCACAGTGCAGGATGATGATAATAATCACAAATTGCCAAGGGGTGTGTCAGCAAGGACAGGCAGAAATTAAAGTGAAAAAATGTGGCTGAAAAGACCACACATTTATTATGTAAGTGTGTCTAAATTAGCACCAAAGACAGATGTTCCTGAAAGGTGATGAAAGCCAAAGTGACATGGGCAACTCCTTATCCCATCATTGTCTCCCACCCTTTTTAAGTGCTTGTATAATAAACAATGAATATCCTGACTGTCCTGTTGCCAGTGCCTCCAGCCAAAAAGCTGAAGCAGACCCTCTCCTGCACAGATTGCTGTGCTGAGAGATGGCTGGAGTTCTTCAGGAAGAGCACATCCTCCTGTGGATCCTTCTGTCATCGACCTTGCAGCTGGGGTGGAATCCTCTCCTCTCCAGGGCAGTACAGTCCCAGGGCCTTTGCATTTCTGTTGACCTCTTTTGTGATCTGAAAAGATGAAGCACTACCATAAAGCCTACAAAAATGCATCTGATCCTAAAATCTGAAAAACCCACTGGTACCTAAGAAGATTCTTTCTAACCAAACTTCCCAATTGCTCTCTTAAAAACACCACAAAACCCTCAAAATATGTCAGTAATGCACACGCTTTCAGAGCATGGAAGAAGCCAAAAGTATGACAACAATACAGCCATCTAGTGAGCTTGGTGGAGAAAAAGAAATATGAACAATGTGTTTCTATTTTTCCTCCCAGTTCCTTGCACATAAATGGCAGTGCAGAGACCTTGTTCCCATTTGTGTGTAAGCAGAGAAGGTGCTATGTGTTTGGTCCCATTCTTTCTTGCCATCTCTCCGTGCCACTTTTCATTTCTTCATCCCATCCCTTTGCATCTTTCCCACTATGCAACCCAACCAAAACTTCCCAGCACTGTTCCCTATTAGCCAAAGATTTCCGGAAGCTCCTAGGTGTACGCATGATGGCACAAGCAATATTGTTGTTTCCTCACCCCTCCTCCAGCTGTTGTCCTTCCTTCACTGGTGGCCTCTTTGCTGGTGATGGGGATGGCCTGAGAGAGCAGTGGGCTCACAGCAACCTCTAGTGTCCATGGGGCTTGCCTTAAGGCACACTGTCATGTTCCCAGGGTCCTTTCTCAAGAGAAAGTCTTGCTTGTGATTGGGCAGTCACAGCCCAGTCACAGTGTGGGGACACTTAGCTGCCTGGGAGCAACCTGCTGGCCACCAGCAGAAGGACCTTGCTCCACACCATCACCCTTACTGTCAGTATCTAAAGTATCAGAGTATCCTTGGCCACATCGCTGCCAGTGCTAGAATGATCTTGCAGCTGCTGGCGAGTGATCTGGTGCTGATATAATACCTGATCTCACCAAGGTGGATTATGTTCAGCTGCAAAACAAGCTCCTATCTACCCAGCACACCTAATTCCCAGAAAGGGTATGCCTCTCTCTGCCAACTACAGCAGCGTTTGGAGACCAGTTCTCCTTCGCCTTCTTTCACCCAACAATCTGCTTTCACCTCTGCTGCCGGGACCACCTAGCCACAGATACTACCAACAATTTTTGGCATGTCCCAAACCACAGAGGTTCAAAGCACTATAAAATGTAACTAATTGGAAGATAGAAGCATTTAGGTCTTTCAGTAGACTCTGGAAATAAGGGCAGAATTTAGCCAAGGAGAGAATTTAACAATGTTTTTTGCAGCATGAAAAACTAGATTTTGTCACTTCAGCAACAGAAGAAACAAATTACGGGAGAGTTTTCAGGAACTGAGAATCAATATTCATCAGTCCTATTCTCCGAAACGAGCTGCATTTGCTAAAATGTTCACAAGCCCTCCCTAGCAACCCTAACATGTAAAAGCAGGCTGCTTTCCAAGTGGCGGATGGAGCTCTGTCAGCAAGGAAACCACGTTAAGCTTTACAAGGGAGTGGGGCTGTAGTACGGTGCTCCAGGCGCTGCATTCTTGATGTGGTGTCAGGTTTCAGTACTATTATGAAAAAATCTGCAGGGGATTTGCGTGCATACCTTACACACATACCTTTGATGTTCACATTGTTAGATCCAAGCAACAAATAGGATCTTTAGGTCACATGTAGCTTCCAAAAGGCTGTTAAATAACTATGGCTAGACAGTCAGGTAATTGTCCTGCAAAATTGCAGTCAAATTCTACTCTCCTAGACTGGGTTAAATTCAGAGTCTGTTCAGGGATGTAAATAGAACAACTCCAAAATTACACCAGGATTATAAACAGCAGAATCTCTTTCTTCCTCCCTCTCTTCCTTTTTTCCCCTCTCTTCCAGACCAAGAGAAGCATATGTACTCAAACACTATTCATATTTCTGCTGCTGTTGAGAGGCTGACAGTAAGATATTGACAATAGGATAGATGTTGAGTTTGCAATCATTTATTAAATGGGTTCTAGCTAGATTAAAAAAAAAAAGCTGTTTGCTACTGTCTTTTAAAATACATTATAGTGTTGCATGGATTTCACAATGATGCATGTGATGAAATTGCTGTTAATGAGTAAAATCACACCAGAAATGCAATGGAATGGTGGGGGTTTTTTCTGCTTTGCAAGATGGACCTAGGAATCATGCCTTTGGACCTAATGAATGTAATTTCCATTTAAAAATAAGAACATGAACTGAGTTCAGTATTTAACATACCACACATCAGAATGATCCCAAAATATATCAAGCCAGGAAGTGGATTAATTGCAGCAACTCATCACCAAGCCCCTGGTATATTTCAAGTACGTGGAAAATGTATTTCTATTTTGGACACTGACTTCTTTATGAAATTATGCCAGAATGTCAGCAGTCTGCTTGGACTCTGACAGACACTCTTAGTTGCCTCAGTGTCCTGGAGGCAGTAATAATTATCAAATCTATTTGATAGGCAGACAGCTATCAGACATCTGTATATCCCAGACATATAAAAACATCCCCAGCCAGCCATGTGGCTACCAATGGATCTGCTCAGACAAAGAAGTTCAAGAGAAATGCCTCAGGTCAGATCCTCAGCTGCAGAAAATCAACCAGGCACAGGTGATTTGCCTTCCTTGCCCTGTGTGCTTTTTCTTTGGAGGAAAACCTTGCCCAAGCCATCAGAGGGCAATGGGAGGTCAGGGAGGCAATGAGTTGAATGGGAAGGGAAGCTCCTGCAGGAGCTGAGGGCTGTGCCTGGGGTTGACCACATAAGTTCTGTACAAGTTGCTTTATATCTCTGAAGGACTAGAAATGGCTGTGCAAAAATGGCTGCCTAAAATCCCTTGTATCCTTACCCCAGTTTGTGCAGATGAGGGGGCAGATAGCTCTTCCTACCAGTAGCTAGTGCTATGTCTGTGCTCAGTGAGCTGAACAGTGCCTGAACACAGACAGCCTCAAGCACTGCCCTAAAGTTGTCTGTGCTGTGCAGCTGGGAGCTTGCTTTCCTTCACCGTCTCGTCCTCTGCCACGTAACAGATGTGGTTAAGGAAGCAGCACAACCCAGGACTCTGCCTTCTAGGCAGTCTGGAGGAAAGGTGGTATAGATACAAGCCAGTCAGAGGTCCTGGACTGGATTGTTTTCTCCTGTTGGTGAAGTCTGAAGCTTTTCTAGGCTGATCACAGTCTGCTGCACCTGCCCTTCCCACAGTGCCCACTCTGATGCTGTCCTGCTCTGGCTGAGATGGGTCTCACTAAAGCAAGAAGCTGCTGGTGGCAGCAGCTCTTGGGGTATGCAGCTAAATGGAAGAGACATGCCACAGGCTGCTACTGGGAAATACCCAAGGGACGTCACAGACTGCTTGGCTCAAATCTCACGACCTTCAAGGTGGCTTGAAAGGCTGCCTTTCCAGAGTGGTGAAGGCACCCGAGGGCCAGGGGAAGTGCATACTGTATTTTCATCAGTATTTTCCTTCTTGAGGAGAAGCACAGGTCTGGGCCGTGGCATGGCCATTGCATCATCACCATGGTGGAGGTGTACAGCCAGGGACAGAGTTACCACCTGATACTGCTGGGACACTGCTGTAGTCCCAGGTCTGCCCAGCGGAGCAGTTTACCTTTTGTTTTCAATCACTGCCACTTCAGTTCTTTATCCATTCCTGTTTCTAGGCTTGGACGTGTTGTTAGCAGAAGCTTTCATAAGCCTGGAAATTAATTTGATTGTTTGTATCTAAGCCTGCGTTGTGGAAAATGGGCTGCATGTATTTCAGGTTTCTAAATTACACAAGGACACTGTTACTGAATGAGTTGATGTCTTTGTGACCTTAAAATTGAGAAGAGTGAACATCAGAGGCCATAAAGGGAAATGTTACCTGACAACAGTTACATTTTGAGCAAAAACACTGAAGTTCAGAGTTCACTTTCCCAACAGCAGTGGCTTTTGCAGCAGGTTGGCTTGTTTGGGACTTCCCTATGCTATTTACTCTGTAACTTCACTGGAGATCAATGCAAAGGTCAGGAGTATTCGGGAGTTCCTGGCAGTCAGGTCCAGAGATGGGTCCACTGCTGACAGTCCTGCAGCTCTGATCAGCTCCATGCAGTGGTTCCAGTGGGAATGAATGACCTCTGCAGCAGAAAGTGCCCTGCCGTTTTGGTCCATATGGCGGGAGGTGCCTGGGCAAGAAGAGAGAGAAGACTAAAACCAAAGCTGGAACCAGATTGTAATGTGATACAGTGCTTTCCACCTCTAGGTCATCAATTCAAATCTGTTTGGCAGTGACCAAAAATCATTTCCACATGGGCCAAGAGAAATGCATGGTGAACACAGGAGTTGCTGTATCCAAACAGACAAGATAGTCTGGAGACAAACAGTTGCACAGTAGTTATTTGTCTGGACAAGTTTGCAAGGTATAAAGCTAAGTTGTTTCCGATCAGTTTATCCCTGAATAATGAGAGCTTGGTTTCTTTGCAAATAACTTTTAATTTATTTCTGTCTACTAAAATGTAAGGTTTTTTCTTTGCGCTATAGCTAAGAATGACTGAAACTTCCCCTCTGGCTTTCTCAATAGTCTGTCTGTGTAGGGAGTTATAAATAGACACATATGACGTTTGCCAGACAAAAGAGCCAGCTCATGTTTCCTTAGGTGTATATCAAGGAAAACCTCAATGCTGAACTGTCTGCTAGAATTATTCTGAGACAGAAAATACTTCTTAATATTTTAGCAGCAAAATGCACAGGATGCCAAACTAAACTTAAGCAAAATGCATCAGGAAAGCTTATCAAGTGTGTGACAGATGATAATGAAGTAACAGGGAAACCCTACAGAGCAGCAGTGACTCTGAAGAAGAGCACTCAGCAACAGCAGATACTTCTGCTGACGAGCTGTATTCATTTTAGATGAGAGCACCAATTTAAACTTTGCTTATTGTATTGAAACACAGATACAAGGCCCATTAAATGGATATTTCATAAGCTGCATTGCCCTAAATATTTTATGGAAATGTAACTAATACTGGCTGAAGCATTCTAAAACTTAGGAACATCTATGAAGAACACTGAACTAACCACTACTGTGCTTTGAATTTTGATTATATCGTTGATAAACTCACTGGAATATTGTTGTGCTTGAACTAACTATTCAGCTAGCAGATGAATAAAAATGGTGGGTTTTCCCTTCCTGTTTTAACCATTAAATTTGTACTTGTTAAGATCTGTAATGGTGGGAATAAGGTTGGGTCAAAGCAACTGAGAAATAATTAATTACATGAGCATAAAAGAAGACAGAATTGGATTTTTAAATACAATTCTTTCACTGTTTTATTCCTCCCAGGACGTAAAATCATTCCAAATGAAGCAGCTTACAGATACTTTGTAGTGAAGGCAGCTTTCTGTAAACAAAATATGTGAAATCCTAACCCTGATGAAGTCAGTTTTTTGACTTCCATTGGATATATACATACGTAACTGTATATATGTGCCACTGCCTGAATTTTAAGACTACCAAAAGAGTCATTTGAAGCAGTGTGCTTTGAATTTGCCAAATTAAATATAAATTTTTTATGCCAGTCAAATAACTATTAAAAGTCACTCTGTGTACTTGGAAAACTTTGGAAAAATCCAATGATGAGGTCATTTAAATGTCTATCAAACAAGAACAAATCCAAAATGCAGCAGTATTTCTTTTGATGCTCTCTGCTCTCCCCAACAAGTGGAATAGAAATACTCTTTATCATTGACTAACTGGTGCAGTTTCTGACATGTTGCAGACTTTTCCAGCATCAGTCAGGGAAGGTCAGTTTAAAAGCTAATAAATATTGTTGCAATTATTTTATTGTATTAAAAACTCAGAGGAGTGCCAAGTAGGATAGAAAATAAAGAAGAGTTTCACAGATTTTGCCAGAATTCTCCACAGATTACTATTAGCCTCATTTATGAGACTGCACAGAGAACTGTGAAATCTCCTTTGAACTCTTAAGGGCCAGATGGTTTTGCTGTTAGATTCTAATGACCCACAGCAGTGTGCATACACAGGCACTACGGTTGCCAGTTGACTGCAAACATGTGATGGAGGCAGGAGAATTCATGACCTGTACTTCCAAAGCACAAGTCCCCTCACTGCTGATGGGATAAAAAAGCAGTTCTGCTACTGCCTCAAAAGGGAGATTATTACTAAAGCAAGCCATGAGCATACCTGGACCTGAGGAGTGAATGGCAGGCATATCGTCCCATGCAATTTCAGGACGATTTCTGCTGATGATCAGGAAGCTGCAAGTGGCTTTTGCTGGAAGGTGAGTGTTTCCTGGCAGGCTGTGTGGGCCACTGGTCCCAGCACTGTGTCATTCTGTGCTGGAAGAGGGAGAGAAAAGCTGGACTCAAACCAATTAAAGCTGTAGGGCAGAATGGTAGTAACTCTGCTGTCATATGGAACTGCTTGTAAGAAATGATTTATTTTGGATTATATTGGTTTCAACTGGTATAATATGAACTTCCTGATTTTTCAAGGCTATGTAGACAAAAAGACCAAATATGGTTTTACTCATCTTTTAATTTAGAACTACAAGTTTTTGGATGACCTGTGAAATTATTTTAATGATCTCTGCACAACACTGAGCTGTCAGCACTATAAATGTCATCCTAACTGGGTATTTGTTTCCATCATGGCCATTGAGTCTCCCCAGCAGAGCTACCTCCATGCAAATCTCTTATCTGTGTCAAGCTGTTAGAAAAGAACAATGAGTCACTGCTGCCAATAAGCATCAATCAGACATCTTCATAATACTCAGTTTGAAGAGGAAGACACAAACAAAAAATCTAAGAGCACTGTGTGTGTGCAGCTTACCCTTGGAGCTTCAGACATAGCAGTCAGGGGATGATTTGCATTCAAACCAATTCTTTTATTTCTGATCATAAAAATTAAAATTATTCTGATTTTTAAAAATGTGTTCCAGTATTGCTCCTACTAGTTGATATAGATTTACCCTTAACCTTCCATTTTCCTTCCTTAGCTTTATAACACTAGGAAAAGTCACAGGGTAAGAAGGACTTCTGTGAATGATAAGTGTGACAAATTGAATTTGATACAACTTTAGACTGCTGGTACAAGATGAATATGAACTCATCACATGAGGCTGCTCTTTTGTTCTCATATAGAAAGCAAAGAAATTATTTGACCAGTATGAGCTGTAATCATACGTGTATGATACTGACATGAAATAATGCAACAGAATTTGAAAATAAGAAAACAAAATGAGGGATGTGTGACAGAGTAGGAGTGGAAGAAGTGTAGAAGATAAACAGTTGGGCTTTTAACATTCAAAACTTACAGCAAAGATAAAACCATCAAAATTTGTGTATTCCCCTTTTCAGGCATTTTGTGGGGTTTTTCCTTTTCAATGTTAGGAATATTATCCTCAAGTTTTAAATTATTATCTTTTGCCTTAGCTCACATACTCAATACTTTAAGCATGGCAAAAGAAATACTGCTGCATTTTGGATTTGTTCTTGTTTGATAGACATTTAAATGACCTCATCATTGGATTTTTCCAGCACTGTCACTTGTTCTTTCTGTCTCATACATATTTAAAAAAAGATATCAAATGTTGACTTGTACTTGCATATGATGTAAAAAACCCTGAAGTTTGCTTTCAAGTGTATGGAACATCAGCTGATGTACATGCAATGTGCAATAGCTGTTTTTCAAACTTAGGATAAACATGAAATGTTGAAGTGCTGTGTTGCACAAATCTCCTCTTAAGATGGCTAACATAAGTGACAGAGCCTCTGGCAGAGTAGAAGTTCTACCATTTTACTCTGCAGGCTCCTAGTGTGGACAATACGTAGTAGTTCAGAGCTCTTCTTTCTTGCTTACAACTTTATTTTGCCCCAGAGCACCTGTTTAAAGTCCCTTGTCCATGGCTATCTTATAGTTCCAGTCTTTTCCATAACGAAGGCAGATTGTCTTTCTTTCCAGATAATTGAATATGCAGATGCAGCACTTGTGAATCAGGGGTGTCACTTTCAAAGCCCTGAAAAGATCTTTTAATGCAGTAAACGCAAAGTTCAGCAAGTTGAAGCACTAGTATCTACAGTGTATCAAAATGGTTCCAAAGGCATCACATCAACAGCAGTTAAAGAAATTAAAGGGGTGCTTGGGAAATTTCTTGTTGTTCCTGAGCACCTCAGTTCTTCTGGTCAGGGTGATCTGAGTCAGTAGGGACTAGTCCTCACAGGACTGGACCTTACAGGATTTATATGTCCAGCCACCTTTCCCATTCAGCCAGGCTGAAGCATGAAAAGCAATGCCTTTGAAAATTGGCACTTGCAGTGATTCAGCTGCCACAAGCCGGAGCCCTCAAAGTGACATGAGTGGGCACAGCTCCCAGTGTGTCAGTGGTGTGTGCCACTAATGCTGGCTGAGGGACTGAGCCCTGCTCCTGGGCTTGCATAGCTAAGCCTCTTCCATTTAAGGCAGCAAGCATAACATATGCTGAACTCCAGATCCCAAGTCCAGTGGAAACTTAGCCATCAGTAAGCAAGCACTGCCAAGGAGCTCTCGGACATGAAGCACTACGATAGCAAAGGTCTTGAATTACTAAAATTCTTGAAAGCCTTGGTCAGTATCAGAGACAGTTTCCAACTGGGCAAAGTACAATATTTTCCCTCTGCTTTTTATGAATGGCTGGATAGGGTTGTGCTGGAGTCAGAGTTCCCTGTGGAAGCCATTCATAAAAATAGCAAAACAAAACAAACACATGTAAAAAAAATCTTTAAAGGTCCAGTCCAAAGCCACTGGGTGCCAGAGGCTGGGAAAACATGCTGGCAGCTCAAGCCCCAGCTATCACTGAAAGTATTCAAGGGGCTTTTTGGTGGTCTGAAAAGTATGAACTGCTGTGTAGAAGGGCAGCTGGTAGAATTACTGTGACACATACTAGGCAGAAAGCCAGAGCTGGCCTTGTTTCAGACATTGTCTTTCCTCTCATTGAAGTGTCAGGACCTAATTCATGGAAAATATGGTGGGTTGGCAGCTCTTTCAGAAGATTTCATTGAGTTACAGTGAGTGAGAGTCACATGAACATAGAGTGCACAGCCAAAAATATATGGGGATTTCTGAGCTGGAGAAAAGAGTCAACCTCTAAAAATGTCTGTGGATTTCATGTGGTTTGGGAGTAGACACATGTACAGGTGTAATCAAGAGGCAAAAAAAAGAAAATAAAGTGAAAAAAATTTTTGACAGATTACAGAAGAGCTCAATGAGTTCTATAGTTATGAGAGATTCCTTTAAAACAAATCATTCCTTTGTCCAAGAGCAGCAAATGTCCATTAATGAGTTCAGGGCCTGCAGTCCACCTGGAGAAGGCATCAATAAAATATGTGCCTTGATAATAGTTTCTCCATTGCAAGGGAATTTAATGGAAAAGGAAAGGGTCCACCCTGAAGTTTAAAGACAGACTCAGTCATCAAATAGTTTTTTTCCTCACATATTTATTTGAGAGCAGAACTTGGAGACTGTTATATACAAAAGTATAACAGCAGTAGGATTCCACTGAGTTAGAAAAAGACTGAAAATAAACAAAGCATCTCTTGTTAAAATGGGACACTTGTGGTGGGCAGCCGAATTTAATCAGTTACATTTAATTTACATTTTCATTGATCCTTCCCACTGAAATATTGCTCTGAAAGGCCAGTTACACTAAACTGCTTATTCAGAAATATTCCAGTTATTTCCTACTACGCTGTCGTGAAAATTAGGTTTTTGGCCGTGCAGAGGGATGGCATGTTGGCTTCTGCCCAAGCAAGGCACTAAAATCATGTCTGGGATTAGGAAAAAGCAGGAAGGAAGGGCAGGAAGAAAATCATTGGGTGCAATTCATAGACATTAAAAACAGAATGCCTGGGGGAGGGAGGCAGGCAGCAACTTTGTCCCACTGAAGTAAGAAAAGCCTTTTTGTCCTTTCTGTGTCAGAATTTCATCCTTTATCTGTGTTCTTACTGTTCCATGCTGCTCCTAGCACCCACAAGGGTCATCCCATCATCTGGGCAGTGCTGGTGTATTTTAGGCACGTCTGTATTTGTTCCTTAATTGGTACTGCTCTTCTTCTGGGTGGGGATGAAGCACACTGGCGCCTTGGTGGGTCTCCTGACTCATGTGAGGACTGTGTTTCCCAGTCCTGGGTGGGGCCAGCTAGGAGAGAGACTTGCTGAGAATCCATGGTGGTGCCACCAGGTCCTGCATAGGCAGGTGGACACACCCAACCTGGCCAATGATGGGCATCCCCATAATCACACCAACAGGCTTGCAAGGGTCAGCACAGCATCACCTTCATGCAGCTGAAGGTCTCAAACCAGAACTCACAAGGGCTGGAACCACTGTCCATCCCAGTCTCCTTGGTTTTGGTAAGGGTGGCTTTGGTCAAGTGGGAAGCCATGGCTCAGGAATGAGGTTATGTGTCCTTCACCTCTCTGCCTGAGCTTTGCCCCTGCTTATGATGAATAGGGAGGGCTTCCCCACAGCAGGACACTCCACTCACAGCTGAGAATGTCATAAGAGAGCAGCAGCAGTGGAGACAACAAAATCTAGTTATAAAATCAGGTCACTCTCATGGTCTGATAAGTTAAGGCAGCAGAATCATAGAAGAGATGAAAGATGGAACATGCTAAATTAGATTTCACCTTGGTTTTAATTGTACAAACATAACATACTCTTCATGCATTAATATGAGCTACTTCAGAGCAAAGTTGTAGATAGGTATAGGAGAGGCTGGGTGTGAGAGCTGGGTATGTTCATCTCTCCATTTCTGACTGTAGGCTTTTCCTGTGTTTTATTTCTATTGCTGAAAATATTTTTCCTAGCACTCATAAAATCACAGTTAAGTGCTCTCACTTAATTTTGTTTCTCACTGTGCCTTTGTTTTACTTTTCAGCCTCAACAAGTGGTTCAAAAGAAGCCTGCTCAGGTAAGAAAAACTGATTTAAATTATTTAGGCTACTTTAAGTGAAATAATTTTTCAGTATTTCAACTGGCCTCTTTTACTGTAAAGAAAGAAGGGAAATGCATCAATTGTGTGAGCTGGGGGACAGCTATTGACTTGCTGGGCACAACCACCAGAACAAGTCATGTGGTGGCCCTCGGGAAAGAAAGGAGGAAGCAGGGGACAGTGCCTGCTCAGAATTGTCCTCCTTCTGCATTGGTCACCTTGCAGTGATAATGCAGACACACATGCACACTTCTGTGGTGTGAGTCCAGCATGCAGTAAATATCTCTCTGTGTCCTGAATGTGAATAGGTGGGAACTGCATTACAGCAAGGAGGGGCACATGCATGAAACCCCTCTATCTGCTTTTCTTTGTTTTGTATATACGTAAAGCCATATAAAATAAGGGCCTTTGTGAAACCATAGCTCAGGCCTGCTACTTAGGCGAAGTAGAAGGGAACTATGGGAGAGTGACTCAGCAGGAATAGGGGTAGAGAGATGTGAGAGACGTGCTGCGTGGCGGCCGCATGTCCGCATCGTGGTGTAGGCTGGTTGGTGGGCTTGGGCTTGTTGTGCCTGTGTAAATTGGTAACCAGCTAACTGCTTAAAAAGGCCTGGGTTTTGCAATAAAACGCTCTCCTTTGCACTGCCTGGGGACTCTGCATTGCTCTGCATCGTCACACTAAAGGATTCTGTAAATCCACAAAATATAATAGGCTGAACTTGGTAACCAGACTGGATCCATCATAAGAACTAACANCTTGGGCTTGTTGTGCCTGTGTAAATTGGTAACCGGCTAACTGCTTAAAAAGGCCTGGGTTTTGCAATAAAACAGCTCTCCTTTGCACTGCCTGGGGACTCTGCATTGCTCTGCATCGTCACACTAAAGGATTCTGTAAATCCACAAAATATAATAGGCTGAACTTGGTAACCAGACTGGATCCATCATAAGAACTAACACATGTGGCAGCAGCTCTCTCTGTGGCCACAGAGAGCAGGCACAGACTTTCCCAGGCATTTTCCTGGGGAAGGCTGTGAGAAGATCAGAGAAAAGAATGAGAAACAATTCTTATCTCCACTTGCTGCACCAGGTGTTGTGAACATGTGGAATGTGTTATGGAGATTTGCTTACCAAAGGGTGGTTTCTTAATTGGACACTGGATGGTGTTTGGATTGATTGACCAATTAAATCAAAGCTCTATCGGACTGGCTGTAAGGGTTACTGAGTTTCTTAATAAATACAGTATAATATAGTATAAGATGATATAATAAAGCACTTGATCAGCCTTCTGCAATCATAGAGTCAATGCTAATTATTACCCAGCTGGGGGCCTGCTGTGACAAACACATTGGAACTTTTTGTATTGGGTAGTATTACTCTTTTTTAACACTTTGAAAAAAAGGCAAGCCACAACATGTCAAAAACTGCAGTTACAGTCCACTTCATTTTCTTCTCCCAGCCTGCACTGTGTTAAAAACCCCAAGAACCTAACTCTAACACTTTGTTATATGTGCACCAACAGAGAAAAGCCTCTGGGCATGGGAGCAAGTCCATGACTGCTTGGCAGAGTCCATGGGCTGTGCTCCTGTACCTCCATGTACATGAATGATAGCTGAGTCAAGAGCATAAAGGGTCCGTTGCTCTTTTGGAAAGAGGTCTGCTTTTAGAAAGGAATAATACTTCCATTTTTCCACCTTATGGTTCTAATACATTATCATACAGTGTACATTGTCATAATATCAACTGCAATCTGAATTAGGAACTGTTGCATTCGAAACAGAAAACATCCTAGCTATTATTTGAAGGGGTAAAAGGATGTAACTCTCCAAAGCATGTGCAGGAATCAGATTGCTACAAAAGAAATCAATACAGTTGCAGCAATGATGAATCCATGGCACAGCTAATAATGTCTCTGAATGGTGGAAGTAACACATAGGATGAATGTAGTAATACTTTCAAGTAAAGTTAAGTTTTGCAAGGAGAGGTGATGTCTTTTGTTAGGCCAGCTTATGCAAAAAACAGCCTAAGTCCCCAGCAACTTACTATGTATGATCTGACTACACCACACAATTCAGAACACACCAGGCTCTTCTAATAGAAGAGACTTCCTCTCCATGTCTTGCTTATATCCTTCAAATGTTACTGCTACAATCAGGCTATTCCTACTACAACATGGCAGTAAACCTGTCGGTGGGCACAAAGCCAGCTCTCTCTTTTGTGGCACCTGAGTGACAGGGAGGCTAAGTCCTGCTGCAGAAAGGAGACCAAATCCCGGAGGCAGAGACTCCCAGGTGGCTGTTAACATTGCCTTTTCCTCTGGTACGCATCAGAGCTCAATCAGAGCCACTGAGGTCAGCAGGAAGAAGGGGTCTAGAGCTCATGGCTGTAGCCTAGCCCAGCAGAAACCATTGCTGCCAATGGCCTTGTGGTGCTGCCAGGTTTCCAAGCTCGCCAGGCACTGACTCCTGCAAGTGTTTTGTCTGCACAATAACTACATGCAACCTTGGGTGCAAGAGAGGAAGAAATATCTGGGACTGAAGCTGGGCTGGGGTGTAGGAGGACAAAGAGGGGACTTGGACCTGTTGTTTTGTAGCAGAACAAAGTAATGACAGGTTTAATTGATGGCAAAATGATATAGGCATTTGAACTGAAGCACTAGCATTCCCCATTTGGATTTTCCTGACCGTTTGCTGAAGCAGTGATTCTGGTAGGGATGCTGAAGCGTGTGTCAACCAGCTGAATGCCACTGCTGCTGCAGTGGTGCCTCAGCAGCGTCTCTGTAGGCAGAGAAAGAGAGTGAGACAGAAAAAAGAAAGCCCTTCGACATTCCCATTAGTAATGGAAGTGTTTGTGCAGAAAGTGAGGAGGCATAGAAGAATACATGAAAGGAGACAGAAGGCTGTTTCGATCTCTCCAGTTACCACAACTGAATAGTGAAAGAACACCTTAAATTACTTATATGCCATGTCTTTACACAGACAACATTTCTGTTTTTAATCTTTAGACGAAGGGATGTTCAGTGAAATCACTGAACTTATCTTCAACCCTTCCTGGTTTAAACAGGCCCTGCTCTCACGCTTACAGTACCACACCATTGCAGTTTTGCTGTTATAGGTGCATGGCAAAGAACAAAAATTTATCACTGTGAGCAAATGCTCATGACGGTGTGTCTTCCTGAGGCTGAAAGAAGGAGAGGTAAAACAGTGTAATTCCTGGGATGATCAAGAACTTCATGCTGCTGGGTTTCACTTAGGTCTGGTTGCCTTTCTCAGATTTCTTTTTATAGTACTTAATTTCCCTTTAAAGTAGGGAGGTTCAGACTCAGAATTAACAACAAGAACATGAGCTCATGCAGGCTTTCTAATCTGAGCTGTCTAAGGAAATAGTGATAAATTATATAAACATGGGGACTACATGGAAGTTCATGGAGGATAATGTAAATCTTATACTACATTCAGAGGAATCTCTTCCTTTTCCATCTGTTTCCTTCAAAATATCCTCCCAGGTGGCTTTACCATGTGGCAGTCTGGATTAAGTTAGAAATGTATACTTTCTTCATTGGTGGGGACTGTGAGAGGTTACAGTCAAGAACTGCTGGTTGATGGTAAGCCTGCCTTGGCAAAAGTGGCAGAAACCCTTGCTCACGCTTGGTCCCTGAGTGTTCTCCTGTGCTTTGAATTTCACATGTATTCTGAAAGATTTCTATGAGTTAGTTTACATCACTCTTGTTCTTGCTGCTAGCAAGTATGTCTCTTGGATTTGTGTCACTTTTAAAAGTACAGAAGCAGTAGGACCAGATAAAATTCTCATTTTACAAACAACAGCTCTGTTCCTATCACCATCTCCCAGATTTTAAGCATCATGCAGGGCTCTGCCATGCTCTAAATCTCTTCATGGATATAAGCTGTCCAGTTTAGGGCCATACAGATGTTTATGTGAACTTCTGCAATATCTTTAAACTGCCAGAGCTCTGAGGATTTACCATCACACAGACAGTAAACAGCAGCAGTAAAACCCACTGGAAATCTACACACCCATGTCATTAATACAAATCTTTGAATACGGTGGTCTGTTCACATCTTTGTGGTGATCACTGATGCATACTCTCACACTTCCTTGGAGAAATGAAGAAGAGAGCCAGCATAACTGCGTGACATTGGTAAGTTTAGCACTTTCACGTAGATATTTGCCTAAACCTCAAAACAAGACTCTTTGAAATCTGCTCTGTCTCGAAAGAATGTACAGCCAGATCTTACAGTCATGACGTAGTAATATTTTTACCAAGGTGTGCAGATACACAGTCCAAACAGAAATTTCTTCATTTCCTCATTTTTAAGCAATTTGTAGCAGCTGTTGACTCAGCCGTATGGGGGAGTTACACTCTTAAGTAATATGAAGGAAAACACAATGAAAGCGATCAAAATTTTCTGGAAACAGGACATGTTTATTTTTTATCATTTCTGCAGAGAAGACATATAATGAACATAGAACAGCCCTTTGAAAATCTTACTAGCTCTCTTAAAATCTCAAATCCTTGGAAATCCTTTGTATCTGAGTCTGAAAGACAGCTTACCAGTCAGAAAGACAGTGTGTAGATCAGAATAAAAGTGTATCAGTCAAAAGAGTACACATAAAGTATACATAGAACAGTGTACACAAGAAAGTGTACAGAAAACATACACCAAAAGAACAAGTGAAGCATACTTCTCTTCCTAATGCTAAATGTAGTAGATGTTTTTAAAACAATGTCCAAAAAAATAAAATACAACAAGAATAAATACTAAACAGCGTAGTCTTATTTTGTACAGGAAAGAAGATCTGGATTTCCTATGTTTTTTCCTGCTACTCATTTCTCAATGTCTGTATCAATAAAGTTTTGCATGTGAATCATTATATATATGTGTATATATATATATACCTCAGGTTGCATCTATTGCATATGTCTACTCAGTGTAGGACACAGTAAATGCTAGAAGCATCACACAGGCTCTGCAGCCCAGGAGCTACACCTGTGGTTCACACATTCGTGTGCAGCCACAGAGCTGCACGCTGTAGCCTGGGGCCCATGGTGGTTGTGTGGCCGGGCCAACATGCTGGCAGACCCCAGCCAGTAGGCCCAGGGTGCACATACTTCATCACCTCTCTGTACCATGCAATAAATCTGCCCTTACATGAGCTTCAGGCCTTCTGTGTATCTGCTAGCCACCATATGTGAATTCATCCACCATATGTGAATTCATCCTTTTCCCTTCTGGGAAATGGCAGACAGAAATGTGGTAGGAATGCTTCAGAAATCCGCTTTTACAGGTTGAAAAGAAGCTTCCAGTGTCACAGACAGGATGGCACCAAGCAGGTGCACATACACATCCAAGAGAGTGAGTGCCATTGTCCAAGGCCACCCTGTGTCCTGCAAACCCAGGAATGCTGCAGTCTTATTCAACTGAGCCTTGACTGTAGAAATACTGAATAATCTCTGCCCTGGCAGTCGACCTGGTGCTCTGGGGTTTCATTGCTCTTTCCACTGCATTCAGCAAGCTACATTTTGTCTCATGGACTTTTTTTGTGTTTATTGCTATGGAGTTCCCAGGGGAACTCCTGAAAAGTCAGATCCTGGAGAGGTGAAACTTTCTTTTCCAGTAACACGTGGAATTTTGTACTTCAGCACAGGATAAATACGTATGTATTACATAGGCCACTCCGGAACATGCTCTGATGTACTGTAGGCTCTTGGTACCATGTGAACACATGCTGAGCAAGCATGTATTGTGGCTTATGGGAAATAAGGAAAGTCTCTAGCTTTCTTCATGGATGCAGTAGATGGAATTTCATGGAGGGTACTGGGCTTTACAGCCTTACCTTCTTTCTCTTTTCAAGGCAAAATGGTAGAAATTGGTGTGGTTTCCAAAGGAAGACATATTCAGTCTTCCTTTTTCTTTTATAAGGAGTTTATTGTGACAGGGAGACACTGAATAATTTGTCTGATGACTTTAAAAAAAAACCAAACTGTTTTTTGAAATAAAATAAGAATCTGGGAGAAAATATAGAAGTTGCAATTACTGCTTCAATGAACAGATGAAGCACTAACCTGGGCTAAAGAATGATGCCTAGAAGGGGAAGTCAAGTATATCTGAAAGAAAATATTTTCTTACTTACATAACATAACTTCTGAATAGACTCTGAATAATGTAATTCAATGATGCCATGCCTGAATACCTGAATCAGTGTAAGACTGAGGTGGCTAAGGTTTTAAATTTTTGTGATTGTCATTTACAACATAGCTATGATAGAGGAACATTTTTGAGATGGCTACTTCCAGAAATTTGGCTGTAAATAAATTAAACAAATTGATTGGATTAAATCAATGAGTTAAAAAACTCTTCAAGACAAGAGTATATTCAGGTATTCAGTCACTTCTAAAGAGTCAAAAATTGGAAATACCTCAGCAGCAGCCCCATTTCCTATCCTAGCAAGCTCTCCAGGCTACCAGGAGAGAAGTGTTCCTAGTGCTGCTCCCTAAACCTGAGACACAGTGCCGCTCAGGATTTGAAGGTCAAAGAGCCTGAGTGATCAAGCAGGAGAAACATGATTTGATTTGATTGAGTCCACAGATCTGTTAAATTCATATGTGTAATTCTGACAGTAAATGCTGACTGAGTTATACATCCCCTTGCTTAATGCATCTCTGGTCCACAAGGCAGGCTAGAGTGCCTGTCACTGTGCCCCATGCAGTGCCTAAGGAACAGCGGTACCCCAGTTAGCACTGTGCCAGGACAGCATAGCTCCCTTGAAACCATTATTTCTGAGAACTGTGCTGTGTAAGTTCCACTTCAGGCAAATCTCACAGTGTCTTGATTCCCCTTCCACTAAAACTGAGGTGCTGATGCTCCGTTCTTGCATAAGGGAGTTGTCAAAGTGCATGCACTTATAATCTGATGTGACAAAAAAGGAATCAGATTTAGCAAGATATTTTTTTCTTCCTGGCTTGTGAAGGACTATCTCAGGGATTCAGTCTTGCCTGCTGCAATGTGCCACTTGAAGATGTCATGTCCTTGTCAGCCAGTTTATGAGTCAATCAATGAGCAGGAGTGCTATGACTTAGTTCAACATAGGAGGAGCCTTCATCTCTGAACAAGAACAATAATGGATTCTTGACAGCTCAAACACACAGCATTTATTTCCCTGAGGCAAACTCTAGGGCAGGAGGCAGCTTTCTGAATGCAGCACTGGTCACACATTTGCCCATTCAATACAGACATGTTCTCAGGTCCCTGCTCTTTTTCCAGTGTGCTGGGCAAGACCTGACCCTAAAAGCAGGGATGTAAAGCTGCAGGGACTACAGCTGTTGAGCCACTCCTTGCATAGCACAGGGAGTGGGTGTTGCAGTTGGTGGTAGAAGACTAGAAGATGCAGGGGTGAGCTAAAAGACTTCCCTAAGCCAGCAATGCTCCTCTTCAACCTCTCCCTACCTCTTGCCTCCCCACTCCTTGCTTGTGTAAGAAGCCTGAGGCGGTCAGGCAACATCTGTGGGCAGGGTGGCTTTGTGTTTGCCCCATGGCTGTGGCCACAAAAGGTGTTTAGGGAGGTACTCCATCCACTTCAGAACTTGGCTGTGATTTGGCATGAACTGAAGTCTCACTAATAATAGCCAGAAGAGAGGGGGTTGTGGTGTGTACTTGGGAAACACCATTGAGGAGCATAGCTGGGCAGTGTTTAAAAAAGTGCCAGTCAGGAGTAAATTAAACAGTGCTACTTTTGCATACACATGCTACATATTTTGGCTGAGATTTTCAAGAGTAGCAAGAGTCAGTGCTGCTAACAGTTGGGTGTTTTACTTCATACAAGACATGCAAGACACACAAGATTCTCAGCAGCACATGGCTACTCCCTGAAAATAAGGATTATTTTAAGATATTTCCTGTGTGATACTCAGAAAGCTGAATCTACCAGCATGATCACTCTGTGGACTTACAGTTATAAAAATAATCAAAATGCTAATTAGCAAAGATGAGGAGCAGAAGGCTGCACAAGAGGAAAGTGCTCTTTGGTGAGAGCTTGGTTCCTGAGCTTCTCATAAAGGACTCTGCATTTTCAATAGTCCGCATTGTTGTTGCTCCTCCACATCCAGCTTAAGCCAATGAAAGATGCCCTATACCCTGACTTAAATACTATTACAGATACTCCAGGGTTGTATCCTTGCTCATTTATTGCACTGAAAAACAGGGGAAACAAACCTATGTAACCATTCTTGGAAATTGCTCTATCTTTGCTGTCTAATTCAGGACCATATAAATTCTGCTGCAAATTTTATTTTAAAGATTAAGTATGCTGCGATGGGTGTGTAATAAGGTAAGCACAAGCAGAATCAAAGTTAAGGTCAATGAAAATACAGTTTTTGTCTGTCAAATAATTTGCTCAGATAGATAGTTACAGTCTTCACATATCAGCACTAATAAAGTTTGGCTAGGAAAAAGAGCAGTATGCTCAGCCCTTATTAACATATTTAAACATGTTATGGAAGGAAGCAATAAGAAGACGATATGTATGGTTTTTTTCTGGGTTTTCCCTGGCATCTGTGAAATTTTGTAAGGTCAACTTGTCATCCAGCATAACAGTCTTAGAATAGAAAAATAGCAAGAATTTTTCAGCTACTCTGACTGTACTCTGTGGGCCACTTGTGGTATTTTGTGAATTTAGTTTCTTGAAATCAGTGCTGCCATGCTACCCCAGGGTGACTTCTGGCCTCTCTGGGCAGTCCCTCAGCTTGTGAAACCTGTGCCAAACATTAAGGCTAGGATGGACAGGCTGAGCCTATCCTCAGGCACAAGGAGGCAAGGAGCTTGCCTCCTCCCTTGCAGTTCAGAGAGGACAACTCAGGTGAAGGATTCATAATCAGTGTGAAACAATTGTGATAGGCACTTTAAAACCTTTTTTCCTGGTGGAGCTTCTATTCTGTATCATTTCCATTGATGTTCTCACTGTACTGTTCCTTAGTGCTGGGATGGAGTGAAGCAGCCCAGACAACAAACACGGTCCGTGATGGGCAAGGTGCACTTTGAGGGCACATACAGAGTTCATGGTCATTGATTGCTCATTGGATATTGTAGGCATGCGACTGCTGCGACAGCAGACAATAAGAAGTATAGGAGTGTCACAACCTCATGGTAGACCATGCAGTGAGAATTGTGGTCCTAGGCACTTCATGTTGAAGGCTCCAGAAGTACATAGGTGGTTTTTAGACATCAGCACTTTGCCAAACAGTGCGTGAAGGATCTAAATCTTTGCACAGCCTAGTGTTTGTGAGCATCTTGAGTTCATCCATACAGGACCTAAATAAATAAATGTTCTTTTCTCACACTGAGGAAGGAAGAAGCCCTTAAATCCACTGCTTGACTGTTGGGCATTGTAGCACTCACATTATTGTAGCAAACTGTCTCATGGATCCTTTTTCATTGGGATCCCAATACAAGAAATTTTAAATTTTTTATGAAGTCTGCTCCAGCAGATGGTGAGCATCAGTATGATGAAGTTCTGCTGCTGATCCCACTGTAAAGCGTTTCTGGAAATTCCAGAATGTTTTCAGAAAACGTTGGCTGAAATCTCTCTTTAGAAATGACTAATGCTTATATTAGAGAGGGATATAATATTGCCAGTGTAGTTCTTGCTTTGCCTCTGCTCTGTCAATGTAGTCACATTATTCAGGGCCGATCTCTGATCTCAGGTTTGAAGAGTTATTTGCCACAAAACAACCATGGGAAAAGAGAAGGAGAGAAATAAATGAATCACCCACATTCTGCTTGAATTCAGATCTCAGATTTCCCACATCCTGGTATTTAATTTCTCACAGAGTTACCAATGGTTGATCTCACGGCAGGATTAGTGGGAAGAAAAATGAGAGCTCCATTGAAACCAGACTTGAGTCTGGAAGGAAGGAACATGTGAGCTCTAGGACCCCGGAGATATCAGATTCAGGGTAGTGAATGGCTTCCACCCCCTCCCCTTCCCTGATTCTCAGGCTTATTTTGAAGCAAATTCTGTAAACTGAATTCAGAACAGCAAATGCACAGTTACAGTAAATTAGGGGGCTCACACATTGCTTCAATAGTCTCCTGAGAACTGTGTTATATAGTGAGGCATTAACTATAATTTATGTTAGTATTTTTTTATGTTTAGAAAGGAGAATAGATTAACATTGTAAATCTGTCTCAGTTGTACAATAAACATGTTTTGAACATACATTTCCACCAGGATACCTTCTCTGATTTGATTATAGAATGTATATGTGTTCAGTTGGAAAAGAAATACCCATAAAAGATTCTATAATCAAAAGCAAATCATCAGTATCTACTAAATTTGAGACCCTCACTCACTTTGAATCAAATTATCTTGCTTTGAGAAATAATAAAGAGCTTTGTCCTGTGGATCACTGCGTAGATGGAACTAGAAAGATTGGGTCGTTGCTCTGCGCTGAGGAGGACCAAACTTTCTCACACTTTCCACGAGATTCAGAGTGTGAGATATTCAAGAAGTTGAAAAAAACTTTAAATTCATCACTCTAAATCCTTTAGGAGTTGAATATATTAAGATGACAAGAAGAGTATGTCATTAAACCATAACTACCCTTTTTGGATTACCTGGTATTTGTAGATTTATTGGCAAGGTGGCTTAAATTAGGGATATATTTTTAGCCTCCAGCATTACATAATAAAATAGCAGCTGAATTCTTGCAGTAAAAAAGGGAAGGGATGGGGGAAGTTTATTAAAACCAACATGAACCTCTCTGATTTTGCTTTTTCGTCTGCACGAAGAGGTGCTCCATGGTTACACAATCAGTAAAGTTTGCAAGAGAAGCATTTCCATTGCCCCATTGTGCTCAGGAGCTGTCGCCTGCCTTTCACTGCAGACCTGCTGTTTAGTCTGAAACTGAAAATTAAACCCAGAACTTCAACTCTCTAAGTTAAATACTCTGCATTGCTGGAAGCACGCCGCCTTGCCAGTGTCTGTGTGGCAAAATCCATGATCAAAATCTTCAGACATTTTTAAAAGCATTTTACAAGTCTGTTAAGCTTTATATTTTTTGTTTTGATTTGGTTGGGAGGTTTTTGTTTTCTGGTTTTGTTTTTTGTTTTGGTGTGTTGTTGTAGTTGCTGTTGTTAAAAATCATTTTCTGAATTATACTAGAAAGTCTCATGTGAACTGTGCTGGACCAGCTCAGGGAGCCTGGCTCACTAGCTTTAAGAAATATGTTTCTCATTTTGGAGGGCTTTTCTGAGAATGGCCAGGGCAAGGCAGAGCTCTCTATGTTAAACTCACTCCTTCAGAAACAAAAATCAAGGGATGAGAAGAACCAGGGGAGACGGCGGAGAACAAGGACGGTGGCGGCAGAGCCCACGCGCCCTGCCCTGCTCAGGCTGCACCGGCGGCCGGCAGCGTGGCAAGGGCCGCTCAGCCTCGGGGCTGGCGCTCGTAAAAATGTCACCAGTGCACTTCCACTGTGAAAGGCGCTTTTATCTCCCCTTCCCACAGCCCCTTTCCAGCGGGGGCGTGGGGCTGGGCCCGGCGGCTGCTGCTTGGCCTCCCCGCATGGCTGGACCCTAATGAGGTGTGTGCGGCTCTTGGCTGCAAGTTTTCAATCTCTTTCTTATTACTTCAAAGCTGCTGCTCCGAGGTTCAGACAAGTTTGATCACTTGGCAAAATCTCTCAGCTGGGATTCAAAAGGGAAGATGCTTTATTTTATTATTTATCGCTGTAGATAGCTAGCTCTTCCCAAACTACTCTTGCCAGTGGCTTCGTGGTCAGAGCTGCAATGTTTTTTTAAGTGATAAAGGATTGAAGGTGAACAACTTTTGGCAGTTGCTTCCTGTCTGTAACAAGTGGTCGTTTTTAGGGGGAGAAAAAAAAGAGAATAGAAATCTAATAGGCCTTACTTTATTTTCCTCTTCATGCTTTATATTTGGTGGAGGGGAGGGAGGAGCAAAAGGTAAATGATGTGGATTTGACCTACATTTCAAAGCCTCTGTAGTGTTTCCCTACCCCATTGCTGTAATCCTTCCTCTGCCACTCAGCATAAAATATGCAGAGAAACTGGTGCTGTTTCAATTACCTCAAGGGCTCAAGGGGAAAGCAGATTTGCTCAGGTTTACCTGTGGGCTCCAGTATCCTTTTGGGCTTTTCCATCTCCAGTGCCACAGGAAGGTAGAGCTAACACAGTCACCCACAGCATTTCAGTGAACTAGGCAAGTCTAAGGATTTTTAAGGTTGGCATCCACCTTCTTTTGGTCTTTCATCTAATTATGGATACAAATATTAGTGATTAGAGACTATTATTAGAGCCTCTGCTTGCCTTATGCTCCAGTCTAGATTTTGGCTGTGAATGCAGAGCAGTTTACCATTCCTCCAGTTTACAGCATCCACAAGAGGTTTGTTAAGAGCAGCTTCTCAAAGTTGGGGTCAGTCCAGCTCAGTTGTATATGTTTCTAACAGCACCGCTGCTTTCTTTTTCTTAATATTTTGTTTCCTTCCCACCAGAAATGTTTATATATTGTAGGGTTGAAGCTCTCCAAGACAAAATACATCTCTGTCAGTGTTGCATAGCACCCACAATTGCTTCAAGCACCATTTTCACTTTAGGTCTGTGCTTTGCAGACTTTATATGGTGTTTCCTGCAAAATTCTTCTGACCAGTACTGAGATTTTGCTGAAGATTTTCAGTCTCCTTTTAATCACATGGGGAACAGATTTTTTCAAAGTGTTTTGACCTGCTTAGGTCAAAAAGGCACTTGCTGTACTCAGATGCCAAAACGCGTTTAAGAAATCTGGCCTGACGTAACTTAGACAGCTGAGTCTCAATTTCAAAGGCTTCAGCCACACAGGCTTTGGCACTGAGTGACTTGCTGCCTTGCAGGAACCTCATTGCTGAGTTAATTTCAGGGCTGCTTTAAAATCCATGGCAAACTTGGGCACCTAAAGCTGAGGTTCATTCAAGACCATCTGTAAGAGAAATTGAGAGGCAAAACCTAAGGCAGGTACATTTAGTTTTTAACTAAACGTCAGTCAGCCTGATTCCTGTTTCTGGAAGTTCTCAGTGTGAGCCCCCCCGGATTTAAAAGTCCTGTGTCAGATAAGATCTTTCTTTCAAAGTAACCAGAGAGATTCATTATCACTCCGTTATATCAAACAGTTCTCTTAGTGGGAGATAAGCTAGGAGATAGAGAAATGTTTTATATTCCCCCTTAATCTAACAGGAAGAATAGACTTGAATCTATATTTTAAGTAAGCTGTTCTAACTTAAAGAGGAATGTTCTGTCCTGTCCTGTTCTGTCTTGTGGGAATCCTCCTAAGCAATGTCTTGGTCCCCTCCAGTTATCTGAACTTGCTGCTTAAGGACCAGAACTTGGCCAAGCCTGGCAGGACACTTCCTCCAGCAGAGGAAGAGGGTCTGCAGAAGTGGTTTCTGTGTGTGTAAGGATGGTTAACTCTCTCTGACCTCTACCAGCTGAGTCCCAGCACAGCCCCAGCAACTTCACTCAGCTGCCTCAGCTAGTTCACTTCCTCCAACAGCTGGGGATGTGTATATCCAGTAATCCCCATGAGCAGCCTTTTTGCTAGTCAAGCAGTGCTAGTCCAGCCGTAAAAGGAGAGGACACACTTAATTTGCTTACTAACTATGCACCTAAAAAACCACAGGCTGGTGACCTGCAGGAAAGTATCAATTTTTTTCTTTATTTTCTCTATTCCCTTTCTGTCTTTCACAGAATAATTGGTTCTTTATATAAAAGTGGACTGGTTTTAACAGAAAAAAGATGCATCTTCCATACACAAAAGTTTAGGGGGCAGCCTTCTTCCTAGAAGGTAGAAAACCCATCTTGATTACCTAATTCAGATCAGAGAGCATGGGGATTTCAAAAAAAGGCCATGTGTGAATTTCCAATCCAGTGCTATTGCGTACAAGTACGCAATTTTATTAAAATTAAAAAGTCATATTTTTGCTGTCTGTTATACATTGCCTTCCCGAGTGTGAAAACTTTGAGGACATCACTAAGTCAAATTGATCTTTAGGATATTTTAGACTTTAGGATACTTAGCCCTTAGACTGCTCCCAGGAGCATTAGGCAGCTCTGCACATGCCACCAGCAAGCACTTGGGCACTGGGAAAATTAAGCAGCAGCTCAGCAAAGCTGCTTGCTGGTATCTAAATATTGCTATGCCATCATGCTATGGCTAAATCTGTGGTCTTTTGAAGGCCAACATCTTTACATAACAAAGTGGGCTATTGGAGGCTAGGTCAATAGGAACTTACACATTTAAAGCAAGAATGTTGGTTTCCAGTCCCTACATCTCAACCCCAAACTGCCCCATCAGCTGCATCTCTCTATTTGGCTCTTTGTTTATATTTAATGTCATTTAAGTACTGAAAGTTGTGCTTCCTTGGGGGGGAACCTGCCTGCTCACTGCTCCCAGGGCTGTCCGGTGACTTAGTTAATGATTGCAGAAACAGTGGTAGGAGAAGGCAGGGGGTCTCAGAACTGCTCTGTAGCCAGAGTTTTTAACTGTCCTGTTAGGCACCAAGCTAAAGGATTTGTGCTCCTTCTAGCATGCTAGCAGTTGCAGTGCACAGCAATTGCTTGCTTGTGGTCTGGTTGACTTATATGCATTTAGAGACAGAGTTTCTGTACTGAAATAATTCCTTAAAATCATTTTTTAATCCAGCAGTTAGAAGGGTTGTATGGCCTTTTCTGTATATGGTCATGGTGATCTCTTCTGCACTAATAAAGCCTTTCATTGTGACGTGTGAAGTATACCTGCAGCAATTTGAGTTCTGAATCCAGCTTCTGGAGTTAAATTTTGCCTTACTGCTGAGTGACATCTGTCACTAAGCTCACTAGTGTGCTTTGCAGAGAGTGCAGAACTTGAAACAGCAGAACAAACCTACTCTGAGTGTCTGTTAGTGCTGTAAGAATTTCTAAAGGAGTTTGGTGCTTTGGCTGTGGAGCAGTCGGGATGGCACCGTCTCGGTTGGGCAGAGTCAGGGCCCTGGCCTCTGCTCTAGAAGCCATCTATTCCAATCCCTATATTTCAGGGACTCCTCTGAAAACATTAGCTTGCATGCCAGGGGATTTCAGACATGTTTGCAGCAGACAATGGTCCACAGTTTGCAAGTTGCTCTTGTCAGCAGTTCTTTTTGACATATCTATTCAAGCATACCCTCTTGGGCTTAGAAAGCAGCCAGCAAAATCTGTGCCAATAGCTAATACTTCATTATAAAATAAAAGCTGTAGCAAATTCAGAAGCTCCATATGCAGCATTACTGTGATTCTGCAGTTCATTTCAAAATGGGTTTTAGTTTTTTTAATCTGCAGGTCAGAAATTCATGAGCAGAAGGTGAAAAAAGTGAATTGCCAGTGAGTTTCATGGGGCCAAGACATTTAACCTTGAAGTTTTGCCCAGGGTATTAGAACAGAACAAACATTTTTACAAAAATGCCACAGTTACCTTGCTACAGGTGGGGGAATGCTCCTCCCAACAATTGTTTCATCATCAGGTTTTGTTGTTATCAGTTTGTGGGAGTCCACAAAAAAAAGGAATGCAGAGGACATACGATGACCAAACTAAGTATGTCTGTTCTTCAGGCCACTAGGATGTTACTGGCTGCTTGTAATTCCAGAAAAAATAGCCTGCACCATCCAAATGTGGATCACCAAATGGGGGTCTTGGCCAGCAGGTAGAATTACATTTCACCTGCACAGGATGTTGTGGGAAAGAAGTCTCTTGGGATCAGGGTGTGACTTTGATCTGAAAAGACCTTGACATTGAAATACAATCGTTTGTGACACAGCTCCATTCTGGATGGTACCACCTCTGAGGTTTAGCAATGAATCACAGAATTATAGAATCATTTGTGATGGAAGGGAGTTCTGGAGATCATCCAGTCCAACCCCTCTGAGAAGACAGGGTCACCTAGAGCAGGTGACACAGGAACATGTCCAGGTGGGGTTTGAAAGTCTCCAGAGAGGGAGACCCCATGACTTCCCTGGGCAGCCTGTTCCAGTGCTCTGCCACCCTCAGTGTAACAAAGATCTTCCTCATGTTGAGGTGGAACTTATTGTGGTTTACTTTATGGCCATTTCTCTTCATCCTGTTGCTGGGCAGCACTGAAAAGAGTCTGGCACCAGTTTGTTTTTCCATAGCGCCGAGACTTCCAAAGCAGAGATTCAACTTCATCGTTCTGGAGGGGGTTCATGGGTCCACACATCTTGACACAGTTGTTCTGTGCCCATTGGGTGTCCCAGGGGATCACAGGGATCCACACAGAGAAGGAGGGCATGACACAGGAGACCAGCACCTTTCTGGCTTATCTTACCAGATGAGATATCCAGGGATAAAACAGGGATAAAACTGAGATAAAACAGTCTCAGGTGCTAATCTTCAGGCAACCAGATCCCACCAAGGTTATCATGTTTTAAAATCCTGTGTTGGCTATCCCAAATAAACATACTGGCTGCAGACAGCACTTCTAACTGAAACCTGCTGTCCTGGCTCCTGTTCCTTTTTTGTTACCTTCACCATTGTTAAATCAGGACTAACAACAGTGACACCAGTCCTCTGCAGAGTAGCCCTTTGGAGGGCAGGTACCTGCTGTGAGTCATTGGAAAGTATTTGTCTTTTCTCTCCTGCGGGAGGCCAACCTCAGTGAGAGATGAGGGTCTAGGCTGGTGTCCACATCTGCCAGCCCCTTTCCAGTGATGCCCCTCAGGAAAAGGCTCCTTTATGAGCTTTGGGGAAAGCCACCTTCCAGCTCTGTTTTGGGAGAGACGCCAGCTCCCTATCACTCCGTGCCTGACAGGGCAGTTACAGCAGCTAAGGGTGGAAATGGCTCAGTGTGCTGCCTTTGTCATACAGTGTCATGCTATGTCCTGTAGCAGCTCAGACAAACATTCCCATACATGGGACCTGTGGATGACCAAGGACAGCATGTGCTAAGTAAAACTGCTTCTGCAGCAGGTCCCTGTGCCAGTCAGCCCCTGAGGATACATGTATGGGGATGTACACATGGACGCATAAGGAGTCACCTGGGATATTGTCATAGCAGCAGGAGTAAAGCCTGGGCGATGGATATGAGTACTCGCCCTGTTCTTCGAGTATTTGTCCTATTCTCCCTGAGCTCTTCATGGCTGTGGCTTCCGTGTTAGCCAGATCCAACCTGATTTGAAGCTTTCTCAGGTTTCTCTTTGCAGTCTGCTGGCCCAACCTCTCACTAGTTTGCTGCAGCAGAAAACAAATAACCTGGGAAGTAGCCGTTCAAGGCAAAACTGGGTCGATGCACATTTATGGTCAATTAACACATGTCACCATTCTGCCTCCACAACTAAAGTGAATGCACCTAAGAAGTGAGAACAACCTCAATTAAAGCTGCCTTGTAACCCGAAACTTTCTTGGCTGAGCGCATCCTGTGATGGTGTTGCTGAATTTGTGCTCTGCATGGCTATCACACTTTGAGTGATTTGGATTTCTAATGTCTGCTCTAATGACCATGCTTTCCTTCTTAATTTGTTCCCTTCTCTTCGAATTTATTGGAAGCACTTCTAGACTTAAAAAGTATTTCATTCCAGCCCCAGTTCCTCCTTCAACTTTTGACTCAGGGACTATGACACATGGCTGTGCCATCGACCTTGGCAAGTCTGTGAGGACTTGCAAGTGCCTGGAGGGTGTTTATTACTGGTAAGCATCCTTCCCCTGAGGTGTCCCGACCCTGGCAGTGCCAGCACATCAATGAATCTCTGGCTGAAGTGACTCAGCACAGAGCCGGTTTTCAACTTCTAAAGGTTACACAGTTTTCAAAATGCCTGCCCCACCCTCCATCTTTCGGAAAGTGTAGGGGGGGTGGGGGGCGCTGTAGAGGCAGAGGTTGGGTTGAGGGTCCCAGCTGCGCAACCTTCTGACATTTGCAACCAGTTTTTCACAAGTGCAAAAAATCCCTCTCTGTTCCTGCAATATACATCTGCATTTTGTCTTTCAGAACCTCTACTCACTTCTTCCTTTGGGTCCCTCCCTGCATATATGTCTGATTTGTAGTATCCCTTTGTTTGAATTGTAAGCACTTCAGATCAGCAGTCATGTCTCCATCAGTGTCTTGACAAGAAGCTTACATGATAGGTTGGCTTAAAACGACTCCTCTGCAACTGAGGTATCATAGGCTTTTGCAAGGAATGAACAATCTGATTCATTTGAAAAGCTTTTCTTCATGAAAAAAGTACCCAACATTGATGTGATTTTGAAGTCTGTCAGTCTCAAATATTTTTTTAATAATTAGCTTATTATTTGCATATTTGGGGGGGAGGGTTAGCTTGATTTTTAGTTTCTCATCCTTCCCAGTACTACAGGTATACATATTTGCACCTACATGTGCAGGTGAGAGAAACTTCCTTCATTACACGAACATACATAAGTGTATGAAGGAAGAGATTCTCATTAATTTTCTTGGTCACTGCAGCAAGGGTTACTAGGAAGAAAAACTATTGTGAGATTCATAGTAAAAATCACTAGAGTGGACAACTTTTTAACTAAAAAGAGCTCTCTTGTGGCCACCCTGGCTGAGCTTTGAAGTATGTCCTTTCACATAGTTTGCCTCTCCCCCATCGTTCTTCCTTTGTGATCGGAAGTCTACCTTCATGGAAAAATGATTTCATCAAGTTTCAGTAGTCTCCTGACAAGCCAAGCATAAAACAAAGAGAGCTGCCGCTCCGCACCCACATGTGTGCTGCTGTCTTCCAGGAAATGATAATCAGAGGCTCAAGGCTGACCACAGTGCTGTAAGAAATTCAACATGTGATCATCATCAAATACCAAAACAGGTCTACCTGTATTATGTTAAGAGCACAGAACCCACAGTAGCAATTTTTTAACTGAAATACTTGGCTTAGAGGCAAAACTGGGGTTTGCCGCAATCATTCTGAGTTCTGAATTACCAAGGCTCAAACAGACATATTTTGCTCTGTCTCTCCACATGCAGCCTAAATTAGCCCTCTGGTAGGTGCCTGAAAATACAATTTTTCTTCTTGACTGAAATGTTGTAACAGTCCTGTTCTGCACAGAAGATAAGCAGGAAAAATGCATTATGATTTCATAAGTTGAAAATTATTTTTGTTGCAGTGCTGTGAATATAACCCAGCTACCAGTGGACAGTAGTTGTTGTGAGGAAAAAATTGTTCATCTGTATGATAGATCAGTGTCATCCAGAATTTAAGAATTGAAAATTCAAGGTCAGAGGGCAGCTGACACTTGATTTTGCTCTCTCTGCTCTATCCGTGGCTTTGATCATGCTACATCTTTCTTTGTGCCTGGTGCTCAAGAGAGTACCCTAGGGTCACGGCCTGTTTCCTTGTCAAGAGGTATAAACCTACTGGCCTAAATATCTGAGGCCCAAGCTCTAGCAGGGGTGGGGGCATGAAGGAAGAGGGGAGGAGCATTTCCTTCATGCTTTTCACTTTTCCCACATAACCCAAAGCAGACTAAACAAAACCAGTGTGAAATCTCATGGCTTGATGCTGCTATGGTTATATTTTTTAAGCTGTCATCCATTCATTTATAGTTATGTTTATTCCCTGGATTTACAGCTTTTTTTCGGCCTTTTCTTGCAGGGAGGTGCAGGGGGAGGTCGAAACCTTTTGGAAGGGGATTGCAGTAAGCAGTGGCCTATGATTAAAGCACTGTGTTTTTCCTTGATGCCGCTCCTCTGCAGCAGTGTCACACATGGTAGCATTTAGGAGCCCTTCACAGCTGAGGTGTTTCAAACACTAATGAATGGAAGTTTGGTCGTATAAGGCAGGCAAGCTTTAAGGCAAGCTTTGCTGAATGGTGTACTGTAGTGGCCTGGGAAAGGAAGAGAGTTATAAATTGTGTCAGTTAGCCACCCAGACAAAATGAAGCCATGTGGAAAATCAAATCTATTAAAGTATGAAGACTGTTATAAACTGTTTTAAGCTGGTCATTCTTCAAAGGTCTCAGTTGGCTGAGGGGGTGAATTCCTCTTCTTCCTAGATCTTTTTCACGTGCTGTCTCAGGCGATGATGTTCAGTGTTTGATAAAAAACAGCTTTTCATTGACAGCCCCTTTTATTAGAAATGTTAGTTGCCCCCAGTTCATCACCCATGTCCTGAAAGGTACTGAACAGTTGCTTAAAAAGCAGAATAAGAATATCACATTTGGTCAGGCTTGCCGAAGGCAAACATGGAGCAGCACTAGGGCCAGTGAGGAGGAGAAGGCTTCCCACAGCAACCGCTTAGGATTGGATATGTCCTCAAAATGTTTTCCATTTTCTTGATGCCCATGCCTGCTGGCCATAAGAGGTCCATGACAAAGCATGGCACAGAATGCTTTTTCTTGACATCTCCTGGCGTAGAACAAAAGCCTGGCAAGGTAAGGTGGGGGGATCAGAGAGAAGGGTACCTTTCCTTCCTCCCCAAGGTGGCTCTTTGAGGCATCACAGGAGCTGTAAAGGGCATTTTATTAGCTCCAGAGGTAATTGTCAGCTGCGTGAGGGACAACTGAACTGGCAGCCTAAGATGCACGGTCACCATGGTATTTATCATTCCTATTTGTGTTTTCTAGGAAGAGACTGAAGAAACGTCCTCACAAGAATCTGCAGAAGAAGACTAGGAGATCACACCATGCAATTTCTACCTCATCAGCAGTTGGGTCTTTTGAAGGGAGAAGACACTGCCTTGACCACTTACTTTCTAATGCCATGATCTTTCCACTTTTGCCTGGGGGGAAAAAAAAATCACATAACCTTAAAAAGGATTTGACTAATCATCTTCTTTGTAATCCCTTCACAGTCCCAGGTCTAGTGAAAAACTGCTGTAACACAAAGGGGACACAGATTAACGATGCAACATTTAATTACTGTTTTCTTTTTTCCTAACCTACTAATAGTTTGTTTGAGCTGCTAAGTAAGGGTGACTGGGTCAAGAAGAGCTCCAAATCAGATTTATGTCATTCACTGCACTGCGTATAAACAAGAAACTTGTAACATAGTCATTATAATGGGCATTGAATTAGGAACGGCTGGGTGTGTCACACTTATGCCTTGCAACACTTCCAGCAACCCACTCCCTACTTAGTGCACTCCCTGTTTTAGAACACCAAAGATATGGGATAGATACTATTCTTTTTCTTTTGTAACCTTCTTGTAGATTTGTACTTGATTTTTTTTTTAAGACTTACTGTTTTTTTGGGAAAAAAAAAGAAAGCTGTCTTTCATTTTATTCAGCTGGTAATCAGAAGAAAGAAATCAACATGGAAAAGGTACTTTCATTTTGCAAAAGGGAAGAAAGACAAAGATACGTTGTATAGTTATAGATACAAACATCAGCACAAGCAGTAGTAAACCAAATGAACAGTCCTTATCATCTGGATAATAGGAAGCCAGGGAGCTGGCTTTCTTAGAGCCAGGAGTTTTCTATGGAAACAAAAATGACTGACATCACTCTTACGCCATTAATGAGTAAGTCTTTACTGATAAAAGTCTTTTAAAACATAGAGAAAGGTACCTAGAAATTAATCATAAATTTATCTGAACAAAAATAATCCAGATTTTTGCTTAGTTTCTACTAATTCCACTTGCCCTGTACCAGTATTTTGAAAGAATTGAATCTTTCCTCATTACTCATCAGTCACAATGTAAGAATGAACACCATGTACCTCAGCTAAGCTCGTGCATTACATTAAGCAATGTATTTTGACATAGGATGGTTCACTGAGCACCTCTGTGCCAGTGGCATTTCTCCATCTTTTCATTCAAAGCAGCACTTTTAGCACCAAATGCAATATTACCCCACTATTCAATACTACCTCTGATTTTTACAAATAACTCAACAGACTGATAAATACATGCTGCTATACACATTCAATGCAGGAAATTTTTACTGGGTAGATAATCAAGAGTATCTGCATTTTCCCCTTATTTCTATTTCAACCTTTTTTTGCAGTTAAGGAAACAATGTCTTTTTTGTGTTTCAGCATGACTATGTGTTTTTCTTTCACTTGTGTTGTTTTTTTTTTTTTTTCCTTTTTTTTGTGTGGGTTTTTGGTTTTGGTTTTGTTTCGTTTTATTTTATGTACTTACTCTATTCTCTGCTAGACTTCTGTGTAATGTACTGTTAACTTGAATATATTTTTGTATTGAATTGCTGATAAGTTTGTGAGGATAATTTTCTTCAAGGACACTACATGACAGAAAAAATTTAGCTGTAAAGTTTAAATATTACTGTCCAAGTTTGTACCTCAAGTGAATTGTTTAAAGAAATGGACTAATTGATTGACAAAGACCTACCTCCAGACTTTAAATGGAATGAACTTCTTACTTTCAGCATCAGTTTTGAGACGTTCGAAACAGTTAGGACTGCAACTAATCCCTAATTCAAAATTATTTTTGTAAAATAACTTGTGGAAAATGAACACATTTTAAATTACTTTCGTATTAAAAATAAAAAAAAATGAACAAAAAAACCTTCAAAGAAACTTGAAGCTTTGTAGGTGGGAAGCAACAAGCTCAGCTTTTGCATAATGCAATCACAAAATATGTGTTTTTAAAAAAAATTAGTAGATTGTAAGAAAATACTTGACAAGTATTTTCGTGTATTTTACACAAATGTGATTTTGTAATATGTTTCAGCCAGATTTATTTTAAATGCTTCTTATGTAGAGGTTTTTATTCTCCCCTCTCTCACTTTTGTTGTTCTTTCTCTCTCTCTCTCTCTCTCCCCCCCACCTCCAGTTTCATTTTCTCTATTTCTGTTTTATTTCCCTTCTTCCTCTCTTTCCTAGTCAGTGCTTTGTACCATTGTATTAATAACTGGGCCAGGGGTAGTTTCTCAGGAAGGCGTCTGTTGGTATGGCTTTAGCATGGAGCCAAGTGCAGTTAAAGATAACAACTTACTGGCTTCTTCCAAGAGGCAGTGTCGAGAAATACGGACCTCCACGAAAAACTGCGCAGGGTTCAGTGGCAGGAATTGCTGGGAAAGAGCTGATTGGAATATTATAACTAGACATGATAATATCAAGTGAAAGAGAAATAATCCTAGCTATAAGTAGCTCTAACAGGCCAAATCCAGTGTCACTTGAAGGCAGTAATAGGAATTTTGCTGACTTCAAAGGACATCAAATCAAGCCTTAGCAAGTCCCTTTTGGGGTCTGAGGGGTTTTATTGCATTTTTTGAAGCCACAGTGTTCAGTGGATGACACAGAAATAATTGTTCTCTGTGTGTCGCTCTTCAACCTCTGAGAGACTTACCACTCTGATGAACTGAATCTTACATTTTCTATATATTGTAGTACAATCAAAACACATTACTACCTCTTAGGGCCTACTATACCTCATTTTTTCAGACGGAAAAATTGCATGTGGCCATTGAGTCAGTGAGAACATCATAAAATTTTTTTATATATATAGTTTATTTTTGTGGGAGATAAATTTTATACGACTGTTCTTTACTGTCATTGGTCACTGCTAACTATGACTGGACATGTAACTCTTCTACCATTTCTGCAAGAGAGGTGTGTTTGCAGGAAAAAAATTGCTTCAAGATGTTGAACTACAGTTTACTTTTCCTTTTGAGTGTCTTCTAACTTTTTGCTTTGTTCTTCATGTAGAGTTGCTGTCTATGATTGTACTTCAAATCGCTTGCTTGTTAAAAATGTTCCTTTAATGGTTTATCACAGTCTGTTCAGCACAATAAACATAATAGCCTCTGTGATCCCCATGTTGCTTGATTCCTAGACTTTGTCACAGTTCCATAAAATGGGTAATAAAGTTTGGTCATGATGACCAAATTTGTAAAATCCTTGCATGCAAGTTGTCTTTTTTTTTTTTTTTGTCCCAGGACCACAGGCATGTGCCTGAGAAGTTAATTTGCTGTTAGGGACCCCAGGGGTGTGCACTTAGCAGAACTACATGTCTTACGCAGCTCCCCAAAAGGTGACACACCCATTCCCGGCCCAGGACTTGCTGTGCTGAGCCAAGGGATAAACTCTGCACTTGGGGACCAGCAAGTACCCATCAGACAGGGAACACCGTAGCACAGGCCAGGCTGATAGAGGGTTTTGTTGCCTGGTTTCAGATACGCCTCTTGGGGTCCACCAAGATGACGGGCCTTCTCTTCTTAGGCAAGATTGCAGTTTGCATCCAAGATCGTGGAGTTTCCATCATGCAGGCATTAGGTTAGAAAGAGTAGGTAGTCAGAGCAGCAGACACAGGGATATGTCTAGGTACTGTCTGGGGCACAAATTGAAGAGCTCAGGAAACTGTATTAAAACTCAGCTACCCCCAAGATTGCCACAGGTAAGTTGGCAGGATTTTTCTGTCTTCTTTTCATTTACTCTTACATGGTCTCTTGGCCTGTTACAGTGAGATTTAAAGTCATAGAATCATAGAATATCCTGAGCTGGAAGGGACACATGAGGACTATCAAAGTCCAGCTCCTGGCCTTGCAAAGAACAGCCACAAGAATCACACCATGTGCCTGAGAGTGTTGCCCAAACACTTCTTGAACTCTGTCGGGCTGGTGCTGTGGCCACTTCCCTGAGGAGCCTGTTCCTGGGCCTGACCACCCTCTGGGTAAAGAATCTTTTTCTGATATCCAACCTAAACCTCCCCTGACTCAGCTTCATGACCTTTTCTAGAGTTCCAGCCCTCGTCATGAGAGTAAAGAAATCAGTACCTGCCCCTCTGCTTCCCCTTGTGAGGAAGTTGAAGGCCACTATGAGGTGTGCCCTCAGTCTCCTTTTTCCAGGCCGGAGAAGCCAAGTGATCTCAGCTGCCCCTCATACGGCTTCCCCTCAAGGCCCTTCACCATCCTCCTTGGCCCTCCTTTGGACACTCTAACAGATTTATATCTTTTTTATATTATAGTCCCAAAACTACACACAGGACTTAAGGTGAAGCCATACAAGTGCAGAGCAGAATGGGACAATCACCTCCATCATCTGATTGTCTGTGGTGCATGTCCATTGGCTCATATTGGCAACCATTCCTCTCTCACCTAAGGGGATTGTGCAGTTATTATTTCCTGAGATGTGTAGGTTTACACATTCTTTGTGTTCACTCATTTGCATCTCCACTCAATGTCTGTCTTCCCAAGGGCTTCATGACTTGTTTCCTTTGGCCTCAGTTACTTGTAAAATAACCAAAATAAGATGTTAAAAAATGCACTAAGTAACAACACCCATTCAGTCCTGAGTCAGATGTGAGTAATTGCATTCATCACATTGTATGTCCTCTTCTGCTTTGTCACTCTGCTTAGTGGTATTAAAATATCATTCCAATGTTCAGTTTTCCTGGTGGTCATCTTCCCTGTGTGTGCCATCACTTGGCTCTTCCTGTTATTTTATCTGATGTGATGCTCCAGCTGCAACCCACTCACCTGATGGGTCAGCCAAGTGGCTCAACTTCTGCTACTCTGTGCTTAACTGCCCCCTACTTCTTAGTTATTCCTCTAGCTTGCTTCACTTCCACTTCCCTTCCCAGGGAATAAACTTCCCAATAAACTTCTGCATGCTTTATTCCATGGTGAGACTATTTGTGCGTACAAAATTAATTGGCTTCTGCAGGATCAAGGCCTGCATTTGTCTAGCAGCCAAGACTACTTTATCCAAGATGCCTGTGGCAGGTGTCGTATTAAGTTTCTGTTTTTGCTTTCCTCTGCCATCACATCTCATCCACGCAAATACAGGGAGGAAGTACTGAAAGCTGGTGCTGCCAGTGCCTTGCACAGCTATTTAATTGTCCACAGCTCTTTTCAAGCCATCTGGTCTGGTCATTATTAGAAACACGACCTAGAGCAATGGCAACAACGTGTTCTCCCAATCACACAAGAGGAGTCAGATTTGTCATGCCTCACACTTCATCTGAAGCCTGAATGATATTTTTCACCCCAGCAGCTCTGCATACAAGGATGTAGAATTTTGTCTTTCAGCTTTTCCTTTCTTGATGTCCCACCATCTTTGTGATTACATTAATTTTTAAATATACAGAAGTATTTAAGCATTGTCATGGTTTAGGAACGACACTCCTGCTCCCTCCCTCAGGCCCCTCCAGTGGCAGAGAAAAAAGGCAGAGATTATGAGCTAAGAGCAACTTATTGGAAAACAGCAGTGAGATAAGAAAATAAACAATAACAGCAGCAATATTGATAAAAACAGTGTACAAGAGAGAGGGTGTTTTACATGCAAATTGTTCACCCACTGACCTGATACAGCACGACCCTGAGACAACTAACAAAATGGCAGCCGGACCCGCCGTGCACCTGCTTTTACTCTGACTGCAGTCCTCTTGCTCTCAGAAGTGAGAATCTCTTAACTCCACCCACAAGTGATGATGTGCATGGTGTAGAATGTCAACATGGACACGCTACATGGCTCCAGGCTCTGCACCCTCACGGTTACTGAGAAAAATTAACCCTGTCCTTGGATGAAACCAGTACAAGCATGTAGTTTTTTGCACAAATAAAGGTCCAGTTGTTATATACCTCCTCTTTTCAGAAATACTACCAGTTGAAACTTTATTGATCAGGTTGTCCCCAGAAGCTGCAGATACTCAATCCCTGGAAGTGTTCAAGGCCGGGTTGGATGGGGCTTTGAGCAACTTGGTGTAGTGGAAAGTGTGCCTGCCCATGGCATGGCGCTTAGAATTAGAGAATCTTTCAGGTCCTTTTCAACCCAAACCATTCTGTGATTCTGTGATTTATTGTACCTATTTGCTCAGCCAAATGAATGTGTGCCATTGTGTGTTAAATACATTGTCTGAACAATATAGACATGGAAACACTGGAAGTCAGATTGGATGGAGCTCTGAACAACTGGATCTAATTGAACACATCCCTGCTCATTGCAAGAAGTTGGAAAGAAGTACCTTTTAAAGGTACTTTCCAACCCAAACTATTCTATGATTCTATGATCCTATGATCCTTCCTATCTGGACTCTAGAACAAGCAGAATCAATATAGGTCAATGCTCTTCTTGCCTGGCTCCAGGATCCACGGGCTTTGTGCCATGCTAGGACATGTTAGTGATGGGGAAACCTTGATCCTCCTGCCATCCCACCTCACTCATAAGTGCAAAAGTAGGGAAGCCATCCTGAGCACGCACTCCACCTTGCTTCCAGATGTCCCTGGCATGCAGGTCCTGCTCTAGCTGAGTTGCTGTTCCAACCATCCTCATGTCCTTCACTTAGAATGATGACCTGTGCTGCTCTGGACTCATTCACCTCCATGTGACAATAAGGTTTAACATGTCTTTTTTTCTTCACACATTTTACTTCCCTTTGCCATTCAAACAACCTTTTGGCCTATTGGATATGTTTCTCGCTTCTTTCCTTCCCACCTATGATTTAATGCTTTCCCTCTCCTTAATCGCTTGAAACTTGCAGTGCACTTGTTCCTGTATTCAAGAGAAAGAAAGCGTTCTCCTCTAATTAACATTCTCTGAAGATACATGAATGTAATTATGATTACCCTGAAGATAGCAGTCTACTGTGGCAGCAGTTTAAGTGGGAAGCAATCTGCCTGCTTAAACTCTAAAATGAGACTGCAGATGGTTGTGCCCCAAACCTGCCACACAGGATTACAATGAGCTTTTATCTGTTAGAAAAAGGTGAAATTGAAACATTAACAGATAAGACACAAGCCTTAACAGTGCTTCCCTACTGAGACAGGCTAATACTGAGGGGCTAATAAAGCACAGCTAAAACATTAGCATTGTCACATAAAGGAGGAGCTTTACATTGTTAATAATGGCTAGGGTAAAACTGGAGCTGGAATCCAAACATATGCTACATTAAGGCATGCTATTAAAATAAACAGTGAAAGAAAATAACAAATGAAAGTTGGGTGGATCTGAAATATCAATAGCAGGCAGAAACATTAATTAGCCAGAGAGGAAACTTAGGAAAGACAGAAGTCCCATCAAAAAACAAGATTACATTACATTATACATGAATGTCAGCTATAAAATATTATGTGGGACCACCAAAGATTATTATTTTAATTGAAGGGGGTTTTAATTCAGAAAATCTATTAAACATATATAGTCCCTCAAGGCATTTTGTTCTTAGTTCAGGGAGTAGGAAAAAAAATAAGCACATTTTTATTGAACTGGAACACATTCGCCATAAAACCATAGTTTAGCAATATTGCATAATAAAAAGTAAAATTTAAATCAGCATTTGAAAACAAAACAGCTCAGCAGATGCACTGAAGGAGTTGCTTTGGTCCTGCATAACAGCAGAGTATTGTCTTTGAAGCTACATCATAGTATAAGATAGGGGTTTTATGAGGCCTGATATGCTCAGGAGGTGTTCACAAGAAATTACTGCTCCTAGACTGCAGCCGCACTTGGGTCCAAGACAAATTGATGTCTATCAAGGGCACAGTTAATAAGATTCTTTTTGCCAAAGGTTCATAATGTGCACAGTTTGGGATGGTTTAGGTTTATCCCAACAGACAGAAAAGTCAATGAGATTCAAGCCCTGGGGAATATCATCCTCTGGAGTTCCCCATGTGATCCAGACTTTTGATGTCCCCACATATGGCTGTTGTGCTACAAGCAATACCCTTGAGATCCACCTCACTGTCCAGTTATAGTCCCCACAGGCCTTAGAGGTACCACTGACTGGTGAATAGGTTACCCTACCTCTTTGCAGAGAGAAAGGGATCTTGCCCTAAACAAAGCTCTGTGTGGCAAAAACTAATGATATAGAACTTGTGTTGCAGGTGGCCATTTCACAAACCCCACTCTCACTCTTGCAAGCAGTTTACAGTCATAAGATGCATCTCTGTTTGGTTTTGGGTATGTACAGCAGGACCATAACTGCACCTTATATTTTTAATGCTTAAAAAAAAAAAAAGACATTTTTCAAAGGCTACTGATGATTCTCCATCACTTATGTCCCTGGCACACTCAACAAAGTGTTACATTGTATTTACAACAACACCACAGCAATTGCACAGCACAGAATTGAAGTCAGAAACCTTGTTTAATCCAGACCAATAAGGACATTTTTTTCATAAATGTTTCCTTGCATCATTATTTAGAGGTTAGGGCGAAGGCTTGTTTTCCACTAAAATCTTTAGAATGAAATTGTTTCATCAGCACTTAATTGTCTGTGCTAGGAATGAAAGCTGTCTTCTTTCTATCAGAATTTGACACAAAACACTTTGGTTTGGTTATATGCGGGTGTGTTTTACATGAAAAGAGTCCCCATCTTTCTTAACCAATGCACACAACTAAATAGTATAGTGCTTGATTTCAATAGGAAATAGGCTTAAGAAAGGAAGATAGGAAGATCTCATTTCCTAATGGGACACAGGAAGCATTTATAATCTTCTATCTATCCCCTTTCCCTTAACAACTTCAAGGCTATTTAAATTCTTTTTGGCAATTAGCCTTGACCTGTAAAGGATAACCTCTACTATTGCCTTTTCCTCAAGAGGGCTTGACTAAAATCAGCTTGTAGTGCACAGATTTACCTTTGCACTTCTCTGAACTCTACATTATGGGGAATCTCAAGGCCTTAAATAAACTTTTAGGACCTGCAGCCCTGAAAGCAACTGGTTGCGGGTCAGTTATGGCTTTTCTGGTAACACAAAAACCTGCAAATCACAAAGCTAAATAGGCACTGTTCAGAGTGCACAGAAATGACATGCAAGGAAGAAAACAGTGATGGGGAGGTGGGTGAAGTTGGAGTGGCTTATGGCAATGAGTTTTAGGGATAATTGATCTATTTCATGGAAGTGAAGACCAGTTAAAGTTGCAACCTCTGCTCCATACACAAAACCTAGTGAATTTAGTAAATTATGTGCCAAAGAAAAGCAGCAAGACAAAAACAGAAGTGGAGAAAAGAGAGACAGAGTGGGGCAAATAGCACTGTGAGCATGGCCAGAAGAAAGCTTGGCAAGAATGTTTTTTGCCCAAATGCTGACTACAAAGACTAAATCTATGAGCAAAGAAGATGTGTATGGCTCTGCTCCTGCGCTCCTCAGGAGACCAGACTCAAGGTGCTCTTCATGAAGAGCAGGCTTAAGACAAGAAATGCCCAACTCAATTTGTCTTTCTATATGGAAACGACTTCCAGGACTCTGATGTCTGGTTAATTGCTTGGATATGAAAAGTGTTCAAAAACAGCCACATGCACACATGCAGAGCAGAGGGCATCTCAAAGAGTATCAGCAGGTTGGAACCACTGCCCCTGCTCACATCAGCTCTTTGAGATGGAAAGCTGCTGATATTGTGCTATTTACATAACCTGCTTGCTTTCTTTATGGAAATTCAGAGGCTAACACACAGCTCTTAGTAAACTTAACATTCTGTTGTTTGCTTAAGTATGGCTGTGAGTTACTCTAGAAAATAAAAATTGAGGTAACAGATCAATAAACTATTCAGAAGTAACCATTCCTTGTCTGCCCCACACTATCACAGTGGCACAGAAGCTCCATTACACTCTGCAACAGAGTTTCTTTGAAATACCCTTACTGGTAAGATCAGGGCTTCTTCTGAAGTGCCTTTGGAAGCTCACAGGCTCGTGTAGGAACCTCACTTTAGATTATGCTGATCTTCCTGTTCCAAGGACCTGAGGGACTTAGCAGGGTCTGGTCTTGAATTTGGCCTCACTTTAGTTCCCTCCATAAGGCTACTGTGCTGTACATGGAGCGTTAAATTGGTTTACATGAGGTTTCCCTTTCACCCATTGTTGTGGGTTTCAGTAAAGCAGTCCAGTAGAAACTAAGCAGAGAAAAGCCAACCTTCATCTGAGAAGTTCTCATTTTTATAATTCAAAGCACCTGCACCAGACCTTCTGTTTTGCAATGGCTGTTTGAGATGTACAGACATGATTTTACACTGCTGGGAAGATGATGCATAGGGAGGTACGGCTACAGTCACTTTAGGTGAGTGTCTCTCTCTGTTTCCTACTCACAGAAGTCCAAAGGCTTCCCTGCTTCAAGAGGATGGAATCCCTCAGCAACAGGACCCTGCAATAATGTCAGCAGTGCAAACCTTTAGGATAGCCTGTTCTTCCCCACTATGTGCACAAGGGTGGTTCAAGACACTTTGAGAGCATAAGTAAAACAAGTGGGTGTCCTCATCATCTATAGAGGTGAAAAGGACTGAACTAGAGTGGCCACACAGTGTTTTCAATTGAGATAATCTCCCACAAGCTAAGGAGGGCTGACCCCAGGAAGCAGTGGGATAGTAGTAAAGTAAAAAAGTAAAAAAGTAAAGTGTTTGGTGTTGATGAAAAGTTAGCATGTTTTTCTTCAGTTAAAGGTCAAAAGAGTAGCCAAATTAGCAGGTTTTCTGCATTTAGGCAGAGATCTGTGTCACCAAGCCTTAGTCATTTAAAGCTTAGATGTCTCATCTAAGGTTTTCATCAGCCAGAGGGCAATTCCTTCCTTCCTAAAATATGGGTCTAAGCTGGGTGGGATGAATCACTCATCCCTCCCTACTGACTGTTCAGGAAGCTGAGACAGTGATGTTAACTTAGCTCAAAAACAGTGAATATGGGTCGCTTCCAATTACATTGCTGAGCTGAGCACTCCTACTCATGAGCAATTGCTCTAACCCCTGAACTCCTCTTCCAGATGTGTCTCCAAAGGCAGATAAGTCAGTTGTCTTCATCATATGCACAATGTAGGTGCATAAAATCCAGAATGAGATTCAGGCTTTGTGTCCCAGTTTCACAGGAACAACTCAGTGCAGGCTGGGAGGGGGACAGGCTCAGTATAGACAGTCATGTACCCTCGGAGCCAGCACAACCCATTGCCTGAAGCAGGCAGGCATTTCTACACCTGTCCCTTGAATACAACTCATTAAAGGCTAGGGTAAGGTTGTGGTTTAACCCCAGCTGGCAACTAAGCCCTACACAACTCACTCTTCCCCAGTGAAATGAGGAGACAATCCGAAGAGTAAAAGTGAGGAAATTCGTGGATTGAAATAAAGACAGTTTAATAGGTAAAGCAAAAGCTGCCTATGGAAGCAAAGCAAAACAAGGAATTCATTCACCACTTCCTGGGGGCAGGCAGGTGTTCAAGCATCTCCAGGAAAACATGGGTCCCTCATGCATAGTGGTGACTTGGAAAGACAAATGACATCACTTCAAATGTGTGTCCCCCTTTTGTCCTCTTCCTCTAGATTTTATAGACTGAACATGATGTCATATGGTATGGTATATCCCTTTGGTGAGCTGTGGTCAGCTGTCCCAGCTCTGTCCCCTCCCATCTTCTTGTATATCGCTAGCCCACATTCTGGTGCAGCAGTACAAGAAGCAGAAAAGGCACTGATGCTGGGCAAGGCCTGCTTAGCAACAACAGATTTGTATCCTCCACAGTTTTCAGCACAAAGCCAACACTTATTCCCATGCAGATACTTTGGAGAAAATTAATTACACCCCTGTCAAAACCAGCACAGGTAATTTCAAACTAAGATCCTAGAGGTATTTATTCCCATCCACCATCATTTCTTTGATGTCCCTAGTATGTTAGGAGCACTAAGGTCACATGTATTTGGGGGTTGGATGAGACGACCTTTAAAGGTCCTTCCAACCCAAACCATTCTATGATCCTATGCTCTGAAATCCCTCTATACAATGTTGTCACATATCTGCAAGGAGATGTTATATGGTCAGTTCAAACCTCAAACAACCATAAATACACATCTAAAACATGGAAATAAAAGGCAAAAATACAGAGTCATGTTGTCACTTACACTTTCTTATCATTTTGTATTTGCTTATGGTTTGTCCAGCTGTGGTATAGCATTTAAAAAGTGAGTGGAACAGCATCAATGGTCACAACAGATATTGGAGGAGATGCAAAGTTTGCAGCCTCACCCAAAGGATGGCTGAGCCACGTGAGCTGCCCCAGTTGAGCAGTCAGTAGGCAGAGTCGGCGGTGTACGCAGTGACAGCAGCATGACCACAGTAAATTCTGGGGTAAAATGCTTGAAGAAGCTACATGCAGTATTTTAAATTCCTGGTGGAAAACAACCATCTCAGCTGAGACTTGCTGCTTAGTGAGTGCACTTATATCACAGACAGCGAGGACACATATTTCAAATAAGTCAGCAGCTTCTTGGGAAGTTCATCAGCGCTGCTCTTTTTGATTTGGGGCAGATGTCAGCATCAGGGCATGGGAGACTGTGGCCCAAACCTGATCAGATTCCCTCACCTATAGATTATATTATATTTAAACTTATCAAAACAAGCCACTTCCTGAAATGGAGGAGTTCATTAAAGCCAATGTTCAATTTCAACCTACAGTGACATCAGGCTCGGTCCTGCTGCACTGGCTGCTCCTGCTGGGTTGAGTTTGAGTAAAAATTACACAGATGAGCCTTTGGATGGAGTCTAAACCTCCATCTATGCAGCCCTGTAAAAAAGACTATAAAAGAAGCCTTTTGAATTATCGTTGTCCAAACCCTGATCTCATAAGAATAAAACAGCATCACAAAATAGTAAAACTATGATACACCTTTTTCACTGTAAATCTTTTGTGTCAGCTTCCCAGATGGTGTGAATCTGTTTAGCTCTGGGAAATCAATGAAATCACTCTTCCTGATGCCACTGAAGAAGTCAGCTAATCAAACTCTGGCCAAAACACTTTCAGAACCTCCTTGTCTGAAAGGAGGAGAGGGAAAATGCACAGGAGTTGCAGAGGTAATGTCTGTCAGCACTTCTCTGGAGCTTGCTGCTGGTGCTCTAAAGGCCCATCTGAACACAGAGATTAGACTTCAATGACATCCAGCTAGAAGGCAAAGGTATATTCTCATTACATATAGATAAAGGAGGAATGACTGTAAAAACCACACTTGCACTCATTTGAGAGTGATATGAATGTAAAAAGTCTAAGGCCTTCTGAGATTTTTTTCGTTCATGGGTTATACAAAACACATTCATGCAGCCTTAGCTTTCTCATGCGTTGTGGTGTCTTCAAAACCCCATGAAACATTTGTTCTGCCTTCAAGCATTTTTTTGGAGTCAGAGCTCAAACTCAGCAGTGTGCTCCACACTGAGTGTTACTATGGGGAGACAGTGCTTACTTCCCCACATGGAATTAATTTCAATAGATGCTATCAATTCTGTAAGAATCAAAAGCCTCGCCTCCTCTCCAGCCTTGGGATGGTCTGGGTCAGGAGGCTGGATGTCCACAAAAGCAATAAACCACAGACACAGGGTACCCCCCCTGCGTCAAAAACCCATTTGAAAAGTTTCCTCACTCATATGTTGTATCCCAAAACTATGTCTGGGGCAAACACAAGGATAGCACTGAATCCCCCTGCTAGAGCCCTCCCTGTGTTGCTCCCAAAACCGTGCATACCACCTATTCCTTCCCATCCTGATGATGAAGGTGACCCCAGAGCTGGGGTGCTCCATGGAGCTGACCAAGCTAAGCTCCCCGTCCAAAGGCACACCCACCAGGAGGTGGTCCTGGCTGCCATGGCAGCCACAGAATCAGCACAGCCATGCTCTCACCTTCAGCACTTTGCTGAATCATAACTTTACAGTCCTGCAAGATCACAAGAAAAAGTGCATATGGGAAAGAAAATAAAAATATGAACAGGAACACTAAAAGTAATATCTAACAACCAGCTATCACTTTCCAAATATTTTTCTTCTATTAATTTTAAGGGCAAAATCATTTGGTGGTAAATGGGGAATAAAGTAAAACCATCTGCACCCTGCTAGACAGCTGTCAGAAAGCCAAGCAAGCTCTTTGGGTATATAAGCCCGATGTTTAAATCCACTGAAGCTACTCCAGCAGTGTCAAGCACACTGATGAGAGCCCTTTTCCAGAGCTGAAGAGGCCAATTGTAATGTTATGGTATTGCTAAGATTAGAAAGGTGCATTAGAGACCTCACTAAAAAGATACAGTTTTGCAAGAAATTGTGTTTAGAGATTACTCATATGGCACCCATCTATTTTAGAACAAAAAGAAAACAGGAGGGCAAGAAGACATGTCATGTATTGATGGGATAAGATGCCTAGCACAGTATGTAATTTAAACACCAGAGGTCTGGACTTGAGCAGAAAGGGAGGGGAGCAGCCTATAAACATAATTTGAGAAGAATGTCTTAATCCTAGAAGTAGTTAACAGATAACCTGGTGGCTGACTTTGGCAGTTTGATCTAAGCAGCGAACACCAGCAATCCTGGAGGAGGGAAAAGCTTTTTTAAAAAAGGAATAAACTTAAGAGTATGTCCCATCAGCTAGATTTTTGAGATAAGATTAATGAGAAATAGGTTGATTTGTACTTCCTGAGTTTAAAAGTGGATCTTAATGTCCTGCCTGGCTGCTAATGTTTGCGTGTTGAAAAAACACTACTTCTCTTTGGGAGAGAAAGTGTTGCACATTGAGATAGTGCAACAGTATTTTTCCAGGGAAAATCTAAAATGTACTTTCTTCATTTTATAGGATTGGAGTTATGTGGGGAGGAGGCAGAAGGATTGGCATTTTTGCTGCAAGGTACTGAAAACAATTAATCTAGAGATTTTGTAACTTTACTAAGACAATCAGCAATTCAACTGATATAAATACATATTTATATATACTACTTATGATTATACTATATATTTAATAAATATGGATTTATTGTCCATGAGTTTAAAATTTTTGTCCTACTAAGCAATCTTTGCAGAGGATGAAAAGGATGGATTTCCTTTAATCTGTTTTAGATCTCCAGACACTTCCTTTCTCCTTGCTCATACCATGTAGCAAAGGACACATAGAAGGGTTGAGCAGCCCTCCCTGTGTCCTTCAGTATTCCTCGTAGCCTGGTCCCTACACCCTTTCCTCACAGAGGAAATAGCTCAAAGGCAAAGTGGGAGCCCTCCTGCTGAGTTTCACAGGCCCAAGTCTCGCCTGCAATTCTCAGGACACAGCATGAGTACATACGGAGGTTTGCACTGAACTCCAGGCATTACACCCTGCATGAATTACAGTGTTGTCAATTATTGTTGCCTCTCTCCTTCAGCTCTTTATGCCATGCAGCCCAAAGTGGCAGAATGGAAACATCAGAGTGATGCTGGCCACCATGTTTGGTGCTGTTCTGTCTGTTTTCATGCAGTACCTCGTCCAGAGCCATGGATCCGTATGCTATGCTGGGCTTTTCTGAGATGTGTTCAGCAAACAGGTCACTCTGCCTGCACCCAGCAAGTGGTGCCAGATCGAGGAGATGGAGAAGAAAGGAAGCATGTGAGACAGAGGAAGAAGGTGGCAAATTACACCTGAAATTTTAGGAATCAAAGGGGATAAATAAAAAGCAGAAAATGTGTCTGAAGGAAGATGAGACTGGAGTTGAACAGCCTCTTTAGCTAGGCATAAATCTGTGCTGCTGCTAGGAGCAGCCTCTCCTCTCCTCTTTCCCCAGTCGTTTCCACCCTTTCAGTCTAAGCTGGCTGGAAATGGCTAAACCAACAGAAGCTGAGATGCTGGCCTGTGACAAAGTTCAGAAGGAGCCATAGAAAAACTTTTGTGGTCAAGCAGGATCCAGGGGGACCAGCAGCAGGAGGAGGGAGTCAGGAGGACAGTGTAGGGTCTGTGCCAGGTCTGAGCTCCTGGGAGAAGTTAGGGCTGTTTGGGTAACTCCTGTGTGGCTCAACATAACATCCTGAACCCTGCAAGTGCCCACCTTTCTATAGCTTACTACACAGTCTAGAGAAGCCTACCTTAGTTGGCATCTACCTTACTGAAAAAATCAAAGCTTGTGTGTGAATGCAATGACTGCTGGGTGAAGGCACTTGCCTGGATTTTCCCAGTGAAGATCTTGGGTTCTACAATTACTTCCAAATATTATCTCTTTAGATATTCAGGTATCTTCCACTGGACAACCTCCTTGGACACACAAAACTGAGCATGTACCCCAAGTCCTCAGCATTGGCACCCTGAAAAATTTCACAGCCACATTTTCTGACCAGCCTGAGCCTGGTATCATGCAAACCTGCTGAGTGTGATGGAGAAAGATGCTTTCTCCAGTGCCTGTGAATAAGACTACAGCCCTCAGCAGGAAACACAAATATTTCTATTAATTTCCAGACAAAGATTATATAACTGCAGAGAACTCCAAAAACAGAGCTCTTCTCTGTTTCATTCTATAGAGCCACTGCATGGGAAAGAGAAATATTTATTTTTAAGGGTTGTTTCCTTTCTTTCTTCATCCCCCTTTTGATGGTGCATTTCCCAGGTGCTTGTTTCTGGGCCAAGAGCACTTGTTTAGCATCTATATCCCCTAACCTACATTAGGTATTGCAATCAAATGAAAACCTCACATCAGTTTCTCTAGTCAGCATGAGCAGCCAAAGCCACAAGTGGGCAAGTGGGGAGGGCTGAGAGTCAGCTTGCATAGCACCTGGTGAGATCCTCCCTGGCCATACTGTGCCTCAGCTTTGAGAGACCTGGGTCAAACCTTTATTCAAAGGCTTTAGTATAGGATAAAACTGAAGGAAAAAACCACCCTCCTTGACTGAGTTCTCCTGTGGCCTTCCACACTGTTTAGTCTCTCTTTCTCCTGCATCTACAAATAGAATTATCCCTCATGAAGCTTAAGTGTTAGAATACAAACAGCAACAGTACTTCAGATCTGTGCTGTAATGCACTGTGTTTTCATTATTGTTTTTATTCTATTTGCTTCTAGCAGAAAAAAGAGAACTTTTAAGGAAAAGGATTAAAACAGCAGGGGAGAGAGAGAAGAAAATATAGATACAGTGAACTTTTCTTCATGAATTTTATTAGTAAATTACAGTAACAGCAATTGAAGTGCTAATTATTGAGAAAAAAATCTTTTTGTTTTACTCTTTTTTTACTCTTAATTTTGTACCCCTGAGCACAGCAAAAATCAGCACTGAAGAAAACCATTAGTTCCACATCAACCTGTGATTTGTGGAGACATGCAATAAAACTGTATTAATCTTGGATTACAGCTAATTGCTAACTCTCACCCTCCTGTTCCGTGGTTGGTTCCTGCCCTGGAGTTACGGCAGCTGGGGACTTGTTTGTAGTCACAGGGTTTGTGCTTGTCTGAGCTGGGTTAGCTTTCAGAAAGACTTGCATAGACTTGCTGAAGCATTCCTGAAAGCTTTATAAGAATTGAACTAAATGAAATCACATTCCTACTTCAAAAGGCCACAGTTTATAAAGTGTGGTACAAATGTAACCAAAATCAGAATAGACTCCTCTGTGTTAGAAAGCATCTTTCTACAGCTTTGGGGAAGTGAATTTTTTTGTTCTGGTACTCAGCAAGTAGACTTCTCTTCCCAAAACAGTTCTCTCCTCTCTTCTCTTCTCTCCTAAAACAGTTTTGCTACAGATCCATCATATTTATTGAATAAAGGTATAAGCCAAAAGTGCTTTTCTGTGAAGGTTTATGAGCTTTTTTTCAGAGAAGCACAAGTCACAAAACAAAGGCCAAAGAAACACACTGAAGAGAAAAATAAGTTGGTGGGGAAAGAAGAACAGCATGTTTTACGTGGGAAACCTTTTGAGAGCACTTTAGAAAAATGGTTTAATAAAAAATTAATTACTTTATCCCAATAGACAGTGTGCATAAATATAAAAATTTCAGTTTCATTATAAATGCTGGTCTCGTAGTACTTTAGCAATGACATCACAGAGCAGTTTGAAAGGAGGTATAGGACTTCATACTAATGGTGAAACCCATCAATCAAGTGCATTTAGAATAAAGAGTAAGTCTCTGAGTTTTGCCTGCCTGTAAATTCACTGGACCCAGGATTTTCTCCTTCCCTGCGGAGAATAGGGTACATATCACACCAGTGAGTTCTGAGTACTGACTGGATACAGGGTGGGTGAGGGAGCCTTTTTCATGGATGGCAGCAAGAGATGTTGGGAAGTGCTATAAGAAAGGGTGCTGGGATGAGTTTCTTTCCTAGGCTTCTTCCTGCTTCTATGCTAACAAACCCAGGAGAAGATTATCTGCTGCCCATCCCCAAAACACAGCCTCTCCACTCTGGCTGTGTATTGTTGCAGCCATCCAGGTGATGGGAGCACCTATTAGTGGGGTCACCTGATTCTTCATGCACATGGAGGGACCAACTGGTGGGGGATCCACACTGCCAGACCAAAGCATGAGGGCAGCAAGAATGCTCATGACAGCGGCAAGGTCCAAAGGGGGCAGTCATAGAAGCACAGTGCAGGATCGATGTTTTCTGATTTGCATTTCCCATAAAACACTAGTTCAGGAAACACATACAGTATCTCACATGTGGTGGGTTAGGATAAAGCTGTTGGATGCCTCCCCCAGATGATCTAGGAGCCCTCACTGCAGGCGAAGGGGCTGATCTTTGCAATTTCCAGTCACTGCCAGTCTGTCACACAGCTCACATGCCCTGTCATAAGCCCTCTGCTGAGGATGAGTGGTGAGTTCAGTGACACTTCATGTTTCTGGGCAGGAGAAAAATCTTCCCTTTTCTCCTCACTCTCTGCAGCGTATCTGCCTCTACCCTGGGCCTGTTCTGGTGTGTCCCCGTGGATCTACAGCAATGGATCATGCTGGAGGGACTTGAATGCACATCAGCAGGATTGTGGTGTGCAGGTTCTGTCAGTTCAGCACAGCTCAAGTGACAAGTACGGGTCTAAATAGATGTATCTAAAGACGACTCTGGTACCAAAGTTATGTACTCACCTGTGTGGGGTAGGTTTGCATTCAGGTCCCTAGATGATTTCTGTTTTTTCTCTCGTGACTCACTACTTGGCATCTGCTCTGGACACTTTGCAAATCCTAATCTTGATATGCCTAAGCACTCACACACCTTCCTGAAATCACCTTCTGGGAGGGACCAGGGATGGACACTGAAATAGTGGTGGTCTGACTCTCTTGTGCCATTGGAATGGCACTACTAACGTGATTCATAAAGCGATTTCATATACAACAACTCTTTGATTACTGAGTATATCTGGACTGAACACATATTGAAACAGCTCAACACACATCATATATGGCCAAGAAATGCTTGATCATAAATACATCAGTTGGGGAATAGTTTCATAACTGTGTGTGATCTTAAAGTTTTGAGGAGAGGAAGGTTATACATGGGATATTTAATCAGTTGTAAAGGAATTTCATTTCAACTAGTAATCAGAAAAATAAATCATGTTTCTGGTATTATAAAATCAAAATTTTAAAACAAAAATGGAGATGAGTATATTATGGGATGGGAAGAGGGTGAGAACACTGAGTCATACCAGAGCTGGTTTTAAAACTTTTCTAGCTGAAGCAGTCACATACCATTGTCTTAACTTGGCAATATGTGCAGAAAATGGCTCCCACCAAGGACTAAAGGCTGGTTACAGTCTGCCACCAAGCACGCTTGAAAGGATGTCAAGGTCTGGATAGTCACAGTTAATAACAGTTTATTCCAGCAGGGCTCAGGGATGCACCCAAACATGCCCCATATATGCTGGTCTCCATAAACCACTAAACTCCTGTGTCAGCCCTTTGGACCAGACAGCCCGAGGGTAGAGGTTCATAGCCATGAGCCATCAGCATGATCGTTGTGTTGCCCCTTAGCTCCAGTCCCCAGAGTCTTTGTGGTGTTGCCTATGAGCTGAGCTAGTGAGACTGCCCCGTGCAACCAATGCCTTTACTGGAGACCACTATTTTTTAACATATTGTAACACTTGTAAAGCACTTTGCAACAATAAATCTTTTCATTATTTGAGACATTTCCCCCACCTGCTCTCTCAGTGTGATAATACACTTTTAAAATAAATATTATCAGTTTATACCTTTATTAAAACTCTATATATGCTCTTCTATGTCCCCAAGGCATTTGCCAAAGTCATGATTGCTACCAGTGCGTGACGTGAGAATTCAAGCTCATAAAACCCATTCATAGACACTTTGCAGCATATGCCGTTTATTTGGGCTTCCATTAAAAGTATTATGTTGCCATACTTTGCAATCATAAAACAGTAAATAATTTCAAGGCATTTCTTGATAGGTGGTTTGTGTTTTAAATGGACTTGGGCTATGTGGGAAATTGCTGGCAAAAAATGTACCTAATTGAGCTATTGCCATGCCTGTCTTCTTGACTCTTGCTTCAGCTCTGCAGGTACACTGCTCCCCTGCAGGGTGATTTGACTGGGGTGGAGAAGGAAGCTCTTGGAGATGACAGTTGTCAATCCAGTCATCAGCAGAAGGCTGCCTACACCCAAGGGTTTTCCACCAGACCCAGAGCAGGGAAACAATAAGCCATGGGGAATGCTTGACTCACCATGCTAAGCACTAAAAAGACACAGGGCATACTGTTTCATTATTCTGGCAGTTTTAGTTTTATTCATCATTATATTGCTACCAGAGATAAGCAGAAAACAGGTAGACCCACATGTAGACACCAAACTATGTCCCTGATAAAAAGCAGAGCAGGTTTACTATGACTTTGATCCATTTGCCATTTTTAGTCTGAGTATTTCTGAATATTATAAATCAGGAGTTTGATCTCACCTTTCTGCTTCCTACCAAAGAAAGTCACAACACAGCAGACATTGAACTGAATAACTGAATGCATATGGATAATTCCACTGAATTCAATACAATATGCACTTCTGGAGACTAATGTGTATTAAAAAAGCTTGCAAATGGGGGTTTACACTAACAGACTTATCTTTCAACAAGATTTAATAAATAGCATTGCTAATACTGTCACATAAAATCACATAATTTTTTCCCCTTCCCTGTTTTGGAATTAAAGTATGCATAGTAGAAACCAAAAAGAAATATGGTGCATCACTGCCCTTCTTTTGCCAGATTGCAGAAATATTCATTGCAAGCCAACATTTTCCTCATTTGCCTTTGTTGCAAAGTGTAACAGATGAATTTTGTGGCACTAAATCATAAGAGAAAACAAACAGCATTGAATTAGAAACCAAACACTTACTGCTGGCACCAAACCCAGCATTTCAGCAGACAATTAGTACATTTGGTGTTTGCAGCTCCAGATATATTCTCACTAGAAACTGGTTCCAAACCAGCATGCTGCTCCAACAAAGGCAAGTTAGATACAAAGACGACACAATTCTAGTCCTGTTGTAACTGCTAGCAAACTCCCACAGATTTCAATAATCAACTAGATTGAGTCCAAAATGCAGACATTAGATATACCATGAAAGAATGACTGTCTGGAATTTATTATGCAGCAGATATGCCACCAAACTGGAAATTTCACATAGGGAGAAAAAAAAAATCACACTGTGTATTTAGCTCGGATAGGTTGGAAATGATGTAATAGAAGCATTATGATTTATAACAAATTTATGAGCTATGCAGGCAAGCTGTTCTCTGGGGATATATGTGGTAAATGAAGACTATCAGTGGCAAATAGAATTTACATCAAAGCAGCCCTGCAAACCTCAAACACTTATTACTCTATTCATAACCTTTGTTAGTACACAGAAGTAGAATACAGCTTAGCATAATGTTAACGTTTACATAAAATGAAACATTTCTGTTTAAACAATTACTGAAAATGAGATTAAAACTTTATGTAAGCTACACAACATGTATTTTTGACATTGTGCACCATTGTTTGAAAGCAAGTTGCTTTTAAAGGAAGATATAAGTTTATTGAATTGCTACACTTCAATGCAAGGCATTGCTTATCTGATAAAATGTCTGTGGTGCACCTCACAGGGTACTAAGTGAAGTATGTGTAGTGTGATTGCAGGCTCAGGCATGTCTTCACCCCTTTTATGTGGATGTTAGCCCACATAGTAGAGAGTACCATGTCATTCCCAACTAATGGCAAACTCCTGGAGAGACATGGATTTCGCTATGCTGCTCCTGAAATTAAGTAACTCCATGCCCCGAAAAAGGGGAACAGGAGCAGTCTCAGGGTAGTTTCCAGGGAATTCTTTCCTGATATTCTGCAGATTTTGTATTACCAGACCTGGTCTATGAAGAAATAGTATAGTAGAAAATAAAGACAATCTCCAGGGTAACTCCCTGCATGGCACTGGCACATGAAGCAGTAAGGATTTTGTACTGGTACTCAGCAATGAGGAGTGTGAAAGGATAAGGAAGACTAGAGGGGTAAGGAGGCCTTGGCAGGGCCATGCAGAAGGTCGCTCTCTCCTTTGGCTTGCACAACTTTTCTATGAGATAACCAGCAAAAATATTTATCACCTCACCTCTTTTCAGCAGGGCTAATTTATTAAAGTTTTCTGGGCGTTGCACCAACCCAGTGTGTCCAGGAGACCATGGCAGCTGCCAGGCTGGAGAGGTCCTGGCTGTGCTCCACCAACAGAAGTTCTGACCTCGTGCTGAACAATCAAAGGCCTTTCTTTTGCAGGTGATGGATATTGCCCATCTTGCTTGCATGGGCTGAGCTTTCCTCGGAAAATTCTAGGACTTCTGCTTCCCTGATTAAGTTTTCTAGATTAAGAGGTATGTCTTGCCAGCGATGCACTAGTTTGTCCAAATATCACTGGATCCAGGATAAGCTCTTTTTCTAGGTATGATCAGGAGTTCAAAGTAGAAAACTGGATGCCTTTGAGAACACTAAAACACTGCAAACCCTGTAGATGATAAGCTATGTCAAAAGGAACATGGTTGTACTAAATGCACCCGGCATGATGCCAGCCGGTTGAGGCAGTTCCCTTAGCACAGTGAGGTCACACCTGAAGCACTGGATCAAGATCTGGGCTCCCAGTGAAAGAGAGACGTGGACATACTGAAGAGAAGTTCAACCAAGGGCCACAAAGATGATGAAGTGATAGGAACTTCTCTTCGCTGTGGAAAGGCTCTGAGATGAGACTGTTCAGCCTAGGGAAGAGAAGGCTCCAAGAGGGGATATTATCAGTGTGTATAAACACCTGAAGAGAGGGTGATAAGGAAGACAGAGCCAAGCTCTTTTCAGTGGTGCCCAATTATGGGACCAAATTGAAACATAGGATATTTCTCCCAAAAATTAGGAAACACTTTTTCATTTTGAGGTTGACTGAACATTGGTACAGGTTATTCAGAGACATTATGGAGTCTCCTCCCATCCTTGAAGATATTCAAAAGACACCTGGACACAATTTTTGGCCACTACTCTATGTGGCCCTGCTTGGGCAGGAGGTGGGTGGATAAGGTGTCATTCAGAGTCCTTTCCAACCACAACCATTCTGTGATTCAGTGATAAGCCCTAACAGTGTACCTCATTCAGTGACCCTGCCAGCATCTTGAGATTCCCAGTCTCTTTGAAAGCCCTTGGGGACTCACTGAGCTTCTAAAACACTGAGTTCTTTACATACCTACATATCTTAATGTCTGTTTCTCTTTATATTTGTGCATTGTATCTCTTTAAGCATGAGAAAAGCACTGTTGTTTTCACTTTTAATTTTCACATTGAGAAGAGTGAATTGAAGTTGTGTCAGGTGATCCCAGACTCCATTACTTTTGATAGAAGTGAATATATTTAAAAAATATGGTTAGGTATGATATATCATAGAATCATAGAATGGTTTGAGTTGGAAGGCACTTTAAAAATCACTGAGTTCCAACACCATTACCATAGGCAGGGACAACTTTCACTAAAACCAGGTTGCTCAGAGCCCCATCCAACCTGACTGTAGTGGGGTTTTCTCCCCCCTCACCAAAAATCAAGCTATTTAAAACCACCACATTGACCTTGAACACTTCCAGGGATGGGGCACTGGTGTCCATTGACATCAGAACTCAACTGTTTCTCAGCAGCTGAACATAGTGAAGGATGTCTGCTAACTTACTGCAGCTGTTTTCCATGGAATAAAACTCTGACCTGCTGTGCCTTTCAGATGTAAGTGGCAATATATGATCAGAAAATCAGATGTTCCAACACAAAAAAGCAAGCAAAAACCAATGTATGTATTCCTTATTCTAAACTTCAAGTATTCCCCTGAAAACCATAAAAATGGAACATTGAAAACTACCTCATCCCCTACATATCCATGTTTTTCTAAAACTTGAAATACATTCTGACAGAGACTCACACATTTTTTAGCAGAACCTCCTTGATCACCTTTCACAGGAGACCAACAGTGATTCATTTTGACCACACAAGTCAAATGACACCAACTGTAGGAAGTTTTATTAATCTCGAAGTCCTACAGACCTGCTCCAGGCTGCAAATTCCTCCTCAGAGGAGGAGTTGGGTAGCAGTGAGAGTTATACAGTCAGCTAGTGTCTTCAGGAGCTGTGTGCACCATCGTAGGGCAAGGGAATGGAAGGAAACTAGACCAGAGCATTAAACCATGGTCCCTTAGTCCAAAGAGAAACTGTCCGAGTGTGTTATTCCACTAAGACCACTCCTGCCATTCTTTTAGTATTCAGTCACCCAGCAGGAGACTGAATAGTTTTTATACACCATCAAAACAATGGTATATTTATCTCTGACTTAATCAACAAAGGCAAAGAAGGATGCTACAAGGGCAAGCTATTCAAACACAAGTGTAATGCTGGATGTCAAACGATAGCAATACTTTAAGCAATACCAAAAAGGGTTTAGTCCTATAGCAACATTTAGGAAAAACATATGATAACAATAAAAATTATTTCCACAACTTTTTCACCACTCATTCCATGTGGGAATGATAAGTGATACTCCTGCTTTACATTTTTAAAGAAATATTCCTTGCAAATTATACATTACAAGCTTTGTTCACTGAGCCTCTATTATGCGTGTGTTCGCAGTTATTACTTTTCTGAAACATAAATTGTATTATGAACATCAATGTGTTAACTCCACTCAGGCTCATTTAAAGCCATTTCAAGGGGCTGCTTATAGCCCTGAGATCTACCAGAACCAAGGGAGCAGCTCGTTTTGAGCCATCTTCTCCTAGTTGCCATTTGTGCACAAATATTCCAATTTGCTCATTCCTAAATCAACACCGGATGGATCATTAAATAACATACATTCATTAAACAGATCGTGGTCATGATCTGCATTAAGGCACTGCCAAGAACATATATATGTGTAGTATTGCTCAGTTCTGTGCTCTGGCTTAGATTTTTAAGTCTGCGTCAATTCACAGCAATAGTTTTGCAGCCAGAAAAAAGAGGATGAGCAATGGATTTTGTTTTATTAAAGGATTCTTCCAGCAGCAAGACACATGGCTGTACCAGTAGGTTCAATAAGCAGAAATATTACAGCATCTTTCATTTCTATGCTTTTCATCAGTAGACCACAAAAGCTTTTGCAAACTTGGATTACGTCAGTCTTTGCTACAGCCCTTAAAAGAGGTAAAAGTGTATGATGGCTCTGGTACAGATGGCTAAACTGATGCAAAGAGTGCTTGAGGGCATGAATATATGAGCTGCAATCACACCTTTGATGGCAGCATGGACATAAAGACTTGCTCCAGCTCACACAGTCAAACTGTGGCAAAGCTTGACACAAAATCAACAGCAACTCCTTTGTTCTAGTCTGGCCTATTTGGGCTGGGTTTCATTACGCTGCTTTCCTCATATCTCTTTCTCTTAAATAGTGGAATAGATCAGGCAAGGAGACTTTTATGAAATATAAAGTCTTTTTCTCAACTCCCTAAATCATTTTTAAAAGTTGGATGGTTCAGTGATGTTATCCTCTGTTACTAGCCTGCCCTCACATTTCAGTTAACAAGGCTGCTGTTTCTTTCTGCTTGTCCCTGTATTTCATGTTGCCAAAAATAGCTTTTAAATATCAGATTTTTGCTTGCACAAAAAGCATCCATTTTAGCAGAGCAGAAAAGCATAGAGCAAAGAGGCATTTTTCCTCCTCTACTTTTCTCTTCACTGCTTTCAGTGTTAGACCCAAGTTTATCTGGATCTGGGAGGTGTAAGGGAGACTAGGCTTCATTGTTGTAACATTGCTTTCTATGTTCCCCTTTTTATTTAAGATTTTGAGCTTTAAATCAAAGCCACAAAATTTCAAGTGGCCAAACTTAAGTGCCCCGTAACCTTCCTAGCCTGAAGCAATCCGGCAAAAGGATCTTCTTCACACTATTTTTTTATGGTTTACATTTAAATTCAGAGTTGATAAGGTGTCAATTTTTTTCTTCTGTAAATCAAGATACCCTTGTCTTTGGAATTAACTCCAAATTGTTGGTCTGAATGTGAACTTCACACTGATTCCCTCCTCTATCCTGGCTGACATTTTCCTATTAATTTCTTTTTCCATTTCATCATTCATTGGCTGATGAACTTATAAATACACTTCATCTGCTTTTACTTTGCTTTTAAAGCATAAACCAATACTGAACATGTTGACTTGATTATGTCCAGAGGCAAAAGAGTTGCATGCTTCTTAAGTCACAGCAATAGCTTGAAACTTGACTTTCTGCTCCTTTGGTCCATCAGGATAATCAGTGGGTCACCTCCTCCTACACCCAGAGTAAACACTGTCATGCAGAAGAAATGCCATCTCTGAAAACTGATTAACACCATCACTGCTCACAGGCAAGTGGAGCAGAGGGCAGAAGAGCGCAGGAAAATGGTAAATAGCGACCAGGTGCTCCCTTGCTCCCTTCACTGCTGCATTTCACAGGCTGAAGGATTTTCCCCCTTGCCCCTCCCCAAAGACCTCTGCCCTCTCTGATTTCTACTGCTGTATAGCAACCTATTCTTTCTGGGAGGTGCTGTCAGTTTTACCCATAGCCTGTCCATGCACTGACACCCCTTACTGAAATTAACACTTCCTTCCTCTAATCTTAGTTTCCAGGTACCTTTCTCAAATAGAGCCACTTGGCTCAGCTCATGCAGAGGTTTAGAACCTCTGCAAGATTCTCAAGAGGATTTTTCACATCTAACTTTTCTCTGGTGGCAGAGGTTAGCTATCTCAGTGATTTTTAAAAGGTGCACTTTGTCAGCATCTTTGACCTTTGCCTGGTGAGACCACCACGGGCTCAGTTTGAGCAGCAGTCCTTGCCCTGTCTACAGCTGTAGTGGCTCACCAGTGAGCTCCAGAATGGACAGTGCTCTGTGTGAGCAACCCGTGGCCAAGGGGCTCAGGGGGGTGGCAAAGCACAATGACATGGCACTAGGGTTCTCATCACTTGCAGGAGGAAGCTCCTACTTGGGCAATGTTCCCAAAACTGCTCCGGACAAAAACTCATACCAGCTAGCACCTGCAACTCAAAATTGCTCAAAATGAGATATGCTGAGCTAAGAAAAAGCTGTGTACCCCGGTCTGTTGAAGCTTCCCTCTGCAGGAGGGCAGCAATGAGCTACAGGGGTCAGGCTGGAGAGGTAATTCCTTCTCCAGCCCAGCTACAGCCACACTAGAATGGCACACAGCAGTAAGCTGAAGGTGGCGGGCTGTGGGAACATAACACGTGCCCTGCAGTGCGCTATCACAAGTGCTTCTTCTTGCCTCTCTCCTGAAGCCTTTTTAAAAGGAGAATAATTTGAAAGTAGCTGTCTTAAAAGAAGAAATGTAAAAGCTGTGGTACATTATTCTTAAGAATCGCAGATAAGAATCAGACTATAAAAAGTGGTTCACTTCTGACATTGATTAAAATTACATTTACATACATTAAAATTACATTTTGCATTATCTTCACTTTCCCAAATGGTTTAGCAGATTTCAATCCTTCAGAGAAGTTGTGTCTGTTAGCAAACATATTGCAACAACCTTGATTAAATGATAGCTCCATTTTAATGCAAGTGCCACAGCAAAAACTAACATTCCTCCTATATCAGCAATTACAGACAGAGAAATTGATCCAAACCCCAGAGAAAGCACAGAAACTTTACCATTGGTGACAGGGTTTTGGATTAGGTACTCATTTTGTATCAGCACTGTGCAATGTATCTATCAGAAAAGATGATTATAGCTCTTTTCCAAATGATGTTTCCCAGGAAAATCATCAATTCAGCCTCCGTGATAACAGCAGTGCTGTGTCCTGCTCAAACAACCGGATGCAAAACATCCTCTTGAAAGTGTGTGATTGCTCCTTCTCTGTTGTGAGTTCAGCAACGTATGTTTAAGCTGCTGCTGAGAGCTTTCCTCCAGCTTTCATCAAAGGGGACACTGAGTCCTAGTTCAAGGAAAAAATCTAAATCATGCCTCTTTTCAGATTAGAAAACTGTAGTTTGTTTAACTTAGTTTATATTTAATTACATGATCAGTTGTATTCTGGTCATGAATGGTATTAAAATAATCTACCAGTAACAATATGCAAATAAATCAAAAGAGTGCAGAAAAATGAAAAATGGGTCCAAACTTCTAGAATTCCCAGATGAAATGATAAATAAATCCCTTGTCCTGCTTTAAGATTTTGCAGATTTCAACACAAAAGGCATACGAAGCTGAGGCTCTGATAGGGAGCTTGTCTCCTCTTCCCACTGGCTTTCCCAGTACTGGAAGTTGTTTCTTCCAGCTGCTTCTCAGTATCTGTAGCACAGTGGCTTCCTTAAAAGAAACTTTCAAAGGGAAGAGGAACTAGATTTATGCTATTTATCTATATTTTATTGTGTGTGAAGATTATTTAGAAAGCTCCATAGCTTCCATTGTTCCCTCCCATTCATGTGATCAATAAAAGTCAATACTTAACCCAATCCTAGCAAAATGAAAGGGGCATTGATGCCTTTTCTAGATAACAACAGACCAGATGATTTGTGGTACCAAATGTCCACTCCCAGATTTCCACCCTGGCACCCTCTTCTCACAGCAAGGAAAACATGCTTTGACCATCACACTTGGGCATACTGCACCCCCATCCTCATCATCATGTAGGCAGTTCCTCAGTGAGAGGTCCCAAAAGGGACTATTCAGCTATTTCTAGGACATTACTTTCATACAGTTGTTGTTTGCTATGCTCTTGCTCCTCTTCTTCCTCCTTCCCTATCCCTTCTGCACCTGCCCTCTTTTCCTGCCCTATTCCCCAAGGCACTCTTTCCTTTCCACTCCCTTCCTAAGTAGGACCATGGCAAGGGGAGACACCAGTGTGGCTTTTGTCATCATCCTTACCTGAGTAGATGGTGCCTGCAGATTCCATTGCATCTTGCTCGCCTAGGTGAGATGTCAGTGTGAGTGCAATGCCTTGACGTGGTGGCACAGGGCTCTCTGCAACATGGGCTCTGATATCTCACCTACAGGCAGGGCTCTGGCTGCCAAGACAACCCACCAGCAACAGGGTGCAAGGTTGGCTGCTGGTAGTACCATGGCCATATCATGGCAGCAGGTCCCTGGACTTCCCAAAATGCATGATCGGAGCAGGACTGTGCATGTGAAAGCAGATCAGCTTTGATTGCAGCACTCAAACAGCAACACAACTATGGCTACATGGTCCATGCAACAGAGCATCCCTCTGGAAGAGCTCAGCTTGTGATTTAAGAGCATGTGTCTTGCCCAACCCTATGGTTATCACTGTGTCCTCAAGGGAGACTTTTTGGCTTTAGTATATCTATAAAGCACTTGCATGCCAATACTGTGGCTTTACAACAGGGCTGCTCTCCAGCCGTGCAACCCCAGGTTGTGAAACAGCATTAAAATCCTGTGCAGAGAGAGGGGCTGAGTGCATTCTCACACTGACCAGAATACAGTTGGCCTTGGAGGGTGGGTGGATGCCAAGTCTGTGGAAAGATTAAAAACACAATGTACCCAGTATTGGTATGTTCTTGCAATATACAAAGTGCAGCAGTATGTCACCCAGCCCGGCTGCTTCACGTTATTTATATCTGCCTACGTGGCTGATTCATGTCTCCTGTAAACTTATTGCCACAACCTGGTTTTGAAAGGAATGCAGTGTCCCACTCCCCCAGCAGCTCCTGCCGGACCTCTCCTTGTCTCATTTATTAATTCATTCCTTGCCAAGAACAGCATGGTGATGTAATAACGAAATGTGCTTTGAAATCAACATGATATAAAGGACTTCTGCAAGGCTTCAGGCCGGCAAAGCACTTAAACACACGCGTGACTTTAAGCATGTGAGCGGTAGTCCCGTTGGTTTCAACAACACTACACATGTGCTTAAGTGCTTTGCTGGATCGGGGCCCACATTTGACAGACAACTCAGGTTATGTCTTAAACAAAGAACCTCTTTGACATAAGATTTTTCACAGAAAAACTTGGAGTTTTGTGCAAGCCTTGGAAGAGTCAACACTGAGCCCACAGGAGCTGTTAGAGGAACTCCCATCAGTTTTGGTGAGGTGGGGCTTTTGCTCTGTGATCTGGAGCTGCGTGCATGTTGGCTGTTCTGCCTTTATGACTAGGTAAAAAAAAAAAAAGACGCCATTAGTTTTTGTCAAAAGATCACAAATAAAAATAGCTGACTTTTAGTGCTTACAGGCCATGTATGTGGTAGCAGTGCAGGTTTTAGACATGTTATTCTTGCAGGAAAGTCTAAAGAAATGATTATCTTGTCTACAAATATAGACCTGTCAAGGTTGAACAGTTATGTTCAATGTCATCATAAGCAAAACTGACGTTTTATTTACTCATTTGTACCACCAGAATGTCAGCTCAGCAATGATTAAAGCTGTCAGTAGAATCAACAAATAGTGTAAAAACAGAGAGCTGCCAGTCCAAGTTTCTGTTTCACTGAACATGTTAGTTTGAGTGAAGCTTTGCCTGAATGTTTTGATGGTTTTGTAGCTTATTTTCACTAATTAATTTGCTTGTCTATTATCCTCTGGAGGAAAACAACATAACTGACAAATAAAATGGCTCTCAGTCAGTCAGTCAGTCAGTCAGTTCTCCAGAGGAAATCCTGTGCGACTGCTTGTGAATTTCCAGCTGATCTGTAATTTTGACCAGAACAATTTTTTATGCTGTTCACATTTCTGTCAAGGAGTGGAAAGTCACCTGTCTAAAGAAGAAATTAATCCAAGTTTAATCTCAGAAGATGACATGTTTGAAAGAAATGACCGGCACTGTTTACCTGTAGAGAGAGATGTACACTGCAGAGTCTGTTGGAAGATTTGCCTTGTCTATTTATTAAAAAGAAAGAGGAAGAAAAAAGAGGAAAAACAAGGAGAAAAAACTACCCTGGCTTTTCAGATTTCTTTTAAAATCTCAAAGCTTAGCTCAGGTTTTTATTGGTGTTTTTACACACAAAATTTAGTGCTGGAAGCCCTTAATGCCAGGTTCATATACATTGTTCTGGTTGCCAATGAGAGAGGAGATTTTTCCTTTGATTACCTGGACACAAAATGTAATACCACTAAATCCAAGACGCATGAAAAGGCAGATATGGGACTATTGCTCAAAATCAGTGGCCAGTGTGGCGTTCCTAGACAAAGACACATTGCATTCTATGTACTGTAACACAATAGCTGTGTGACTAGTTTTAGTTCACTCCTATGACAGACATTGACTTTTTGAGGAAGGTCTTCATCGATAGAACTAAAGCTACATGTGCTTTTTAATAGAATAAAAGGAAGGCACTTGCTGCACTAGGTTTATTGAGAAGTTATTCAGGCAGGCATCAAATCAACCAGCAAAGCAATTCCACATGCGTGCAGACAGGCCTGATCCTGCAGGAGAGTACCTGTGCCCAGAGGCACAGTTCCATGGAACTTCCCTGGAAGGAGAGCTGCAGGACTGCTCTGGGACACCCCTGGCTGTCGGCAATTGCGCTTCACTTCATGTGCCGACTTGTTGGCAGGACCTGCCCTCTTATCACAATGCTTACATTAGATCTGGTCAAAAATAGATCATGTAAGTATGTCACTGAATGTCTGATGTTCACAGGCTGGTTTCCACCATGGTAGCAGATAAGATTTTTGTGGCTTCAAGCAGTCATACCATAAGTACGTTATGGCATTCAGAGACAAAAGTTTATCTCATTCTTCTCAAAAAGTCCAGAAGCCAGGGAGAACTTAATTTCTTTTAAAAAGTCATCTTAATGCTTTTTACTGTATTAAATAACTTGCAGTCATTACTTGACATGTTTATAAAATCTCCTGGAAAAAAAAAACCATCTGCACATCCTAAAACACCAGAAACGTCTCCTTTTGCTTACAGAATTTTACATAAAATTACTGAAGAAGATTAAGTCTAAAAATTATTCCAAGTTTTCCAATTATGTAGCACTGTTTTAATTTTAATTTCTCTCCACAATCCTGCCTCACTTTTATTCTTGGACCACAAAACGTGCAATAACATTTACAACATGTAAGCCATGTTTTTGTGTTTACAGCTGAGTATGTAAAAAGCACCAAGGGGGGGTCACCCAAGCTGTTTCCAAAGAAAATTTGGGTGAAGGTTGAGTATAATTTTTTAGTTTAAGCTTCTCTTTTCCAGGCAAAGTTTAAACCTTTTTCTCTGGGAAAAATTTTTTACAGATAAAGATGACTTTTGCTGACCTGGTAAAATCTGGTAACAGTCTGATAGTAGTACCCATTTATCTACATGCTAATAAAATGCCAGGGATTATGCCAGCAGTATATTTTTTTCTCATTTAGGGGACTCTTCTATTTGGTTACAGGAACATCTCTAATTTTAACAAAATAATGTCTTCTGAAGTTGCCTTTCAAAGCATTCTACTGCAATCTCCTGTTCTCTTCATTTTGTCTGTCTCATGATTTTGTGTTACTGCTGAACTTATGGTGCAGTGTGGTCTGTAGTGACATTGTTCAGCAGAAATCAAGTCTTCAACAGACTCCTTTGTGCCTCTATGCCTTCTCTCTTCAAGAGATCATGAGCATGGCCCTGCATTCCTCGGAAAATAACAGGATCCCATTCATAGTAAACAGCCATTTTCCAGCACAGCTTTTTAAAATATTTTGCTGCTATTTTTCTTAAAAAAAAAAAAAAAAGGGAGAAGAAAGCACCTCAAGAAATTATTTAGTCTGACAAATGCTCTAGCAGGGCACACTTGGCTTTACCCTAGGTGACCACCTACTCGGTAGGTATGTAAGTATGGGAGGACAACATCTGGCAAAGGCTTGTGAATTACAATTTTCTTTTGCAAGTGGAAAACCATATCCTGCACAAAGTCTCAGTGGGGTTTAATGCTGTCAGAGCATACAAGGTTTGTTTTGATCTGTTACGGAGTAACACACATAGCTTTCAGTTCACACTAATAACATCCCCGTGCCTGGGGTATACACCAATCCAGAGGCTACTAATTAAAGGTTAGAATTAACCAAACACAGTTCCTCTACAAAACATATGAAACTTATTAAAAGTTAAAAGTGACGGCTGGTTCCCTGTATAAGTGAAGCAAAGAATGGAAGACTATTGGGGAGTGTTATTTAAGCACATTTTATTTCAGCGTATTAAAAATTTCCTCTGTCAGTTCAGCACATAACATTTTAATGTTTCATGTGAAAACACAGCAAACTTTTAAAGAACCAATTATCAGTTCTGCATAACATAAAATAAACCCCATTTTCAGTATTACCCATAAAGCTTTTTACATTATTGTGATCTGAAAGAAGTGTTTTTGGAAGTTCACCCTTTTAAAGGCAGAACAGCACAACAGTGTGCTGAGACACCTTATATTTATTTCAGTTAACAGTTCGGCATTTTGGGACTAACCTCATCAAAAGTGGTACTCAGACAAATGGGGTGTGCAGCAGCTATTTCAAGCTTGTGATACAATTCCAATTATTAAGGCACTCCTGCACTGATAGGAATCGATCTACAAGCAGAACACCCCCTTGAAACAGGGGGAGTGACGTACGTAACTTGTTAACTTTTACTCTCTTTACTTCCATAGGCAAGAGCAAAGGGTGTGCTATGAGTGTTATGCAATTTATGTGCCCACTAGATCCTCCTATTTACATTTTAAAAATACACTCTCATTAAGCCCTCCAATGTTATCTATGATCTTTGAAGTAAAAGCTTTTGTGGCAGATAGGCTAATCTCTGTTGGCAGAGCCTCCTTTCCTCAGCAGCAAGTGTCTTCAACATGTTGCAGCCTGTACCCTCAGCCTGGAAATGTCTTCACGTGATGCTTAATGAACTCATTACCCTTAATGCTGCTGTAATAAGATAGCTTGTAAATGTATTTATTTTTAATTAGGTCTGTTCAGCTGTGTGAATTGATTTATATAAAACTAATTAATTAATGTAATTGAAAACCCTGTAAGGATAGGGGTTTACAAACTTTTGTCAAATATTTCAGTTACCAGGATTAATTAAAAGAGACCTGGAAACAGCAACTGTGAAGCTGGTAGAAAAACTTAAAACCTGTTGAGTAATAATACTTTCTGTAAGAGTTCTTTTCCATAACACTGATTTTTCTCACTACTTAACTCAGTACAAAGAAAACAAAAGGTAAGACTTAAAATCTGCACTTGTAAGCTGTTTAAAATTGGGTTAGGGTCCTATAGCTTCTGATTAAAAGATAAGAGCTGAAATCACTGAATGTAGATGTATGTTATTAAACTGTGCATATGTTGGTTTACAGCCAACCCAAATCTTGCTCCCACAGGTTCCTTTTTTAAATTTTTTTTAAATCAAGCTGAAGTATTACAAAGACAACACCACCACATACTCCTGTATCTCTGAGAACATGCGGGCTCTGCAGCAGGACCAAGTCTTTTGGGTGCTATAGGAAAACTACTAATCCCCAGTAACAAATGCTCTGAAAACAGCAGCGAGTGCTACACCTCTATTACCAGAGCTGACCTCTGGAATATGCAGCTATGGAGCCCTGAGAGCCCTGCATGAGGTTAAACAGAGCTTTATTCAGCCAATTTGGCACAATTTAGGCGGTGTTGAGTATGTACAATAATGTAGGCTGTGAGTTATCCTTGCTGTACTCCTTAAGAACATCTGTGGGGTTTTTTTTAAAGGTAATTATTTTGTTTGAAAACAAACCAACTATGATTAGTTACTGTGCGTTAATAGGAGAAGGAAAGGAGATCCATAGTTATGGCTCTCCCCAGTCCCACTACCAATTCAGCCTACAGGCACCTCATCACCTAAACTGATGTCATCTCACACTTCAGATCAAGCCCCTGGTCTCACCCTGGATTATGGAATCAGTCAGACAATGGTATGCTCGGTGCTCACAAAGCCCCTTTGTCAACCAGAGGTAAATAGGGCCTGCATTGCCAGCTGATTCCTTGAGAACTCAGGATAGCTATCTGCCAGCTGGACCACAGGCAAATTGCTGTGCTATGAAGAGCAAGCTTCACCAATAGAAAGAAAGTGACAATGTAAGAACCCATTTCCTTTAGGAATGTCCTTTAGGAATAAGTAGAGTGTTGAGGCTTTCTGCTTCTGCCTTTTGCAAGGACACCCGTAGTGTATGTATACTTACCATAGATACTTAAGTGTATATATACTTACCATAAATTAATACTTCTATGCTATTATAGCTATTATCTATCACACATTAGTATTGCCTGTAAGTGCAGAAATTAATGCAGAGCTTTGATGGAAGAATGAACGTTTCCTGAGTCCATTTGACCTCTGAGATCCATGACTTCTTCAACCAGACAACAGACACTTCTTTAGGTTAGGAGCTATCAGGAGCAACCCACAGCTACTGCAGCCTTGAGTATCACAGTGAGGAAAGCCTGGTTCCTGGATGAGCTGCTGTAGAGTGCTCACTTTTAGCATGCTCTAGACCTATAACAAAGTATTTGGCACGGGAATTTCCTGGGCATTGTGTGATAATGGTAGCTTTTGGTGGCTTTTCTGACCCACATGTCCAAAGTAACAAAAATGCTATATTGCAATCTGTCAGATTTATTTTTGTGGCATGGCATAAGGATGTATCCCATCACATCCTGTGAAGTTTGGTGGGAGTGTGCATCAAACACATTTGAGGGTTTGAGGTTCCTTTGATACCATTCATGTGGAGGAAGCTTTGGCTAAATAAATTCACCAAGGCTTGGATAGTTGAGAGCCTGACACAAAGTACATACTAGAATTGAGCTCTGTATTCTGCCACTTCCCCACTTAATGATTTGTTATTCCTTTCCATATTAAAAACTGTCTTAGTGGGCCTTAGTATAGAATGTAAGGTTTGCTTTCTTTTCTGTCCTCAGCAAGGCAAAGACATGTTTAAATCTGATGTATTATTTATTATATTGACACGTTTTTTCAATTCAGCAAATTTACCTCATAGAGGATAAACACTGTAATACGTAATAAAACCTAAATGCCTAGTCAAGGTCTTTCTGGTGAAGAATCAGCCAACTTAATGTTCAGTGAGTTTCAGGGGGTTTTCTCCTTTTGAGATGTCAGTTATATACTGGGAAACAAGCAGTGGTGTGTGGTGATGCATATGGGTTTTTTTGTACCAAAAAACTAAACAAAGCAAAAAACCAACAATACAAAACAACCCAAACTAAAGCATCTGGCCTTCTAGCCTAAAAGCAAAACAATTAAAAATCATTATGCAACAGCATTCTTAGCCACCATAACACAAAGCAAACTACAAGGAAAGGTAACACTACTTTGCTCATTTTCAATCAACACTCTCTCTCTGCCAAGTATTCTAAATGTCACAGGAATGTGGTTCATATGTTTCACAGATTATGAGCTACTTTTCTCATTGCTTTGACCACCAGACACAGCAGCATCCAAATACAACACAAGAGTGATTTAAACAAGAATGCAGTTCCTATTACATTATAGGTACAACACTAGAGTGGGAGAAAAAATAGATCTGTGACTCCTGTACAGGTCCAAAATATGCCATAAGTATTTCTACCATGCAGAAGAAAAGCTAGCAGAAATAAAGTGGTAAGATAAAGAGGTACACAATTAGCAGGGCTGAGCTGCAAATCCCTTTGATGGATATTGCTTATCTTCAGGAAGAGCTCTACACGTCCAGCAGAGCATATGGTCTGAAGGTTGTCTATAATTTTGATTATTTTGCAAATGAGTGTGCTAAAACCTTGCACAAATTGCATCTACAGAAAGGATGCTTCCAGCTGAAGCTGGCTTTACAGCACAGACTTTGTGCTATATCCTCTCAAAAAACTAAAAGGGAAGAAAGTAGGCTACAGACACAGTTTTCCTGAAGACCTGAAGTACTCCACTTCTCCAGCTCTTCTAGCCACAGCCTTGGAAGAGCACACACGTGAAGGCATACCTTATCATCACAGATAGTTCCAAACATGTGAATTTCTTGCCTTTCTGTTTTCTTTGAAGAGAACTTCCAGCCAGACCCTGAACTGCAAATACGTAAAACTGTTTTTATCAGAAAGTGCTTGCCCAAATGTCTCTGGATTTACTGTAAGCTTGCCAGCTTAACCTCTCAGAGGTCACGATGCTTTGTAATAACTAGATTTCGCCACAAAGAGGACATCAGGTGGAATGGGGAGGACTTTGGGATAAAATCTGGAGGAAGCCTGTGTAATGCCCAAGGGACTGGGAGAAAGAGTTGAAAGAAGAGCCTGAGCATTTCCAGGATGAATTCTAAATTTGGCAGCACAGTGACTCATACAATCTATATTCGAAACAATACTGTAATAGCAGCTACTGAGAAGCACTGGATAATATCCAAATGCCTAAAAAAAGCTAAATTAAAGTCATGGAATGGAAAGCTCTTGTGGTCATTTTTCATAGGAAATAGCTCCCATTTCAGTCTGTCTGAACTGCTGAGGTAACTGATACTGTGCAGAATATGTACCTGCTGACACACAGGGTTCAGGTGCTGCCCTTTGCTTGCCCTGCACTGCTCCACACACTCCCACCATCCCCAGCTCACTGGCAGTTCCATGCCAGAGCAATACCACTAAAGCCTTCATGGGCTCCTCTTCATTAATTTTTATTTTCTTTCATGTTTTCTTTTGCCTGCATTTAATAGACATTGGGAAAATCTTTTCCAGCTGATTGTGTTCTTGAGAGATACAACACCGACCTATGCAGCAGAGCTGATGACACTTTCCACCTCTGATTACAAGCCAGAGATGAAGGTGAGAAATTAATCTCCATTTGAATTCAACACCTACCCCTCTGAGGTGCCCACAGTTAATATTTCACCATGATCTTGGCATGCTGTCACAGAGGTGAGCAAGGACCTATTCTCCATTCCCAGGGAGACTGTATCAAGGGGAATTCTTCCTGAAGTGTCCAAGGTAGTGCTGAACCCACTGTGAAGGTATTTCTCTCCTCACTGAGGCTGTCTGTGCCTCCTGTACCAATGGATGTTTTTTGCTCAGTGGCTAGGGGCCAGTGCCAGGCTCAGATCAGTGGATGGGGTGCAGTGGGAGAGGTGGATGAAAGATGGTGCGTCCCAGGCACTGCATCCTGTGTGGGTTTTTTGTCTTTATCTACAGATTAAAATAAATTTATAAACAGGCTGGGAAGCAGGGACCAGACCAAAAAGTTCCATTGCTTCCAGTAAAGGCCCTTCACTGTACAATTAGATATTAGAGGGGTCCAGATTCCATGAGGTTTGCATATCTCTGCAGCTTCAGTGGGGTGCTTTCTTCTAGAATAACCTAAGCCTGGTGGTCAAAGCACTCAGGTTGCTACAGAAGCTAAAGTTTCCAATCTCTTGAATCAAAGAGCACCTGGAGCACACATCTCCCTCCTTCCTGAGCAGGTCACCAGGCCACTTGGTCATTTGCCACAAACAGCACCAATGTTCCAAGAGAAACCTATGGTTATTATGGTGCTTACCTCTAAAAATTGCTTTTATCTGCTAAACCTCACTTTTGCAGATGTAGTGTTTCTCACATCCATGATCAGCAGGTTCCTTGCTGAAGATCTGGCCTGGGCAGCCACAGCCTTCCTCTGACCCCTGCCTTGTGTGACTACTGTGGTGTTCACCCAGGGCTTCTCCTACACTACTGCACTAACCTTCCAGCATGATGCAAAACTGGCACCATCTCCAGCCATGTGCTGAAATTCCCAAATTAGGAACATGCCAGAAAAATCTGGGTTCTTCAGTGTTCAATGGAGCTGGTGAGGAGGGAGAGGAACTTCTGAAGTTGCTGTCAGAGGTGTAATCTGCACTTCAGTTCCCAGACTCATCCCTTCTAACTTGAGGTGCTTACCTAAAGTAAGTTATTAAAAGCCTGGTCACTTCAGGGTCCCTTGACAGGCCCTGAAAGAAAGCAGGAGAAAGTGAACAGGGGGTTGTGGGGGTTGCTCTCCTTCTCCCAGCTGTTAAGGGAGCCACTCTGCTTCCAGTTTTGGGGACTGCCACAGCCCCATTTAGGGAGTAGCATGACCCTGGCACTGAAACCCCTCCCGAGCCTGGCATCACTGATCCCAACCTCCTCCAGTACCACAGACTCTTACCACAAAAATAATTTTTCTTTCTTCAAAAGAGGCCTTTCTTGACATAACAGATGTCTCAATATAAGTAAAGTTGATCAAATGAAATTCCAGCAAGTAAGGGTCTGTCCTTGCTTGAGGAGCACAGGACTGTGTTCTTCCTGCCAACTCAAAGGTGCACAAACAGGCTTTCCTGCAAAACCCTGCTGCTCTGCAAAACCCTCCCTGAAGAGGACACAAACTTCCATCACTCATAACATTCAGATAATTATTCAGCGTTTTCACCAAGGCCCTACAGGGTGGTGGCCCACCACAATTTCATTTTTTACCCTTGCACATTTCCTTCCCAGGAAGCCTCCACCCACCATTAACTCTATTTTAGATAATGCCAAAAGAAACAAAGTTGTCTTTTTTATATATATATATATATTTAGAACATTCAAGCTTCCACCACAGAAACCACCTGATGGCTCAATTTTCACTCTCCTTTAAAAACCCTGCAGATAACTCATGGTAAATAAAAGACAAAAAATACTGATTGCTACACGCAAGGGGTGCAGAACCTGCAACTTTGCCTTAAATTGACTGGTTTCTGTCACTACTATTTTCCAAAGAAAAAATCACAGCACAGAGTAAACAGTTTTAAACAAGGGAGTTTTTGAGGGTGATAAAAATGTCAAGTGGAGGATGAGCCAGCTCCTCATGTCCTACCAGCTACTGGAAATAAGAAGAGCTTTCTCTGCTCCAGATTTGTGTGGGGAACGGATGTAGGTGTCCAGCTGGGAGGGGAAGGAGTGTAATAACACGGAATGTATTAGTAATATGTACTTAGAAATCATAGTAAGGCTGAATCACAAGTTACTCAGCACTTTCCCCATTTATAATCATGAAAGCTTGTTATGACTAATGCAACAGGCACTAACCTGGCTCAGCATATAGCTCTTTAAACAAACACAGACACTGCTGGGCCAAATCCCTGCGTGCCAGGACTTGCACTACCCAATTTGAGATGCCTGTTATGAGAACAGGAGTCTAGACTTTTTCCCTGGGTGCTGAGGTCCAGAAAACGGGGAGAGCTAGCGGTCTTTGGAGATGCTCCAGAAAATCCCACACTGAGGAGAAAGATGGTTTAAGATGTGCATGCCATCAGTCCCTCTCCTCTGAGCTCAGAGGCTAACCTCTCCCCTTCAAAAGCAGACCAAGCCTGCTTTTTAATGCCCTTAATACTAGCTGGCAGGGGCACCTATGTTTTTTTTATACAGCAATGCAGGAGTGCTCATCTAGCATGTGTGAGACTGGAATTCATCTTCCCTGTTTGCCTGCAGCAGCCTAGGCCAGTGCCCTTCTTGCAGATAGAAGAGCCAGCAAGATGTGTAAAAAGATGCTGGAGCCTGTATTCCTCCCTCCTGAGGAGTACAAAGATGTACCAGCTCATTCTTCCTGATCAAGTATTTTCTATTTTTTTTAAGCAACAGGGTTTGCCCTGGCAAAGGCAGAGTACATGGAAAACTGGTCAGGGGATTAATCCCATCTCACATGCATGGGATACCCACAGCACACAGCAGCACATCACTCCCCAATCCTGCTGCTGCTGCTGTTAGGCATTAAAAGAGCTGTTGCTGGGTTAGTGAGCAACCTGGTTTTTTAGGCACAATATGGCAAAGAGAAATGTCTCCTACAAAGGTTCCAGAAGACCTTCAGCCCAAGGCAGATGCTGGCATGCCCAGGCCTCTCAGAGGCCACCTTCCCTGTGATCAGGGAGCTGAGCTACCCCTGCCCAGGGTTTGGAAATGGAAAACTGAAGAGCTTCCAGAGTTTCATCCCCTGTGGCACCAGGCTGTGGAGTGGAAGATTTTAGGCTCTCAGCCTTAGAATACCTTCCAAAATTCTTCCTGATTTCTGTTGGAAGTGCTTGGACTCCTCATGAACCTGAGCCTTAACAATTTACTGCTGCTTACCTTTCTGCTCAGAAAGACCAATGCTTTTTGCAGCTAAGGCTCACACCTGCTTCTCTTTGGAACTGCAAAGATTTCCCCATTATTACACACAATAATTTTTTTTTCAAATTCACGGCAAGGAAATGCACTACAATTCAAAATATGAAAGGTATATTTGGTTGCTTTCAGTTGATGAAATTTCTGGAGAAAGGGAGTAATGTTGTACTCTAAATATGCTCTCCTCATGGAAAAGTAAGTAGGAGTTCTTGTTTTGCCACATACACACTTAGCAGTTCAGCAGACAAAATCTGAATCTCTTTCCACTTTCCACTTCATTAGTTGCTGATACTTCAAACACAGTTTGTATTAGCAGAGTTACTGCCTCAAAATATATGCCCATGTGTAACCATTCGGAGTACACTACTTCAAAGTAGAAGGAAAAATGCTAAAATTATTTCAGTTGTCTAGAAATTTGCATTTTCTCCATCCCTGAAACACCTGAGCAGCTCACCACCAGAAAAGCTTTTATTCTCATAACATCCTTGTATGGTAGGGAGGTGCTATCATCCTCATTTCTTAATCCAGTTTCCTTAGGAAACTAGGTTTATGCAACCACAGTATCCATGTATCTGTATGCTGATTTCCCAACAAACAACTTCTGGCCAATTTCAGCCAAATTTAATCGTGTAACCTGTGCCCAGCTCATTAGGATCCCAAAACCTGATGAGCTGGGCGAGGACCACAGCTCCCTCAGCGTGTGGTGCAGGTACCTGTGCCTTCCTGCAACATACACTTAGAGCTGTAGGGACAGTTTGGGCAGCAACCTATGAATCCTGTTTGCTTTGATGGGAAGTACTTGGGACATGTTTGGAAAAGGTCTCTCAGCTGCCTCCCCTGGCCAGGGCTGGCTACCTGCTCTCACCATGAAGGCATCTGGGATAACACCCCTACATGGTGGGTCAGAGCATATTTACATCACCATCCATAGTAGCAAGAGGCTCACCTTTCTCTCCAGTTTGAGTAAAGCCAAGCATCTGAACATGGCATTGCATCCATGCAATATCAATGCAAAAGGGGCTTGGTATCAGACTCAACCTGCTGCAGGGTGTACCTGTATCCCAAATAGCATGTACCATGTCAGAGAGGATACTTGTAGCAGGATCAGGAACTGAGCCCAGCCTTTGGCAGTTCAGATCAGTGCCTTACCCGCAAGCCTGTCCTGTTTCTACCTTTAAAAACTGGTTATTAAATAAAAAGTCAACAATAGCATGATTTGCTGTGGGGACCCCTTTCTGTGCCTTGCTAGTTGTGGATGGTACTGTAGTGTACTTGGTATGCCCAAAAGGAACAGACTACCTGCATAATGCTGTTAAAAATAATGTCAGACCATCAAAGTGTTTAATGCAAAATGTTTTGTTTAACAGCCCTCAGGATATGCACACTCACAAGGGCAGTCTCTCCGCAACCTCTCCCTAACCCTTACAAGTGAAATGGAAGAGAGCCTGTGTGCATACAACTATGTGATGAATGTTTCTTATGTCCATTACATGTTTGAACTCTTCCTGTGAAGATGAACAGTCATCACTCTATACATATACTGATCAAATGAGTAAAGGTATTTTCCTTTTTTGTCTTTGCAAATGTAGAAAACAAAGTTCAGCAATTGGTGAAAAATTATTATTGAAAATTGTCAAAATTATAATTCTATAATATAATATCCTCAGATTTCTTAACAAGGCTAAAGTTTTCCATTATCTGATCTACAGAAAAAAAAAAAGTAAAGATAAGAAAAACAGCATCCTCAATGGATTAGAAAGAGACTTTAGTATCTTTAGTGTTTATCTGTCTGACTGATGAAGGTTAAGTGTTTTTTAAAAGTGTGGTATTCTGACATTAGTGTGACAACACTACACCTCTGAACTGTACTTGAAAATAAATCCTTTCTTCTTTCATTATTCCACCATGATAACGTGACTAATGTGAACTACAAAAGCATTCTTCATGTTACAGGCTGCTTAGGAATGATGGAAATGAAGGGACTACATTTTAGCCTCTATTAATGGGCCTGTCCTTTTTTTTTTACCTTACCTAAAATGCAACCAAAATAAACCAGACACTAATACGGGTCTGCACAGCAGTGACAAACTTGCTTTGTTCCAGTGAGCAGATGGTGCTTACAGCACATTAGCTGCTCTGCTGCCCTGGCCAACGTCAAATATACCCTAGCGTAAGAGTATAAGGTATGGTCATTTTGGGTCCTCATGAAGCTCTATCCTCAAGGTGGGGTTCTGCATTTTCTGCTAAAGGTCAGCTAAAAATTACGTGCCCTCTTTGTTTACTTGAATCCAAATTTACCCTGATAGAAAAGAGAAAATTCAGAGGCTTCAAAGAAGGATATTATAGGCTATAAAATGGGAAAGTAGTGTAAGTCTAATTTGTAAATATGTGAGAAGATGTTCTAAAATTGCTAAGCATTTGCTTAAACTAAGTGAGAACTTAAATAGTTTGTGTTTACGGAAAAAACCCAACTTCTTACATTTTTCCATATTATAATATAATAAAGTACTGTAATTTTCATCTGGTTTAAAGCAGTTCGCCCATATTTGCTCAGAAACTATTCTTTTCTAGTTGGGGGTCTCAGAGAAAACATCAATGTTTAAATTTTACTTTGTCTATATTTAAGACCTAAAATGAATTTCAGTAGTCAAGAAAGGAAGTGGAGTCTCAATGTGTTAGAACATATTAAGTGCAAACAAACAATACATTAAAATATTCAATTTTTTTTCCAGTTGGAACTGACCCATTCTATTTTATGTGATGAATCAGTTATAGCTCAAAACATACTGGCAAACTGAGATTTTATTTTGAAATAGAATGGTCTCCACTGCACCATACATTTAATAGCTTGATTTGAACTTTTTTCCTTCCCTTTCTTTGGCAATTCACTTGGAGTTTCTTAAAAAACCTATTTAAACTCTTCACTGCATGAAAAGAAATAACCCAAAAGAACTGGTTATATCTTTAACATCAGGAAATGCGTGTAGTAAGAACATAAAAAGTAATAAAATCAGTGTTGATAGTAAAATAAATATAGCACTTTTGCTTGGGTTAAATGTCAGATGTAAGGAAGTGCTGAGCATCCTTATTTCCTATAGAATCACTCATCCTTCCTCTAGTGAGGCTGTTTCCAAAAAGGGTGTTATTAAGTCTGGGAAAGGATGTGGCAACAAAAGATGGTAAAACACTTGAACACATGTGCATTATAGACCTTTCTAGCATGAAAATAATTTAATTCACAAAGAGAGCAAATGCAATGTCCGATGAAGAAAACAAACCCACTGATTTCCATAATTGTAGGGGGCCTTAGGTAATGCAGTATGCAGTGTTTGATTTAAAACTTTAAAATATTAAAAGAAGTTTTCTATAGCAGAGTGTTCCTATCAAAGTGGAATGACTCATAAGAATGCTAAATTCAAACCAGATGGGCATAAACATTCACTGAAAAAAATCAGATATTTAGAGGTCAGTATGGGTCTTCATAAAAATGAAGACATTGTCTGCATAACTGAAAAATGAACTTCAGTGATAATAAAAAAAAACAAGAGAAAGTATTAGTGATTTTATTTTAATTATACAAGCCACTGCCAATTAGGAGAACTAACATTTACAAAATTTACATTGCCATTTTAATTTGAAAAAGATGGCTGTGGCAGCCTTAAGACTTCAGACAAACAGCAGTGTGGTATCTCCCGCGCAGGGAGGGAGTGAGGGATGGGGGAGTTCAGAAATGCCATGCTAATATTCTGAACAATCCCTGTGCTTCCCACCAAGAAGTAACCCCAGTTATGGATTTGTTTGGGACAGAAATCTTCTGACCCAGCTCAGTGGCATGATGCCAGTCTTCTGTTCCCTTTGAACCAGACAACAGAAATGGGGGGAAAAAACTCTGGCTCCTGCCATCATACCAAAAAAGTTCATACCACCCAACATTGCTGCTGCTCTGTTGTTACATGTGCATGTTGTTTTGTTTTTCCTTCTTTGTCTCATCTGTTGCATTCTACCATTTACAGTTTGTTTGGAGGGTGTACTTATTTTAAACTTTTATACCCTACCAGAAGAAAAATATGTGGGCTCAAAATTAATATTGTTTCTGAGTCATGGTTAAATTCCAGTAATGTTTAACTTGGATCACTAGACCTGTGCATTTTACAGAGAGAATAAAAGAATACTTTTGGAGCTGAAATGGGTAATGGGAGTTCCCTACTGTTTTCTTTCTGAGATCTTGGACAACAAGAAAAATGATGAACATTTAACTTATTCCTTTTAAAACATACACACTAACTAAGTGGAGAAAATAAGGGTGCTACCCATGCCATAAACTATAAAGGCATATGTTTGTATCCCTCTTCCCTGATTAATTTATTAACCGCCACCATTCAACATCCTGATAAAAAATGACTCTTCAATGTATATTACTTACAATGATTTGACATTGCAAACCATAATCTCTTGGGCCACAAGTCAGCAAAAGATGTGTGTGGCTTCCATCATGCAGAAGCCCATACAATGTCACAGATAATGATATTTTCTGGGCTTCTGAGGCCTCTTGCAAGCGGGCCATAATTTTATTTTGCAGAAAATATTGTCTGTACTTTTGGCCTATGTGTTACTGCCATTAGTGGCACCCTAAGACTAAAGGCAAGGGGTGAAACTCGGCCCCCAGCAGTGCCACTCAAATCTTTGGTGGTGGGGTTAGAGAAGCGAGCAGTGTGCAGCATGATGCTTTGCAGGGCAAGCTCCAGAGCTGTCATTACTATATCCTGAAAGCTGCATAATGCAAATATTATGCATCTTCCCTTTGGTGGCTCTTCATGATTGATTCTTTGTCTTGTTATAACTCAAAACATTGCTTGGCAATCAGACCCCTTTACCAGACAGTGCTGCACACAAAACCATACGGCATTCAGCTTTGAAATGCTTTGGGTCCCAGCAGATCTCTTCAGATTGTACACATGACTGTTACAGGTGAGATAATTGCAGCATTCTTTCTTTTAAAATGTTTTAAAATGTTTCACTTTTTAAGACACTGAATACTGTTTGCATTCTCTCACTGCAAAATTAGAGACAGTCCTTGTCCACCAACCTACACCACTACTATTACTAATTTATTTCCTTCGGCTTGCTTTATCCTCATGCTGCTTAGATTTGAACGTATTAGCCATTTACTATTATTATTATTATTTCTATGGGTTAGAACAATTATTGGCAAATGCTTTCCTAGCCTCCAGCCCAAAATTTCTTCTTTGTGCCCTCATGTCCAAACTATTGAAACCTCTACCTGCTAAAGGGTATAAAGTGTCAAAAAGACAACAAAAAAATGCCCCTGCTGTGAGCAACCACAGTGCTAAATGAAACCATAGCGCTTCCAAAAAATCAAGCAGTGCATTCACTGTACCCCATTGCTGGCAGCTGATCTAGCACAAGGAGCCCACATACACACATAAACACATCTATACACATATGCACACACACATATGCACTCTTCTGCAATGAACACTTCTCCTTCTGCACCCTCGTGGATGGGCCCAAATATTTTAGAAAAGGCTCAGAGGAAAATATGATGCTCAGGAACCTAATTTCTGCTTCCTTGAAAGAGCCCAGAGGTTTTTTAAAACACACAGGATAACACAGGACAGGCATCAATGAAAAATTCTATATCCTAAAGCTCAGATGCCTAAAGCCACATGTGACAATTTACAAAATTTGTACTTGGCGCTCTCTGAAGGGCAAGGAGGTGAGACTCCAAGTGCAGGGAAGTAGCTGCATGGGCAAAGAAAGGTCTGAGATGATGGGGCAAGGACCCAGTGTGACAGCCAGGAAGAAAAGGCAACAACAGTGAGGGTTGGGGGAGAAATGCTAAAAACTTCTGGACAAAGAAAGAACCACTCTCAAGTTAACCTCAAAGTCAGTCTGCTCACGAGGTGTGACAGGGAGTTTGCACAGCACAGTGAGAAGTTTTCAGTGCATACAGTGACCAACAGCTATGGGAAAGTCCACTGCACCATGAAATTCCAAACCAGCCATGGGAAAAGGCTGGAAGAGCAGTCCCTGATCACCAGGGAATATTTCCTTCATTTCTCTGTGGAGGGAGGACAGGGGACGACATTCAGACAAGCACTGTGAGATGGAAGTTAAGGAATATTTTGTATGATATGACATACCTGGGCATTGCCAAGGATATAACATAATTGCTGCCCCAAATGAGAATCTGAGCCCACAAGGCATCTTCTCCAAGGCACCCTAAAAGCCAGTGGAGTTAATCAAAGCAAAGCTGATCATAACCACATTCAAAAGCCTGAGGGTGAGGGAAGAGCATGATAGGAAAGAGGTGTCAAGCCCACCACAGCCTGCCCTTGCAGAACTGTAGGAGGTGTCAAGCACAGGCTCTGATAGACTGAAAAACCAAAGCACAGCCCTCAAGGAGGGCAGGTCATGGGAGCAGTTGGAAAGACACAAAACTCAACAGTCAGAGCAGAGGAATACTGAGATCACTGCACACCGAGGGGCTGCCAGGGGGCTGCTGGGGTGAGGTGTGGGGAGACACACACCCATCCTTTCCGCCCCCTGAAATGACACAACAAAAGAAACACCAACAAAAGAAAGATGCAACAACCTGGCAGAAAAAAGGAAGGCTGCTGCAAGGAGGAGACATCAGGAAATCAGTCTTGCAGGTCAGCTGTGCTGGCAGGATCTTCATAAATATTTCTCTTAATGCCGAAACAGTTTCATTTTATAAGCATGCAATCCTCTCATGTGGTTACTGAACAGGAATCAAAGACGTTGTGGCTCAGCACTGCTCTAATTTTTATTGTGCTTTCTTGAAATATCCTGGGATGGTACAGCCCCAGCAGACACAGCAGGGCTGGAGGCTGGGTCCACTCCCCTCCTCCTGCCCACTGGTGAAGGGGACCTGGGGGATGGGCAGCCTGGGGTCACAGAAATTCCTCAGAAAGGGAGATTTGAGAAGGAGTGTGAGGCCAGACCAGCGAGGCGGGGCGTGCTGGTGGTAGAAATGGGCAGGAAAAGGTGCTGGGAAGACACAGAGCCTCCCTGAGCTGTGGTAACTCAGGTGCAGCAGTGGAAACTGCTGCTTGTCCATCCCCCTCTTCACCCATCTGGTCCTCCACAGAGGTACAAGCCTCCTGCCTCATCTCAGTTGTCCTCTCATTTCTCTTCTCCTTATGTTCCCAAACCTCAGAAGCATCACTGCAGAAGGAAAGGTGGTCGGAAGGCCAGAGGTGAAAGGCCAGCAAGGGCAGAGCATCCTCAAAGGATAGTGGTAACAAAGTCTGAGCAAAGAGTGTCAACTGAGAAAAGCTGAGAACAGACAACATCTGCTCCATCTGAAAATGAAAGAAAAATAATGAAAGCAGACCACTCATCTTTCTTATATATCTGTCTTGTTTCACTTTCTAGATTTTCTGCCACAATTTTTGAGCTACATCTAATGGGTATTTTCCAATCCAAACAAAACAAGCAAACCAAACACAGCAGCCCTGCAGGATTACTGGGATGGTGAGGGGGAGAGGCAGGTTTGTGAGAAGGGAAGAGGGAGACTGGAAGTGCAATGCTTCAATGCTTTTATCTACTCTTTTGCTAGATGTTTTTTCTTCTTTCTTGTCTTGTTTTTGTTTTGTTTTGTTTTGGTTTTGGTTGGTTTTTTGTTTGTTTGTTTGTTCGTGAGGATGAAAAATGAGTTAAACTGTTTTGACTGGGGGTTATTATTTCTCAGTTCTGACTGATCAAATGAACCAAACTCTGGTTCCCCAATTACTCCAACCTGGCCTTGCTGAAGCTAGTGGTAGGATTCCACTGGATGTCAATCAGCCCAAGATTTCACCTAGCAGCTGAATATCAACACATTTTGTAAAAAGAGATTTGGATAAGGCTCAACAAATGTCTTTGGGTGATTTCAGATTGCTTTTTCTCTGTTTTAGGAAAGCGATTTGCTTGCTGAAAAATGCCTGCACAAGTTTCACACCTTTTTTTTTCTTTTTTTTTTTTTTAACATCATCTGTTGTTATTCACAGACTCTACAGATGGAAAAGACCCATTAAGTCACCCAGCACTCCCTGCCAGCACAGGACTGTTCTCCAGCAAACATTAATTATGGTCTTATTTATACTAGTTTCACATGCTCCAAACAACAACATTTCTGCCACTTCCCCAGGGATAGCAGCCAGCCAAGTTCATATTACTGACCTGCAGGAAGGCTTCTCCTCGTTTTCTTCAGCCCCTATCTTCCCTCTTCATGTATGCTGTGTTTGCTGCCAGTGTGGCCGCTAAACCATTCCCTATGAGTCCCCACTACATGAACAAGCATCACTTCCCCCCAGGCTGTTCCCAAGCTGGTGCTCTCTCCAGTTTGTGCAATACTTTCTGTTAATCCCCACCCTGAGGTACAAAAGTGACATTGCTGGTTCAGTTGTACAAGAGCAGAATTACTTTCTGCACTCCTGTGTATGCTGCTTCTTGAAACACAAACCCAAATTGCAAAGAGAGCTCAGCCAAAGGAAGGCACAAGAGATTCACATCTCATTTACTGCCAGTTACCTCCACAAAGTGTCCTCATCATGGTCTTGTTCTGTAATTCCCTGGCCAGAGGAAGTGCTTTGGAATGCCTCTGTCCCATTGAGTTACTTGAGTTTTTCCAACTCACTGCAATTTATAACTTTTACAGTTTCAAAATAAAAAGCAGGTTGTCTTGTAATTGTTTTCTCTATTCTCAGTGACAAACAGTGAACTGGGAAGCAAATGTGCCCTATATAGATAAAACACATGGCATAATATATATTTATATTAATGGCAGGCACAACAGAGCAACTTCCTCTTCAGAAGAATATTTGGGGTTTGCCAACAGTAACAAATCAGATTGTAATAATAAAGTCATTCCAAGTCTCAAATTATAGAGTTAGCCTTCTTCATTTATGTTATAGAAAGCAGCATGAGCTGTTGCATGAGAAAATTAAGTAGAAATAAGAGTGTCAAGTGTTAAGCATTTCTCCATCAATTCAAAATAAAAGTACAGAGTCAGTGCTAAATTATACATTGATTTGCATAAAACATATGTTCATACAGGAAAAACAAACAGAAGAAAAACATAAAGAAACGGTCTTCTTTCTGTTTCACAATTGAGTGCGCAGAGCTCCCCAGTTTGCTAGCGCCGTTTAGAAAGGAAAATAACACAAAGCCAAAGCCAGCAAATTGAAAATACAGGAATCAAGACAAAGCTAGCTCAATAACCACAAATGGAAGGGATCATCTTGTCAATTGAGAAGAAACATGAGGAATATAAATACCATTTCTTTCCTTAAACTCTGGATGCTGATGGCTCCATCGTGCTTTAATTTTCTACCCCTACACGTCCTGCTCTGCAAACTTCCCACATACTTCCACTCAGTTTCAAAGTGGAGTCCCTCTCTGAAATGGCATTGTAAACATTTCATTGTGGGGTCCCATGTTTGACGTCTGTCAGTGATTTTCAAATCAAAACTGCTCAGCTAACAAGTAAAAAACAGATTTCTTTTTGTTTATTTCTCAGCATTGTAGTCTGTGGCATGAAAACCAAACTCAGTTCTTTCCGATTCATGTATCAACCTCAATAAAAACGGGCATTTGTGGGAGAACACACCAATGGAGGAAGAGCTGGATTAGGATCGAGCTGGTTTGCTTGCCTGCTGCAGAGTTGGCATGGTTGAGAAGGGTAAAACACTTCCAGGGCAACCTCAGACAGTTGTTTGCAGTCTCTTTCCATTAGGTGATCATCTGTGGAGCTTTGCTGGCAAAACAGCGCTTTCAGCACTTGCTAATCCATTTTCCTGCAAAATCTACCAGGTTAGATTAAATGGTTTAAATTGAATTAGCCCTGCTGCTGTTGCCCAAAGTAAATTAGGAACTGAGAGACCTAGAAATCAGCCTGCAGTCTTAGCCTCTGGCATGTCAGAGTGCAATATCCAGCTGGATGGCCCATCTCAACTTGTCTCCTTTTCTGCTTAATGCCACTGCTCTCCTCCACCTGGCCATTTCCAGAGCTTTAGCGAGTATTCCAGATTTCAATAACCAGATTTCTTCTCCAGATTTGGAGAAGAATCAGGCTATCAAAACCTGGAGGAAGAAGTGGTCATCTAGTTAAGACCTATGATGCTGCAGAAGACCTATACGCAAATTAGGGACATTTTCCAGTATAACAATAGCATCCTCCAGGCTGCCCAGGTCACACACAGCTAATTGGCATCTTGACTTCTCTCCAAGGCAGCCAATTATTCTGAATGGAGAGAGGAAAGGGAGAAGAGAATTCACAACGTGGAGAAAATGGGAGGTACTGGTACAGAAAGAAGGGGCCCAGGGAACCCTTCTGAGAAGGCTTCCTACTGGATTTTTGCTGAAGGTGCTTGCAGGTCAGGTTTGTGTTAGTCTCAGCTCAGCCACTAAAGCATTTGCTCCTGTGAGCTCAGTTTAAACACATACTTGTATGTCTCACCAAATGAAGTCCCAAACACGCAAGTGTTAGTCACTATCCAAAATAAAGTGCATTTCCAAACATTACAGGATCAGGATGGAGGATGGTCTTGTGCTTGTGCTGAGGCACTTTGCTGAAGCAGACAATAGAACAACTACCATTAATAGCATCTGATAATGAGACATTGTGTAATGTGAAGTGGAAATTAAAGATGAGAGGAACTGAAAAACTTACTTCTCTCAATAAGGAGTTTTGCTAGTAGTATTAAGGTAGATGCTTCCACCTAGTGACTTAGAGAAGTAGCTTATAGATTTTTACTTTAGAGGGCTGGATGGCAGCTGCAGCAGAAAACGAAATTACAGAAAAACATCATTCACCATCTGTAGTTAAGAAGAGACACAGCATCTGCAGTCAAGAAGAGACACAAAAACTTACCTTACAAAGCAGGTCTATACATTCAGGCATCAGCAATACCCAGGGCACCCCTTCCACAGACAGTGCTGGCCCAGTGCATGCACTCTGATTCACCTCTGGATAAACAGCCACCCCTCTGTGTCCGGCTGTGCTGCTGATAATCCTGGCCCCTCCAAACCAACAAATGGCAGAGCAGGAAGGACGACTCCCAGTGAGAGGACATGTTCCTGACATCCTTGAAGTAGGGAGGTCACCAGAATGGTGATTCCATCAAAGGTGTTGCCAAACTTGTCCTTCATCTTTAAAATTTGAAAGCTATGTGTTTTTTTGGTGCTCCTTAGTAGTGCAAAAGCACATGTGCTAGGTCTGGCCTGCTAGTTCATTTTAGCATCATCCTCAGAGCCCCATAGTGTCATCCGTCTCCTCTACACTACATTCCTTCTCTCAAACTCCTGAGAATTTATACACACCTGCACATGTGCAAAAGTTACTGATTTAAGCTCCCACAGCAACACTCAGCAAAACACATAAATGCAAAAAAGAGAGAAGCGCTCAGTATTAAGCTTCAAGATCACAGACTTCAGCAGAGATCCACAGACTTTCAAGCCTAATGTTTCCTTTTATGGGGAGTAATAAGTGGCTTTGCAGAAGGCTCAAGTGTGTTGAATGTCTAAAATAAATCTCATCCACTTCAAGATGTATTCTGAATTCTGTTCCTCTCTGAAAGTGCCACATCCAGGCCTAACAGGAGATGTCTGCTCACAACCAATTCACAGAGAAGCTCTCTAGTGTGTTGGATGCTACTTACATCTCTCCTCCCAAAATCTCAACAGTTTTGTCTTCTCAGATACTGCCCCACAAATGAAACAGTTACAAGGCTGATGCAAGGCACAAATTCTGCTTGCAAGGAGTTAAGTTCTTCCTTCCTGTCACCCTGTGGCTTGAACCATGAGGTTGTGGGTTCTATTGGTTGGGAAGGGAGTGTGGGAGGAAAAGAGGAAATCTGGGAGAAAGATATTGGGCATTGCTATGCTAAAAGTCTAATCCATGTAAGTCACCCAAAGCTTTCACTTTGTAGTGAGTGGACAGAAGCAGGTAGAGGAAAACAGATATGCAGAAATAGTAAAAAAAAATTTGAGTTAAATATCCCCTTGAGCTGTCCCTTATTTCCTCCCATGATGGAAAATGTGGCTAAGGATAACCAGCTCTGATTAAAGTCTCTAAATAAAGAGAGTAAAGCTGGAGTAAATGAATGCTGCTCTGATTCCCCAGCTGTGCTTAAGGATGCACTGTCAGTCTGCAACAGTGGTAGACACAATTATAGGCACCGAGTGAACGTGTGAACCCAACAAAGAAGAGCAGAGGAAGATTTGGGGTCAGCTCATGGCTCTTTTTGCTTCACAGTTTTTAAGTTAGGAGTCCTGTTTCTGCACATTTCCTCCTCTGTGTTTCTGGTTTTCATTGAACCTCATTTTTCTTTGTCTCTGGCTTTACTCCCTGTGACATTAAGGAGTGACCTGCAAGGCAGTAAGCTATCTACCGTGAGCAGTTAACTACCAAAATTATCTTGAATCCCATCGTTTACCCTTTTGAAGCAACTATCTGTCTGTTTAGCTGACTCAGGACTTGAGCCAGCAAATGCACAGCATTGACAGCAGAACTCAATGACCTCAGCTCCCCTGGGCAAGGAATCAGGAGACGGTGGCAAGAAAAACCACTTGAAAATTTTTAAAAAATAAAATAATTGAAGATCAAAGTTACTGGTGTGCCCAAAAATATGACAATTCTTAAGAAACAGATTCACTCCATTTGGTAGATGCTCTGTAAACTGCATGTAGCTTCACTTCTCATGAAATCATGTAACAAACCTAATTCTCTTGTTAAAAGGCTTGGTGCACTCCCATCATTTCACAAGTCCCTATTTTCTTACTGTACAGCTGTGGCCATTGCGGTGTTAATGGCTTGCTAGTGTGCTCTCTCTCATTTATGCTTTACTGAACCGACATGTATCTATTAATCTTTCTCTAGTTAATGAACTCTTGTAGCTAGAATATGGCTCTAGATCCAGCTGAGGTCAGAAAGGAGGAGAAGTACATTATCACCTGGCAACTTCTAGCTATTTCTAGCTATTTCTTGTAAAGGAATTGTCCATAATTGTGGCAAGGCATTTCAAAATGTAAAACATCCAAACATACCACCATCAAGCTCAGGGAATTTGTCAAAATGGTATGTCATTAAAACTCTGGCTGATAATTTTAATTACAGCAGGGAAACATATGAAACAACCTTTTTCTATCAACTGTGTAGGCAAACAAGGACTTTGGTCATCACATCCTCATCACCTTTAAAGGTCATGACCCTTAATAATCATAACCCTCTCAGCTGCTCACCAGTTGCAAAACCAAGCAGAACTACGCTGTTCATCCAATTAAAAGTGCATCAAGCCATTGAGTCAATTCTCAAGGAAAACATAAGGCACTTCTTGAACCTCTTGTTCTAGATTTATACTGTACTCTTACTCTAATTTTATCTACAGTCACTGAAATCTCTCTATTTTATTAAAGTAAAATATTTGGATTTAAAAAATTTGAATATTTAAATGAATACTACCAAGTGAGTATACACACATACATGCACTCACACATATATAGGCATACGTATGTTAAGTTTTAATTTTTTTGCTATAATCTATAAAAGTATAATATAATTTATTTACGTGCAGAAGATCTATTTTCCTTTCCCTTCTTCTGACAGTTTCTCTCTCGCCCACATGGTTTATATGAATGATATTTAAAACAGAGCTGTTTTGATCTGATAGAGCCTCAGTGAATTTACTGCTGTTTCTGTACCACTGTAACTGAACCTGACAAGAACCAGAAGAACCCGCAGTTTTATTTTGGGCTTTATAGGTTTTTCCTCACTCCCTTTTCTCATGCCTGGATGGGGTCGGCAGCTAAAGGCGACCCGCACATTCTGCAACAACAGATAGCTGTTAGGCTGCAGGAACTGCAGGATGAGATAAACTGCTCCTTTGATCAAAACCAGGGTCAATTTGCCCTGGCTAATAATTGGTTTGTTAAGGGTGAAAAAAAGAAAGAAAAAAAAGGGGAAAAAAAGAAAAAAAAGGAGAAAAGTGAACTGAACAACACTATTTTTACTTTATAAACAGAAATGCAGTATTTCTCTGCATGTAATTAATAGTTGTAGTGTAATTAATAATTGTAGTGTAATTAATAGTTGTAGTGTTCACAAATAACATAAGATGCATTCAACCATCAGCCTTACTATTCTAAACACTGCTGCTGTATTTTCAAAGAATTTATAGGATTCTGAAAGCGGATGTGCATTTCCTCTTTGTTGAGACAAACATTTGTTTCTGGTCCTCTTCAGATTTTCTCCCTAACACTGCATATAAAAATGAAATTTGTCTAAGTGTTCTGGATGGTGCCTAGGAAAGATAAATATGACTTAGATTTCACCCTACTATGAAGGAAAGCTATTCAGGCATTCACTCAATAATTAAAGTTTTATTTTTTGGTAAGCATTTGGTAGCTACAATCAAATATAAAATTGCTTTTAATGGATGGTTTCATTTTGGATTTTGTCATAAGTGTTCTTACATAATAATACATTTTTGCTGATCTCAAATGTAATTGTATTGCAAAAACAATTGCTGTAGAATAAAAAAAAAGTCTTATGTCATGTTCTTTTTATCAAGTTTTAAAGTACTTCAGCTTCCCTGAAGTGCATGAATGAAACTTCAAGAAACTGCACTCCCAGTAACTCATACTAGAATCCAATACAAGCTCTTTTTTTTTTTTTTCCAGAATGTATCCACATTTATTAGAAATCACCAGATGGGATCCCAGTGTAACCTCAGGGAAAAAAAACTAATGGCTTTCCCATCAAGTCATATTTGGATATGATCCAGTCACTGTTAACATATCCAAATTCATTAGGAACCACTGAATCCAAAACCTGTTTAATGCAAAAAGATACTTGGGAAAGATCATTTTGGAAATTATTTAATTTCCTTCCACAGCAAAACAATCTCTAAAGATGTCAGGGCAGACCAGAAGTTGAATTCATGGGTTTACACTTTTGTGTTAGTCAAGTTTCTGACAGAAATAAGACTTCAAAATGTAGAGTCTGTGAAGGAAAGATAATGTAATAACTTCCAAAAAAAAAAAAGTGTATTTAGAAGTTCAATTAACATTTGTAAAGATTTTGCAAAAACTTTTTTGTTCATTTTATTTTCAATGAAAGCTGAAATTTCAGCTTCTCTGGTTTTTTGTTAGTTTTTTTTTCCAAGCTTTAACCCTTGTTTCCAGACCAATGAATGGCAAAATTCTCATTCACTGGAATTAGTAGGTTTAGTTACAACATAAATTTACTTTATTTGTATAGATTTATGCAAATTAAATACATTTCTAACTTACCTTTTTTTTCCCCCAAGTATGACTTTATTTATACAAATTAAGGAACATTTACTTTCTGGCAACTTGAAAAGTATTTTTCAGTTTTAAATATTATTCCATAAATTTGTTCAACTGTATCATTGTGTGTCTTTCTTAAATTTCTGCTTAGATAAAGAAACCTTGCTTTCTGTGTTTTTCTTACAGAGTGGATCTTTCTAATATTCCAATATTCCAAAATATTCTTTCCCTCTAATTTGATATTCATTTATATTGTTTTACATTTACTCCTGAAATGCTTCTTTTATTTTTCTCAGCTTCAATTGTAATTGCAGGAATGGATATATTTGTTGTAACAGTGTTTGTTGGTATAAAAACAAATCTTTTTTCTGTGCATTCCTAAAAATTAAAACACTTTTTGTTTTGTGAATGCATAGAAAATAGTTTTTGTAGTCTCAAAACTAATGCTACCCTAACACAAACTGTTATCCTTTTTGGTGTGTCTGAGGTTACTTTCAGAATTTTATAAATCGAATTCATTTTTAACCATGCGAAACTGCTGGTTTAAATCATTGCACATCATTACATTTGGACAATGAAAACAACACAGGCATTTTTACTTGTCTCTGGTCAACTTCACTTCTGGATTTCCCTGAGACAGGACCTTAGCTGAAATCACCACGTGGAGATTTTAAAATGCAAATAAAACAAGCAGATATAAAACAACTCTCTTTCCACTGAGTTTCTGAAATTGTCATTAAAATGCTTCAGTTGATTGATAAGAGGCTTTTAAAGAGCCTTCCTTTTAAACACAAAACACTATATATCAGAAAAAGTCATGGATCCCTTTGTGTACTTCCCAGGAAAAAATGACATGTTTAAGGGGAAAAAAAATTAGATTGGGGAAGCATTTTCATGAAGTAGCATTTTCAGTATATTTTTAGAGAATAACTGCGCTCAGTTATAAACATATCACCAGTAAAAACACCAAGTGGTTTTAGACATTTAAATGGCACTCCTTACTAGGACAGGGAATGTGACTGTATTTCCAGCAGCTTTTCAGGCAGTTCGGAAAGCGTGGAGCCCAGGAGCACTGGGGATACCCACGGCAATCCGAGCCCCCAGGCTACGGCACTGCTCTGTGACACACGGCACCGCGCAATTTTTTTGCAGTTTCCCTGCAATTACTGCACGCCCCGTGGGAAACGCAGCAGAGCTCCGAAACGAAAGAATATGGCACAGCGTGTTGGCGGTGCGATTGCTCACAGGGCCCGCGAGCCGGGGCACTCCCAGGCTGGTGCGCTCACACTCCCGGGCCGCCCCGGGACACCCCGGGGCTGGCGCCCTTGGCCGCGGCGGCCTCGCTGCCGCCGCCGGCGCCACCTGCCGGGCAGCGGCTGCCGCAGCAAAGGGCGGCTCCTGCCCGCCCAGCAGGGTCCCGCCGGGATCGCTCCTGCGGGGAGCCGCTTCCGCCTTTCTCGCAGCCCCCAGAGATGGGGCCGGTTAGCCGTGCCACCGATACACCTAGGGGGAAACGGACTGAAGCCACCAACTCGTGGCATCTGTGCCGCTGCTGAATCTGAGTGAAGACATGACATGGTAGAAGTTGTTGCCATTGAGCACGATGACGGATAACCCAGTCTCATCACCAGTGAATTTCGGTGATGCTGTTGTGGACAATGAAACGCTTGTGTGACAGACTTTGCCCTTTGTCCTCCTCCCATCCCTGTTACAGGGCAATCACCAATTGTGGAAGTACAGATTCACTTCCCACTGCTAAGGGTTTCTGTCAGAAGCTGGTTAAGGAGTTCAACAAAAAACTTTTCTTCCATGGGGGGAAGGAATCCAAAAAACCTAAAACCCTAAAATTTCCTCAAATTCCAATCTCTACAATTAGCAGGGGATGATATTCTTAAGTTTGATAGCATGTGTTAGGGACATGCATTGGCTGTTAACATCTTTCTGGTTGCCTAAGGAAACAGAAATGCAAATTTTGATTTTCGATTTTAGATGTTATAACAATATTTCTAAAATACTGGACACACAGAGGGCATATTTATTTTAAACAGCAAGCAAAATAACAAAAAAATCCATATGCAATCTTCTCCCCCAAGAGAAAAAGAGAAAGCCTAGTGCTTGACACTTTACCTATTTAAAAGTGATGGATAAAATCAGAGGTGCCTGTATATAAACACACTGTACCCTACATTGAAGCAATAGTTCCTATTCCTATCAACAGACCAACCTGTAACCTCTCCCATGGGTAATCTTAGACCCTGGTCTTACACTCAAGGAATTAAACATTTTTTCTCTTCAACACAGTAGCAGCCAAGACATGGATGAGCAGTTCCAGCAACCGCAAGTATATGGATCACACTATGGCTGCATTTGCTCTAAAGTGTTGCCAATTTTTTGGTTTTTCCACCAGAATTCAGGCAGACTTAAAGACATTTAGGAGAGAAAAAACCAATCAAAGTGTCTGAGGGCGCCCAGCTGTGCTTTGGATGGGCCACTTTGTAGCTCCACCATCAGCTTTGCACATAACCTGGTGCACTTCAGTTCCCGGCTTCTTCCTGTACATCCTCTAACAATACCACATTCCAAGGGGGTGCAACAAGTTTAGAAAAAGCAGTGTATCTTACCTTTCTTAGTTCTCACAAACAATTTAAATATCTTTTTGCACATATTAAGGGAACTAACTCAAATTTTGCATTTGTGGTGAGGCTATTCAGTAGCAGCAGTGATGAACTAAACCCAAGAGACTACAATCAAGGTGGTGTTGTCACTGAGCCCTTCTAAAGTTTCATAGAAATGTTTTGTGTTCTGTTGTGAGACAAACTGCAGCTCTGATCTGATCTGCACCAGTTCTGTCATATTTTGCAGAAGCAAGATGGACAGAAGCACAATCAGTAGATCAAAAAAGTTCTTGTTTCAAACACAGACATGAGAATCCACCAAAGCTAAATTTACAGGACATCTATCGTCAAAGTAATTTAAAGACTCAAGGTAGCAAGCTGTACCATGGAATAGCTGTTGCACTTATATATTATGAATTTGTCACCTTTCAAAAGAGAGATATGATACGTTTCACATAAAGTGAGTGTATGAATGGACCAGCTGGGCTGAGTCAGATGAGCCATCCTGAGACAACAAATGCACCTTTGCTTCCTGAAATACTATCCACAAACCCAATTTCTGGTTAAAGGCAAAAGGTTAAAAATGCTGTGAAATCTGCATTCAGACTTTAAAAGCCTTGCAAGAAAATTAACTGTAGTTAGAGAGAAAAATATACTAGATAATAGTTTACCAAACAAGAATGTAAGTAACTTTCACAGCCTCCTATTAGTTGACTAGATTGAAAACAGAGGAAGTCTGTTTACTCTGAATATACAAGCACTTCATAAGCAGTCCTCATGCTGCCTTGCACAGGACTCTTGATACACAACCCTCTTTTGCCACACCAGGTATGGTTCCTAACATTTCAGACCTTTTATATTGAATTTGAGCATGAGAAAGATTAGAGACCTGAGAGAGCAATGTTTAAATTACTGCGATGAGAGAGGAAACAGTGCAAATATCCCCTTCCCATTCTGCCTTCTCTTTTCCTTTAAATTCTGTCACTGTTGCTTAGGTAGAGATCAGAAAACTGTAGTAGTGTAGGAATAAAATGACAGTGAGAATGGTGGGCTTGTCGCAACTGTGCAGCGTTTATAAACAGAAGGAAGTTGTTAGTCCTTTTTCACTTCTAACTTGGAAAAAAAAATCCCTGTTTCTTCTGAAGTAGGAAATTGTGAGTTGGACAATGCAGCTGGAGAAGGGAAAGGAAAAAGCTGAAAAGAGCCTCTTCCTGCAGCAGCGAGTTCTCAGATGGCTCAGTCAGTCCTGTCCTGAAACTCCACTCCTAGGCAAGTTAAAATTGATGGCAAAACCATGGCCTTAAGAGAGCAATGCATAGCTCTTACTTCAGAGTCTCATCCTCCCCACAAATGCCGTAGTTCAATTCAGATTATGCTACCCTGAGCAGCAGATTGCTTTGCACCACTCAGATTTCTGCACGCTACGGCTACAGTCTTGTAATGTCTGATACCAGACATGTTCACACTACAGATCAGATACCCAGCTTCCACCAAAGTCAGAACCCACACAACTGTACAGGCAGCAGGAGAAAAAGGTAGAGTAACAGAACCAGACATACACTATAAAGCCTTTGTACAGGACTCCTTTTGTTGTTTACAAAGTTGTGACCACTTATCAGGAGACCATTTTATACCATGTGGCCATGACATTCTTCATCCAGTACTAAGCAGCCCCAACTATATTTAGCATCCTCTATAACCACAGTGTCAGCTGTAGGTAAGACTCCAATACTACGCCCTTCATTGAGAAAGACTTTCAAAACCCCCAATTCAATGCACTTGCTTGACCTGTCTCCAGAACTTCTCTCCACCTTCACAATGCCGTACTGCACAGTGGCCTCACCAAGAGGCACTAATGCCACAGGAGCAGATGTGACTCATGAACCAGGACAGCGTGACACAGCCGTGCCTTCACCAGCCTGGTCTTTCTTCCTGGTCTTGTACTGCCTCCTACTGATGCTGCTTTTTGTACAGTAAGGCTGTAAGACAATTCAGCTGAAAAAAATGGGGAAAATAAGAATATTTTCAGTGTATCTTAGCTAACTGGTCCCCAACCAACTTGTCTACTCAATGCAAAGGTTTTCCAGGGCAGGAATGAGTTACCAGAAAAGCCCAGGAACTGAACCATCAGTGCTGCTAGTTATTTTAGGCATCTAAAATAATTCACTTTAAAAATCAAGTCCTACACACTAGGTCAAAAAGGGCAGACCTTGTCATCTTCCTAAGAAAGTGCCAACAATCTGCAGGACATTTAGCAATTTGCTAATGCAATTTCTATACTGCATGAATACATGCACATCTTATGCACATAAACATTTCAATAGAATGACAGAATTTAATTCTTTCAGTGCTGGCTTTTCTGCATGCAGTTCAAAAGTACCTGCATTATTTACTTGGCCTTCTGTATGTAGGTCCAGGAAGTACAGTTACCACAGCACTTTGCAGGTAGGAGGCAGAAAGTTACAACTAAGCAGTTTCATAATAACACAATTATAGAATTAAAAAAACCCCAACCACCACAACTTTGACAGTTCCATTTAAGTTATACAATTACAGGCTTCCATCATATAGTTTAATCAACTATAACCTTTTCTCCCTCAATCCCAACCTAAAGAACATTTTTTATGTTCAATGAATTATGATATTATTAGAATGCTGTTTAGAAGCAGATCAGTTATTTCTTTGAAAATCCCTCTGTGGACTTTTTAAATATGTATTTCAGTCAAAACCAATTATGTTTAAATTCATTTCTATTGGAAGGAAACATGGCTTCTTCCATCAACTCAAACAGAAATATGTTTCAGATTCAGCAGTATGAATCAAATACTCAAAGGCAACTAAATAATTTGGTATTTCCATTCAAAAATTAGAGTTGGTTAAAACAAATTCCAAATACAAAATTACAGTATCCACATGTAGTATATACTCAAATCCCAAAAAGCAGAATATCCCTTCTGTATTCATGCATGACTCAATCTCTGGTTACATCCATGCTGCATGTTTAACCAGGTTCCTGCTGTCTGTCTACAAGCAAGCTTTTAGCCTGGATTACAGATGCCACCCAAACAGCTCTCAAAAATGTTTCCTGGCCCATAGAGAGCTCTGCCTCAACCGAGTGAGGTATGACACTGTACACAATACACAGGTACTAGACTAAGAGCTATATTCCAGTAAAGACTGCGTTTATTTCTTCCTTATCCTCTATTTCACCTCAAAAATCAAACAGGATGTCTTAAAATATCTGTCGTTTAAGTGAACATGTTTGACTTTATCCTGGACACCATGAAGGAAATACCTCACACAGCCACTATTGTTACAGGAAGGAAGCAACTTCTAAATAAAACATCAGTGCAGCGTCTGCCGTCTTTCACTTAAGATTCAAATTCTTAATCTGGTCACAAAAGCAGCTGACTAATAAATCTATACAACAAAGCTCAGGGTTAGGTCATAAAAGCACAAATAAGCAAGACTGTCCACTTACAAAGGTAATTTTCTCTTATAGAGGAAGCAGCAGAGGCAGCAGTGAAACAGCTCCAGAGAGAGGACAGCGGAAGGCCAGCGCAGCAGTGGCAGGCTTGATGAAGATGAGGCAGATGATGGCTGTGCACCTAAAGAACAAACTGACTCTGAAGCTGTACATCTAAACAGGGGTACTTTGCCAGTTTAATCATCTCCACTCAGGAGAAGCAGCCTGCTTTCCCATCGGGAGCTGCTTGAAAGTCATCTGATTTACAACCATGTCAAAAATAGCACTGTGCTTACTCTGTACAAAAAAACAATTGTTTTTTCACACTTAAGCGTGTATTAAGCAAAATAAAGCCTATGTTGTAACAATAGTAAATAAATACAATCTGACTGTTCATTCCATTCCATTCCTGGTTAAAGACATTCATAAACAGTTTCCTCCACATGAATCAATTTTAAAGTAGTCCTGATCTACATGCTAACATTTAGATAAATTTGATACCAAAATCCAGATCTATTTATCTACTAAGACCAAAAAAATTGATAGCAGCAGCTGTTTTTACCAACTAGCAGGGCTTTTATCAACTTCATGGAAATATTTTTAAAGTACAAAGCTATTAATAGCATATAATTTGGTAATATGTTACCTATATCTTACCAAGTTATTAATTGTCAATTTATACAAAAATAGAAAACACACTGGTTTTTCCTTTAACTTCGTTGTAGTTTTTTATGTACCCTTCCCCTAATAATACTAATAAACACACAGTATTTTTCCAGAAAAACTTAATTTTCTATCACACTGAGCTCTTCTTACCAGATTTTAACATACTACAACCTATTGTAATTAAAAGAATAGATCTTCTTTCCTATGCCCAAGTTATACAACGGATACAAATCACAATTTGTGGGTAATTACAAAACATGGATCTCATCTTGCATGAAGCTGGACAAAGGTTATGCCCTGTACCCATGCCTGGTACTTGAAAAGGCAACATACTGCCAGGGTTGGTACTGTAATTATTTCCATCCTTGAAATGAGAGACATTTTAAAAACACAAGCTTTCAGGGCAACTAACCCTTGCATCTGTCATCACGTGTTATTGCCAAGTAATATGCACCCAAATGCAGCTAGTCACATAAATGGCATCTGTTACACAATCATGCAATATTTTATCCTATGCAAACATTGTAAAGCAGGATAGGTAAGTACCATTTTAATAGGCATAAAAGGCTACTGAAAATACATATGGAAAGCAAAATTCTCATTTACTTTACGAAAACTTGGAAAAGATCTTAAATAAGACTATTTTATTTCCATTCTGTGCATTTGCGTTCACTCATTTCAATAATAAAAGAATCGGTTGTACTTTCACTTATTTAGTTCCTACAATATTTCTGTTGCAGACAGCAATGAAATATTTTGTTCTCTTTGTGAACTTATGTCAGACCGACACCTTCTCATTTTACTTGCAGAATTTTCATGGGGCTCTGGTGTTGTTTCAGCATAAAAATTTTGGAGTCACATATAAAAATGTACTTTTGTTAATTATCAGATGTTAAAAGCAACACAAGTCAATGCAACAAATTTTACAGAAAGATTTAAAGGATAGAGTGTGTTTACAGCATCCTTTGGTTATATTTACTAAAAGACAAGTTACACTGACAAAGACCACAGTACAAAAACATTTGGTTTAATTACTTTTAGGATTTCCTTTACTGTTTTTGGTGTTCACAGTATAAAAGATGAAGACTCTCACCTCCCAAGAAAACAGATAACCACAGGCAATTAGTCTATTCAAAGGCACTCAGCTTACTTTTTAAGTTTGGCAGCTATTTCTGTCATCATTTGCTGGCCAAATAATCTCTTCAAAAATTCATTCAACACAATAAATCAGTGACGAAGCACAAAATCTCATGAACTTATGTGGAAAATTTATTTTGTTAAATAAAATATTCATGATTTTTACAAAACTGATTTTACCAAACGAGGCCTTTGGCCAATTTTGATTTTTTTTTCCCTTTAACACGCTGAGCCTTAAGCTTCTTTCTTTGCCTGGAATTCATCCATATTGGGTACTGTCCATGCTGGTCTAGAAGAGTTTTTTTGTTTCGTCTATTATCCAGCTCCATTTTGCAGTCATCTGAAAATTAAAGGTATTTTTATTAAGTAAAGTATCTGAATCAGCTTCACAGAAGCTACTTTGTTACTAAATTACCCCAAATGATAAAAATATCCCTGGACACAACAATATTTGTACACAGAGAACTGAAGGGTTTATAAACTGAAAGCACTTTTCAAACCAATGCAACTGCAACTCAGGAACTTCAACAGTTGATAGTCAATGTGCAATATTTTTTCTAAAGGCCATGTCTGGTCAAAGCATCTTATTCTTTCATCTGCAATCTGTTCCAATCCTGTGTCTAAGAACATTGTATATTCCATCATGGAAACATGCATGAAACCATAGGCTTACTGAAACATATGCACAATTACACACTTTTTAGGATGTAATGTTTAAGATCTGCTCTAAAAATTTATTCTGAATGGATGATGAAGACAAGTAAAAAGAATAGTAAGGAGAAAAGGTGAAATACAATGACAGTAGGAAGTATCAGCCAGTGATGCCACACTTGCCTCAAGGAGTGAGCATGACATCAGGTCTAAGACATTTACAGGCAGAGAGAGAGGATTAATCTCTAGGATGAGGAAGACTGCCCACAACATGGTCAGTCCCAAGAACAGCGTCCCCAGCTGCCTAACACCCCAGGAACGTCATGTCTCAGTGACATAACAAAGTGCAAGAGGAACACCTTCCTAAGTACTGACTGGAACTGTGCTCTGTAATGTAATTTCATCCCAACCTTGTTCCCAAACCATATGTGTGCAACTCAAGCCTTTACCACAAGTTTTATGGAGAGGAACAAAGACTTTTCTGTTGTGCTCATCTGATGCTGGGAGACAAAGCTCACGAGGAAAAGGCCAACATGCCGCTTCAATAGTTGAGGCCGATAGTCTACAGGAATCTGCACCAGAGACGTGCTTATGGAGCCCTAAACTGAGGGGCTTGCAAATACTTGCTGTCAGCAGAGAATCAGCACGGGGGCCTGGTGGCAGAACCAAAAGCCTATCCAGCATGGCAGGCCTTACATTAGTTTTTTCTTAAGAAGAAAAGCTGAAAAAAAATCGCAGTGTGCTGTAAACAATACCCTAAGGCAACACAGTAAGATGTCAGTAATATATACCTATATACTTTCTTTGGCTGGAAAATTATTTATCTGTCTGCAGGAAGTACATATTACGGGTGAAGTTTTTATCTACTTCAGTTCTTGTAACACTTGGTGATGTGAACTCCTTTGTATTCACAGTTAGTCCTGAAAAGTCCTCTCAAAGAAGATACCATTATTTTCACAAAACTTGTAACTGTTTTGTGAAATATGTATTTTCTTAGGTATTTCTGAGGCTGCTATCTCTCTGCAAAGCCAAGTGAAATGGGCCACCTGTAGAGAAGCTGCCAGCAGAGCTGGAAGGAGGTGCAGGAATGACAGACAGTCATGCATTTACTTCAGAAAATAGGTTTAAGGCAACGATTTCTCCTTCAACTTCAGCATCAGAAGTCTGACAATGTTCCAAAACATTTTGGAAATTCAATTCTAACTAACCCTTAAAGAATAACTTTTACACCTGGTTTGTAGGACAAATCTGAACCATGGATAAAATTACAGATTATATTTGAAGCTAACCTTAATTGAACAAGTACTTTTTATATACCATTCTATTTCCATTTCCAGTATCAGAACACCTTAAGTGGCGCAAATCGGAGAATCAAAATAAGACTATGATTTAGTTCGGATGTCAGTTTTGGAAAGAGAAAGTGTCTTTCTGACTCCCATCCAGTATGCAGCTATTTAAAACCTTTGTTTCCCCTTCCTAGGTTACTTCCTTCACAGTTTATATTCGCTTCCAGACGCAAGGAAGAAGATGGCATTATCTGTAGACACCTAAAACCACCCACTCCTGCACCATGTGCAATGCAACACTAATTACTATTTAGAAACTGGGCCCGTACTACTCCTACCCCAACTTCTGTATGTTTAGTAGCCTCCTCAAATTAGGACAGTTTGGCAGCAAACATAATGCTGTGATTGGAACAACTGCTAAGCGGTGAATGCGAATTCACCTGATGTCGTCAGCGATGTCTCTCCATACAATACATTACATACTTTACATACTAAAACCAAGTGTTAATAACCTTGTTCCACGAGTGACCGGACGCAACATGGATGCCACTGTTGCGAAACGACCAGACTCAAATGTTTTAGCTTTAAAACACAGGCTTTCCGACTCACTGTTCTCCTCCTGTAACAACCACATGGATGATCCCGGCGGTGAAAGTCACAGGATCAGGAACAACACCGCAGGACCTCCTGTACGTGGGCGACTGCAGCAGAAAAAACCAGCCAGAGCCCCACTCACCTCTCTGCTCCAAGACTTTCTCGGGGGGCAGCACGGTCGCCACCTCCTTGACCTCCTCCATGATGACATCTGCTTTGGTTCCCAGGATCTTTTTCAGCCTCTCCAGCTCCTTGGGCGCGTTCTTCTTCCTCTTCTCCGCCCGCATCTTCCTCCTCCATTTGCTCCTCAGGCTCTTCGCCATGTCCTGCGGGGAGGAAAGCGGCAGCAGGTGAGGGGGGGCCGCGCGCACACGGGGCCGCGCACACGCGGAAGGCCCCCGCCCCGCTCACCTGTCGCGCGCGAGGCCGCCACACACACCCGCGCAAGGCCGCGCTGCCCGCCCGCGCATGCGCAAACTGAGGCGCCCGGCCTCCCGCGGGGGTAGATGGGCTCTACCGTAACTCTCCGAGCCAGCGCGCAGCCGCCTTGCTGCTTCGCGCCGCTGCGGGGCTGTGCCCAGACGCCGCTGCGCGGCCGGGGCGAGGGGGAGGCATGAAAGGATAAACATGTGTTCCATCACAACGTTAAAAAGCAAGGATTTATTCTTAGCTCCTGTCCCGCTGTTCTGAATGAAGTCCTAAGGCAAAGGGAGAGATTATCACACTCGCTCAAACCCATTCGCAGTGGTACCTGGCCAGCCCCACGGAAAGCACACCCGGTCCCAGCGTGGGGCAGGCAGGACGCGCACCTTTCCCCAGTACTGCACTCCTCGTCTCAGTAAAAATCCCTTACTGAAAGAGGAAGGAAGCCTTTCATAATCGTTTTTATGCTTCCTGTCCCTCCAGCATCTCCACAGCGTGGGAAGCAGCCACAGCCACAGCACCTCTACCCTGCCAGCACCGACCTGTCTCCAGCGTTCCTTCTCAGCATACTGTTCTCCAGTCTCAGTTGAAACAGAGTAAAAATTTAACAGGGTAGAAATCCATTTGGATGTAGGTGAAATGTGAGTAATGCTGTTTAGTCTGGTAGCTCTGCAGCTGCCCAAGCTGAAGAGATAAGAGAGTCCCCTCGTAGTTTGAAACAGACAGGGCACAGTGACCCAGGAGATCTTTCTGTACTTTCTGATAAAAAACTAGCTGCAAGAGTATGAATATGCATGAAACTCCATACATATGTAAACTACAAGGGGAACTAAAAAGGGGATCAGGAGTTGTCCGGGGTTGCACATGCCTTTTGAAGGGGGGAGCATTCCTCCCTGCATGTGCCCAGCGCTGTAATAAACATACCGGCTTTTACAACTTTCACAAGTTGTAAAGTTTATTTCTATATATCCATGTCTCACAGTTGCAAGAACAGACTAAATGCTTTCCAATTTTTATTGACACACAGTGAGTTTTATTATACATAAGTTGATAAAATGCCATAATCAATCTCCAAATGATTTTTCAGAACACTGAAAGATAGGCAATAATACTAAAATGAAGAATATTCCCTTTAATTGTTTTAACACCCTCACAGCTTCCATAGTGACAGCCCTTAACTAGGACAGAATATCTCTGCCAGAGACAGCATTTCATTTTACCAAACAAAAACTAAAAAAAAAAAATTATCTTAGTAAAACATTGCACAACGGTAGACTCATGCTACCCTTATGTGGTACATAAACAAATGATCAACCCCAGAGGAAACATTTTCAGCAGCTACAGATCAGCACAGAAGCTTACTCTGAAGCAAACAGGAGTTGGCAAAATTTTAATCATTAATTACATTGCAAATTAAGTGATTAAAAAAGTGACTGTAATGATGACAGCATGTTAACTATGTAATATACATGGTCTGGAGAAGAACTGTAGCTATGTAAAAAGCCATTTTTCCCCCTAAGGAGGGACCAATATTCATGGAATGCAAACATAATAAAGATTCAGTCTTCAGAAGGCAGAACTACTGAGTTTGCAGATCATCCATAAACTTAGCTTTAATTGTGCTGTAGTCAAACTGCTTTTGACTATTTTTTATTAAATGCCTCCAGAAAACGCAGCAGGTGTAAGAACAGATTTATGATGTCCAAGTAGAGATTGATTGCAGCCAGTATGTACTCTTCAGGGGACAACTTGTGCATCAGCAAATGAGTGTCATAAATAATAAATCCACAGAACAGAAGAGCTCCAGCAGCAGCAAACACCAACTCTATCGTCTCACTATAGAAAAACAGCTGGAGGCAGATAAAATATAAAAAAGATACTTGTGAATTTAATTTTTTTAAAAAATATTAAAATCCCTGCATAATGATATGCCACATTTAAAACACAGTCTTTCCAGTGTTATGTGCACAAACCCACAGTATTATGATATTTCAATGCTCTTATTGCATACACTCTCCAGTCACACAACCTCTGACTGAGTAAAAGTGCCTTCACCTAAGAGGGAGGAAGCTCTGGTCTCCAGAATACTAACAGCAGAACGACTAGAAAACCAAAATACAATTAAATCTCAAATCTGCCTCACATTCTCTTCATCAAGTAGTGCATCTCAATTGACAAATTTTGTCAATCAACCCAAATATCTCTTTTATGTTAGCAAGAACAGCAGCCAACAAAAATCTAAATTGAAAATGTGTGGTTAAAAGATCACCACATGATCTAGAGCAACATGATCTAGAACAGTAACGGACCTGGTTAGGAATTTTCTTTCATTAAGCTATATTGGGCTGATCCAAAACTTTTAGTTACACTAGAAGTTAGTAAAAGGTCTGAGCTACCTGATCTTAGTGGAAGGTGTCCCTGCTCATGGCAGCGGGTCTGGAACTAGATGATCTTTAAGGTCCCTCCCAACCCACACCATTCTGTGATTCTGTGAATATCTTTTAACTGTGAACACGAAGTATCTTACCCTCAAGAAACCCGAGAAGATTAAAATCCACAAACAAGCAAAGAGGCTGAAAGAAAATAAATTACATTGTGACCAACAATATACTTTCTTTTAGACTTAACTTAAAATATCCTCCTTTCTTCTAAAACCTCTTATTTGGGAAGTAAATGTCTGGAATTCTTAGATGCCAACTGTTCACTGGTCTCAGCAGTAAAAGCTTTGTAAAGCTGTCAAAAGTTATGTTCTAACGAATTTTTTTTAAAGATTTGACACATCTGCCTTCTCTCTCAGTGAAAAAGCCAGGTAAACTAGTTTTCTATTTGTTTTAAGATTCTTTACCACTGAAAAGAATTTACCAAGGATCAGAACTGGGTAAAATGAATAATTTAAAATAAATAACCCTCACCATTTCCTTGAAGCAGGTTCTATTGACCTGTATTCCTTATTATACCTGCAAAGCTTGCTTTAAGAAAGAAAAAACCCCAAAGCCTTAACAGCAACAAAATTTTTTTTTAAAAAAATCATCAATATGGCAACATACCCTGCTCCAAATTTGCTGAAGTCTCTCTTTGACTGCAAGGTATATGCAGTCAATCCAAGAAATACAGCAGTAGTAAGAATAAAGGCTTGCAAGACGATGGAGACACCATAGAAACTCACTAAAAACAGAAAAAGTAATCTGTCAATTAAAGAACTCTACACTATGTATTTGCTGAGTTATCTTTTGAGGAAACAGAAATTTAAACTTAACTGTGAACAAAATTAAGTAAATTATGCCTGAACTTGTCTTTGCATTTCAAATTCATGATCATAGGAATCAGGGATCTTGTACTAGCTAAGTTTGTCAGTTACTTTATAGCTGTAGCTTTTTAAATAGAAATAACAGGTCTTTCCTAGTCAGAATTACGAAAACACCAACAAAACAAAAGATTTTAAGCACAAATAACAGAGATACTAAGGAAAAAAACTTTATCAATTTTTCAGGATACTGAAACAAGGGGAAAAATAAGAGTCGCCGATAAAGATTTGAAGTTTTGATTAGGGGACAGGAGGGGAAAGATAGCAGAAACATGTGCAACCTTTTTATTCCCTCCTTCCTCCTTTATCTTTCCTTTCCCAAATCAGGATATCATAAGTCACGATGAAGAGGTTTCATCTTAGGCTGTAAGGTATAGTTCAAGGTGATGCCATGATGTGACTGCACACTGCCTTATTTCAACCCTGACCATGACGCACAGAATTCTCCAAACTCGGATTCCCTTCAAGGAAACTGAGGGGGCAGGTAGGACTATTTCAACTTGAAGATCAGCTCTGCTGAGAGCTGAACATTATGAAAGAGAACATTCTTAGCTATACCGAAAGAATGGATTCCCCAACTCATTTCTCACTTCAAGTTTATACAGTTTCATTTCTGAATCAGAATTCAGTTTTCTCCCTTGATTTCCTGGTTTTGCTAAACTCCTATCACTGTCACTAAAATTTTCAAACAGGATTCCTTATCATTTTAGTCACAACTAGAAAACCCTAATGGCAATTAGTACAATATAATGGATTCATTTGCCAAATTCTTTATGGAATCAGACAACAGAATGGCTACTATTTACCTGTAATGGCAACTGTCAGTGCTTCCAGTAGCGTCTACAAAAAGCAAATCCAAAAATATAGAAGGATAAGAAAAAAATCAAACCATTAAACTTTAGGTCTCCTGTTAAATCTTTGTGTATGAAAATGTGTTTAATTTGCAACAAGAGAATGGCAATCACACTGTCTTACTGGGCTGGAAGTTGTGTTACATAAAAAGAGTACAATACTAAGTGAAAATGAGTGAGAGACTGTCCATATAGAAAAACGTCACTTACATTTTCTGCCGTAAGTGCATAGCATTTATATTACACTTCTTACAAACTATTCAAGGGGCTATAAAAGTAATACATTTGTAATATCTTGTTGGACAGCTTTCTAACACAGTGTCTGCATTAGTTTCCTTTCCACTCTTATCCTTTAAACAATCTGTTTACTTACACAGCAAAGCTGCCTTTCTGTTTTATCACAAATACAATTTAGGCAACTCTTAAAACACCAAATTTTAATTGAGCTACTGTGACTTCTTTTCAGAAGACTGATTTGCTACATAACCCAAAATATCCAAGAGCAACTGTTAGCCTGGATCTACATAGTCACAACATCATGCAGAAGACTGAAATTTGAGGACAACTCTGACTGATCTGCCTGTGCTGGAAACGTGCTCGGAATTTAGCATCAAAAAGACAGCAACTGGAGGAATAAATAATATGGCTGGTTTGGATCTCTGCTGGAGGCCGTCCATTAAACAATTTAGGTAACAGGATTACCTCCTCCTTTCCTACTGAGCTGTTCCATACAAAAAATACCTGACATCAACAGAACAATGAAAGCAGATAGATTTCTACACACACACACAAAAACCCTTGCTCAAACTGGTTCCAAGTTCTAACATTTTTTCTAAAAAGATGCTGAAAGAAACCTGAAGTGCCTGCTATCTAGGAACAACCTGTGGACAGAATCTCCAAAAAGTAACTCAAACCTTCATAAATATATAGGATGTCTTTCAAGGAATACAAGAAAAACAAATTACATATCTCTAGTTTAAAGGAATGAATTACAATGCAAGATATTCTAGGGACTATTACACTGAATTAATTAATCAATCAATAATTTAACTTAACTAAACACTTACAAATCCAAACAGCAGGTATAAATTAACAGGGTGCTGGTGTCTGTAGAGGGTCAGTGCCACGATTACAGCCAGAGATCCAAACCCAGATATTAAAAGCAAGGCAGGCCTGTAAAATTCCATATTAAAAAAAAAAAAAGCAATCAAAATTAAATACCCGTAAGACCATAGAACAGTTTATATAAAACCAAACTTTTAAGTGATCATCTAGGAAAATAAATCCAAAGTAAATGTGTTGCAAGCTTACAGTAAAACTGTTCTAAAACATACTACTACAGATAATCAGTTAAAAACAGTACAGTCACAAGTAAAGGCAACTTTTTCATACTAAAGCTGAAGATTGCCCAGGAATCCACTACCTGGAAATGAACACATACAAAGAAGAAAATCCATCCATCCAAAGTAAGAGTATTAAAGTATATGTACTGTTTTGCCTGTTCTGAACTCCATATTCAGAGAACTATTTTTCATAAGCACTTGAATGCAACAAACATGGGCACTAACTTCACCAAAGAAAATCAGTACTGATCAGTAAGTATTGCTAAATCATTCAAGTAGTCCTCCAAGGAAAAACAGGACCAACATGAAACACAAAATCACAACAGTTCTATGTGAGTAGGATAATTTTAAATTATCAGATTTAAGCAGAAAACTGTAGTTTTACAACCACTGTTGTATACACTATAGGTTATACAGAAACTGAAATTTTCATGCAGTGTTTAATCCTCCTTTTTCATTTGGGCTTTAAAGTGAAAGTCCAAGTGCACTTGGAGGAAAACAGAAACTAGACTCAGTGCTCTCCTCCTTTCCCAGCTGTTCTTTTCCCTGGCCTGTTCACTACAGTTTGCATTTTGAGACTTATTTTATCATGAAAATCTGAGAGGTAAAAAGAAGCACGCCCACAGAAATTTAAGCAGATTAATTCTTTTGGGGGAGTGGGGAAAAGAAGATGGAAGAGGGAGGAAGAGGAATAAGACATGATTCTGCTTTTTGGAAGAAGGCACCTATAAACAACAGCATTCCAAAGAGATTCTAAAGGTATTTAGATGGTAAAACAAGAAATGTCAGTAACTGAGATGTTCTGCAACTTATGTAAAAGTTTGCATAGCATAAATATTGAAATAAGCACTATTAATTAAGCATTGATTGAAATAAACAACAACACAACAAAAAAGAATCATTTTCATAGTAAACCAAGAAGAAAAATGTCACAGAAAAAAAAGTTACTCCCTAATCAAGTTAAAAATATCTATTACAGCAATGGAACACAGGTTGTAAAAATGATTAGGAAGATTGAAGTGTAGCAACAAGTTACATAATTTATACCTAACACATGTTAAACAGCTGCATTTCACCTTAGAATTTACCTCTCATGAACAAATGCCTGCACTCCAGTAGAGTATAGGAAAATTGCAGATGTGACTGTGGTCAATAGAACTTGAACAGAAAGAATGCTGTAGACCTTTCGCAGAAAGGCTGGAATAAGAAAAATAAAAATGAAACCACTTTTGACTCACACTTTCAAAGTTCAACAGTAAATCAGATACAAGTTTTCATTTTCATAAGGAGCCATTATAAAGTCATAGTGAAAAAGCACAGAACAAAGTCATAAAAAGTCATTTTACTTAAAAAACCTGACACAGTATTACAGCAAAACTACATTCATTCCTGGACATAATTATTTAACTATTAACAATGATGACAAAAGAAATACAAAAAACACTTGCAAGGAATTTAATTTGGACTAGTTTAAGACCTATATACACCCATTCTCACCATACTAACAGTACTATACTAACAGTATACCTTCTCCCTCATGTTACTGGTGCCTAATGGACCTAACTGACAGAGGATTAGCATGGAAGGCATAACAAAAGCTTCGGTGGAAAACACAAAAGTTTTAACACCTCACAGAAGAAACTGAAGTCCTTCAGTCTCCTGGTTAAGCTTCTGTAATTACGGTCACTAATTCTAGTATTTATGAATCACAGAATGAATACGTTGGAAAAGTTGAGAGCACTGAGTCCAACCTATGGCCGAACAGCGCCGTGTCAGACAGACCATGGCACCAAGTGCCACGTCCCGGCTTTCCTTCAACACCTCCGGGGAGCTGCGTCTCTGCAGGGACTACGCATCTCACGTGTCATGTCCGGACTTCAAAACTCATCACTGAACAAAATCAAGTCTGAATCTACACAGGGTACCAGGTACACGGGGTAACTCCTCTCAGGAGAAGACCTACCCTCTTCAGGGTTAAACGACA